>LUCH01000265.1:0-148591 GCA_013368495.1 Paragonimus heterotremus | reverse complement strand
GTGGTGATGTCGCTCGCATTCAGCTGGAATCGGGTGTTCGTGATAGCCAGCTCGTGGGTAGCACACAGGCAGAGCAGAAGATCACAGTTCTCGTTCACTGAACTAACGCCACAGGATCCTAGGACTCCCGGTCAAGCCAACAAGTCGCGCCGAAACCGAGCGTTCACGTCACCCAGAATAAACAGTCGATCATTCACGGGCACCGACCGGATTGTAGCGGACAGTTGATCATAAAACTGATCCTTTGTATCATCAGTGTGACACATAGTCGGATCATAAACATTTATAAATGTGGCACAATCACCTCGACCGAGTCGCAGACGCATAGACGGCATTCGAGGGCTGATGCCGTGCGGTACTTGAACCATGGACATGCTGTTCATGAGGCAACCGTGTTTACCACTGCGTCATTGACCTCACGTTAGGCACGACCGAATTATCATATGTGAACGCTCAACCACTCTCGCTTGTGAGTAGTTAACTTCTGATAAGAAGTGGCCAAAAATGAAACAGTATGCAAACAATCACGGGCTGACAGTGGACATCCTGTTGCTGCGGAAGATTCTGAACATACTGTTCATGAAAATACAGTTGAAACTGCGATACTTATTGATTGAAATAAACGCTTTTTTACCTATTCATTGATTTAGTCACTTGCACAAGAGTGAGGTGTACACAATTTTCCACCCGTCATCAATAGTGAGGTTCATAATACTGTGACGTGTAACACTCCTGTCCTGGCAACCGTTTTATCGTAGTGTTATTAGGCAGAGATGGCAACTGTGTTCTATCACATCCACTTAGCAGCAGTTTTATGCTACATGGCGTTAAGTATTAAACCAAGTATCGTTTGCTTTGGATAGAAAAAGATATGAAACCTGGTATTTCAGTCCATCTCACTTTCATTTACATCCACATTGTACTCACCTTCTCATCCACATTTACTCAACTGGATAATCTCGACAGAAGGACGCTGACAATTTCCGCATCCTACAAAATGATTTATGAACATAATTTTGCTTTTGCCGATTGAACGTCTAAGCTAATTTTATTGCGTACTCTGATAAGAGTACATAATAAAATGAGTATATGTATTGACCGGATGGCTGGGTCATATTTTTGGTTTTACAGTGTGCACAAGTTGCGACAAAAATCACGCAATTTGACTGCTTTTCCGGTTTTATTCCCGTAGAAATCTTTCGTATTTTAGGAAACGGTTTTGACTAACAAATATCAAACTCCGTTCGTTACCAGAGAACACATCTTCCAAGCTTGGGAGAACATCACATATATTGTGGTGAGCAAGTATTCTCAAAGTGCGTTTACTTTGATGATCCATTTTCACATCTATGTCCTTTAAGTAGTCTTGCATCAAGTTGTCAGCGAATGCCATATGCTGTTTTCAACTAACCGCTGAAACTTCGCTACCTTCGGAAATAAAATCAAAATCAGAACTTACGGTACAAAGCCAATCTCAGTGTTAAGCTGTTTCTACTCTTTATTTTATAGACAGGATGCCCCAGCAAAATGAAGAATTACGTTCAGTGTCTATGCCTCGGTCTTCCTAGTAGTAGGCCCGGCTGCGTCTGTAACTCGTATGATTTAACACATAACGCGTATGAACGGCTTGTTTTACTACGATGCTCATTGTAACAAAATCCGTGCCATCGGGAATGGTCATTTCGCTGACATTTCAGTTTGCTCGCCTTGTCGATAATGCTTGACTGTAGCCTTCGGGGAATCACTAGTTGAATCCGTATCGATGCTTTTGTCCGATCTCTTTACACTCATCACCAGGACCACGACTAATGTCAGTTCAGAGAGAGTGACTGTGTGTGTGATGCAAGTCACAAGGGGAGCAGATATCTCAGAGAGGACAATATTATTCTACTGAGGTATCACCTTAGAAAGGCAAACCCGATGAAACCTGACAAAGTCTGATGACGCACTGATGTTCAGGAAATGATCTTAACGTGGAATAGATAATTGACATTCACTTTCAAACAGGCTGTATATCGTGTGTTTGGTTACAATCTAGTTGAGAACTTGTCATTGCACTGAGGAATATGGGTCTATTTCTTAGAAATGTATGAGTTTAGTAAACATGATTGCGTAATATTTTGAAATAGGTTGTCTGATTACATTCACTAACCTCTTCACACCGTCCATTCGGTTTTGAAACTCTGTCCTTGCCGCATTCATATTAGTGATCATCGCGCCCACATTACCGACAACAGTGGCGAAGATGAGTACTCCTGCCAGGAAATCGATAGTAATGAAAATATACTCCGAATTGTACACGGGTTTCGGTGTCTCACCAATAGTGGTCAGAATCAGCGTGGACCAATAAAAACTGTACACATATTGTGAGAAGAGATGATTCCATCGTTCACTGTAGTTATGAGGGATTTCTGAAATATCGTCTGTCGCACGTGGTGGATAGACGAATGAGTTTGAACCAAGACCTGTTGGAGGGAACAGTTTAGTTGCGCAAAATATCAAAGATTAACAAAACTCTCAAGTAAATTAATAAACCAAAACACTTCAAATTGCGATTGTGTTCTTTAAATTCGAACTTATAGCTTAAAGACACCAGTCCTCAGGGAAAAGTTATCTAGAGGTTTCTGGTAACTGCTGTGTTCTAAAAGAGCGAGTGAATTCCGAAAGCGTTGTAATCTGGTGACATCCTGTACACGCAGTTTTATTTTGAATTCCTGCGAAATTCAGATATGCTTTGGTTTTTAAACTGACTAAACGACTTTTCTGCAGAATACTGTAATAGAAGACAACTTACACTTATTACATTAAAAATACGATAATGTGATTTCTAAACTATTCGCTATACGGTTTATATTCTAAAAAGAACTTGATTGGCAAGTATATCTTAGGAACTTTGAGTCTGAGCAACTACAGCACGGTTTGCAAAGTTTTGCCAATGAAACATTTTGAGTAAAGCATGTGTGGGTTCCGAATGCTGAAAGTTGCTAAATCTGTCTGTATGTCAAAGAGTTGGTGCTGTCTTCTAACGCACTGTCAGACGGATCAAACACTCTAAATCTAGACATCTATCTAATGGCCCAGCCTAAATCTCACCACAGCAGGCAAATCCATATTTAATGTATTTATCTCGAAAATATAACACGGAACTAAGTCTTCCTCACTAGTTTTTGGTTCATGTGGAGTGAAAATGTTTCTCGGCTGAATTTTTTCGAATTTTGGAATACACCAATCGCTTCAAAATGATGTTTGTCAATAAGTATTTGTGTTTGTGTCCTAATCAACGAAAATGTTTGTGAAGCTATCAGACTGTTCCAAAGTACAATTCATAAGCTTTATTCGAAGAGATGTTTGTCTTTTAAGGACGGACCGTTTGTTTACCTTGGTCAGTTAAAATGAACCAAAAAAATACCCAAACCTTACCTGCAGCCTGACTGAAACCAAAATAAATGCACGCATTTAAATGTATTAACACCAAAATATTCATTGTCAGTGTAAAGATGCGAAATACGTTCGGCCTGCTCGTTCTTGTCTCCGTCCGGTCCACAAATTCAAACAATCGGTACACTTTCAACAAGCGATTGAAGCGTAACCAGGCTGCGTCCTGTCCTAATGCGGGAACGAGGTAGAGCAAATCGGTCGGTATAACGGCTAGTACGTCGGCGATAATCTGTCGACGTTTTGCGTAAGCTCTTTGCAACTGTCTCAAATCACGGACCAACAGTCCCTGTTCGAGAAATCCTGTGCGAAAAAGGAGGCATGGGTGTGATTAGTTAGAAGTTGTCGTGCTTGAACAATTTACCGGAATAAAAAGTCACTGTATAGGAACAGAAGTATCGAATTCTGTCGCAAGCATAAAGCAAAGTCAGAAACGGTGCTTCATACAACGAAATTTATTTACCTTTTAAGACATATTTGGACTAGGTAAGACGTACATCCGATTTATAAGCTTACTAGAATAATCTTGGGTATCGCGATGCAGAGAATGCACAGTTCGGACTTAAATAGCGGAGATAATAGCTAGTCAGAACAATAAAAAGTTACTTGACCATCTTTGATTACACAAGGATCAACAAAGAAAGCCGCACAGACGACGGCCCGATAAACCCATGAACACTGGTATGGTTTCTTCCAGCTTGCATTGGTTCACTACCTTAATACAGCATTTCATCATGATCTTGGCGAAAGACTTAGAGGCAGTCAATAGAACTTACTGTGTGCCGCTTTCACCATTAGGAAATCCTAAACTACTGATGAGTAGTCGGGGATTTGGTTTCCTTCAATTTGAACATCACCCACAATTGATCTCAGCTGTCGCATTCCCATAGACTATCCGGTCGTCTCGAAATGGAGACACAGTAACTGTCCTGTTAACTCCAATCGATAATCCCGCGATTAGGACTTCCTAGATAGGTCGAAATCTCCGATCTCATTAAACCTGCTATGCGATATTTTAGATTACTGATGAGTAGTCGGGGATTTGGTTTATTTCAATTTGGACATCACTCACAATTGATCGCAGCTATCGCATTCCCATAGACTATCCGGTCGGCCCCTTTCGAAAAGAAGCACTAGACTCGAGTTTCGCTCTCATTAGAGCTCGTCAGTAGTGCATATCATCGCCACTCCCGGGACTTGAACCACGGACACGCTGTTCATGAGGCAACCGTGCCGCTTCCACCACTAGAAAATCCTAAACTCTTTCTTGGAGTTGTAAGTTATTCGTCTTGCGACTTTTACACCAATGGTTATTCCTCTGATTTTGATTAAGGTTATGGACGGCCACTAAGACACGTTTCTTGAAGTAATGGCCACCGTATTGCGGCATCAAGTATATGCATTGGAAGTTTATCCTTTCTGAAAAAATACGTTCCTTACAAAGGCGGCGTGATTAAAAAGAGCAGCACAAAATTATCCGCCGTTATGAGATTGAAATACGCACTTTGTCTGCCAAATAAAATAATTAATATACCAAACCGTTTAAATGTGTCCCCAACTATCACTGGTAACATGACATTGGTACGTTTACCATTGTCCGTTGACAACGTTGGCAACTTCTACACTTGTCTTTCTCGTCTGTTTATTTCATCACTACTTCTCGTGGTCTCAATGCTAACATTATCAGGCGTGAATCGCTGTGCACCCCACGTAGCGCAGACTATGCCCAAGATTGATGAAACTAATCGTTTCTTACATCAGACAAGTCAGCCACAAATATGTTGGTAACATTATCTGCAAGTTTCTTCGGAGAAGCTTTCAACGTAGGCGCTTACTTCATTCCCAAACTGCGTTGTATATATTACAAGCCAGTCTAAGCACCCTAAAACTGTCTCGTTTAAAACAGGTTAAGCGTTACAAGATCTTACAGTTGTTCTTGTGTGCTGTTACACTTTTAACATACTACCAAACAAGTTTATTTGCCTGTTGCTGTCGTCTGGCCGTGTTCCACAGGCCCAATTACGCTAGCACCTAAACCACAAACGTGTTAGTTTTCACTCAAACAAGACCTCGCATCACATGGCATGGTAGGATTATAAATACCTTTCATTCACTTAGACAAAAATAAGCGCTCAATCACCATATAGTCTATCACTTCATAAACAGGAACCCAATGTTCCCTCAGTCCTCGGCTGACGAGTTCATTTCACGTAATATCATTTCACATTAACATGTGAATCATTCATAGTGTGTGCATGTTTGGCGGATGAATGCAATGTGCAAACCTGGGATTTTCTTGGAGTTCTATCGTAGTCATTTCTGCAACCCTCCTTGTTATCATCAAGTGTAGATGGGTTTGTATTGATTTTTCACACGTATGGTCTTTAGTTACCTCAGTTAGATAGAAAGGAAAACGCATATTGAAATCCTGTGAGGATCTTCAATGGTTTGCAAACTTCAAATGTTTAGTGTGTTCAAGTAATCTTTCAATATACCTTGTGTTGTGACTTGATCTACGGCTCATGTGCGCATAAGGTGCCTACAGCAGATAATAGAACAACGATTAACGACACGGCAGATAACAGAACAACGGACGACGGAGTACACAGGATTAATTGGAGACTTCCCTGCCAACCCAACCACCAGAGGCTAACGCATGAACACAGGAAGAAAACTGGCTTCTATACGGGCTTTCTTCTGTGTTGCTCAGTCCGAGGACAACATGGTCACCAACTCGTTCATACTTATAGGGTTCGTGGTCATTAAAAAACAAGGTTAACAGTAGACCAGACAAAAATCCAGACAGTACAACGATGCCCCAATTAAGAGACGAGCGTGTCGGCGGGACGCCAAAATGTTAACGAACGGTCGAGAACGCTCGTGAAGGGTGAAGAGGCACATGACCGTATCACCTGTGGAGTTTACTTAAAACGATAGTGTATTAGGTCTTTTGCAAACCAAATAGAATGGTATTTTCGAGAAATTAAAGATATCCCGATGTCTTCCTTTATGTTCTTTGCGAATCAAGCCCTGATGTGATTTGGCCTCTTACATATGTAATGCGTTTGACCATACAGTTTACCTTTAGCCTTGTGTTGTTTTAATTCTTAGACTGGTCTCCTGAGACTTCACTTTCTGATTGCCGTAAATTCATTCACTGTCTGCGATATGATGTGACATTTTAAGAAAGACCAGACATTTGACTGGTTGCTTTTTAATGTGCTTTTTGCTGATTGATCCCACACCTGACTGGTCACTCCTCTTTTGCCTTTGACTAATTATGTCTGTGGTCTAATCTCCTCATGTTGTTTGGTCCAATTGTGTGTAGGGTTATGAGTACTTGAACAGAAATCAAGCATTAGGGGTTTCTCAGACTACGGAAATTGTGCAAACAACTCGTTAACTAAATGTAGATTTAGAGAGCGGCTAGTTTGAATAGAAGATAGAAAGAGAAATAAACACGACTATCTCCAAATATCATCCTACGAAAGAAACGAGCAAACCAGGTAAATTAGATCGACGGCCAAAAACATTCAGTCAGTAGCCAGGTATGTAACATTTAGAATATGCTGAAGAGTAGGTAACAGATGAATCCGGTTTCGGGTCGAGTGATCAAGAAAGCAATGTAGAAACGGAGCAATTGTACACGTCCAATCTGTACACTTGAATCTAGTCTGACGGCAACACTTTTGCAAACAGGTTACTGCGCCCTGAGAACGCATGAACACAAGTTCCAGCGAATTGAACAACCATGTCTACTAGCATTTCGAAAAAAATCTCAGCACAATAATTGCTTGAGATTCTACAAGTTTTCAAACTTGTCAGTGTAAATTAATTTAAGAATTATTATATACAGTGTATTCCTGAAATAGTCAAGATTTATTTTGTATGAAAAAAGTAATCCAGTTAAAAACATCCGTTGCGATCCGCCCGTTATCAGCGACATGAATAATTGCATTTCTGACGAAAGAATTTACGAGATGTAAGCATCGGTAGGTTAGGTAATGTTGCTGGAACACGGAACAATTGAAAATTCGAGGTTATCTACACCAAGTCTAGTATGAATGAATTCATGTAGTTTGTGCGTCGTGTTCAATATGTTTTTAATAAACGAAATGTGAAGGAAACAACGTTACGCGCAAGTTGTAATAGTCAACGTGAGTTTTGCCATGGTCTGGTGACCTCTGTTTCTTCATTAATGTGAATTCGATTATAACACTTCTGATGAAGGCCACCAGAAGTGGTTGAAACGTTGAATATTACAACTCGGTCGTAACGTTATGTTCTTCTCAATCAAATCATTAAAAACTGGAAAATCCTCTCTGACACTCTTGATATTTCTCACATTAGAGGTGGACAACATTTCCAATAACAGCTAGACCAAAGAAGACACATGTCTACGGTTGGGAGTATACCGGATCTTTGCTAGGTCTATTTGTCTTCTGTTGAACCACTTATTCCTCTTCTTCTTCTGATAATTCCTACATGTCAGTCTAGCCGTTTACTCAGTTATTGCATAGCGCAGTTCCCATCAACTCCAGGGTCAGCGGGTAGTGAATTTTCTCAGCAAATCTAAATTTGGAGGATCTGCAGCTATTTTTCTTTTCTGTACTAATAGTGAACACTGGTCGCTGACTCCAATCATTCAAGAAGGTGTAAACACAACTGACAGGCAGGAGCACACGTAATCACTGCTTCAAACATGGCATTGCTACGAAAGTTGTATTAAAGTATAGTGCTGCCTTTGACAATGAATTGAAGCAGTTGACAATCCATGTTTCTTTTCAACCGCACAAAGTACAACGCTCAGCCATAAGTTTGAAACTGAAAACTCTAGATAAAGGGAAATGTGTGTGACCAAAACATTTGAATTGTACAACTAATTGGCTATTCTTCCTACTTTTGGTCACAGCTTTGGTAAAGCAAGCAGAGTAGCTCATTGCAATAGTTTAAGAAGTGATGTTTTTTTAGTAACCGAAAGGTAAAGTCAAGGTAATCAATGGCTAAAGAACCGTGTTTTCAGTACAGTTCAGTACTGGCCAACTAATCTGATCCAAACACAAGACAATCCTTTGAAAGTATTCCCAAACCGATGAAAACAGTGGCGATAAAACATGACGGATTTTCATTTTTTTTGTCATCAGTAGTCAAAAATGTTCTATCAATAACTGAACTTTGAGGACTGAACGTGGTTTAATTGACTTGTACTTATGTACAGCGCCGAAACATCTAAATGGTACAATATAACTAATATTGTGGTAAGATTTACAAACAAGAGTTAAATGTCCATCAAGTTTGTTCACCACCTTCAGGAAATCTTTGCAATTATTCAACCGGACAATTTTGTTCGATTTTCAAGCTGTTCGACAGAACTGTCAATAAATATGGCCGAACAACTCAAAATTTAACAAATTAACGCTTGGAACTATTGTACTCTATTACAAGGTCATTTTGTTTTAGGGAGCTATGTTGACTTGTCAGAACTGCCGTCGTAACGTGTTTATGTCTACGACCAACAATCGTTTAGAGCTCGTCCGGTGGAACCAAAATTAGCAACGGTCTAAAAACAGGTAGAAAACTTTCACCATAACAGTTGAGTTTCTCCAAACATCCCAAATGAGTAAGGTAGGCACCTTTTTTGCTTACCTGTTCTTGTTCCGACAAATATATCTGCTAAGTAAATCAAATCAATCAAGTAGTCCAAACACATCCAAACGAGTGGACAGAGTTCATGAAATTGAGTGAAAGCAGACCGTGTTGGCAGTACAATCGCGTTGTACAAGACCGTAGCCGATACGACTCCGATCCAATAGTAGTAACCAGATTGGGAAGTATCAATCACGAGTGTACTGAGTTTTCTGAAAGAACACAAAAGTCATATACTTAGTATAGAGAATGGTGCATATTATTCCTAGCAACATGCTGTTCAGCTTGTCCAAAACTAAATAAAACTCACAGAAGTAAAGCGCTTTCAGTTACTGGTCATTAAAGTTAAAAATAGTCTAACCAGATACTGGATTTCATATATTTTTGTCAGTTGCTTGAGTAAACCGATGAAATTTAGTTGACCAACGCGTTTCAGTAACAAACACCAACAGTCATAGACTGAAGTTTTATACAGAAATTAATTAGAAGGAAGTAATAGTAACCCCACCCGAATAACGCTGAATGTCTTCGGCATGCGCTTATTCCATCTGGATTTATTGTTAAAATCAGTTCGCTCTTAGAACAGCTACCGTTATAAACAAAATTTCCTATTCCACATTGGTATTCTGGGCGAGTAGAATCGAGATGTTTCAAAAGGGATCGGCTGGCTACTACTTCACTAGAAGCCTTAAGACAACACTACCCTGGATTGGGCAGCCTTTGCTATCACAATCGACTACATCTATGCATTACACAATCAAGGTGATTAGTAGGTACTCGAAAGCCCAGTGTTCCTTGCGTACTCCTTAAGATTCACTTTTAAAACTATTGACAGAAGGAACCGGAACGGTTTTACTTGGTAAGTACGTTTGTGCAAACTTAATGCATAGTTTTCTCGTAGACGTTACAAAGTATGGCAAAATTACGGAGCAGCAGAATGAAACTGTAGCTAAGGGAACAGAATTGACTAGCGGTTTGGTGTGACCAGAATACCGAGGAATCTGTGGTACTGTTTGCCCAGGCTTCAAGGCACCCTCGAATTCTTGTTACCACTGAAGCCGTTGTACCCATGACTTACAGAATTGGGTTACTGCGAGAGTTTTTCGGCTGTATGAACTCTGAAGAGGAGCTCACTAGTAATGTTCTCTTCGCGAATTGGTACCAAACCAAATTTATGGAAATATATCAAAAAGAGTGAGTGACCAACCTTCAACTTAAATTGGCGCCGAAGAGGCAGGCCATTATCAAATTTTATTACACGGAAGACCACAATGCTGTCGGTATAATCCGGAAATGGCGGTTTTCTCTTAAATAAACTCGTCTGGCGGTGGAAATGAGTTCACTGCGTTCCACCTGTAGTGTTATTGTCTCCTTCGATCTTTCTTTCTGAGAACACTCTGCCTCTAACGTTATCTGCCAGTTGGCTTACCGTTGTGGCGACATATATCAGCAAAACGGACCGAAACTTACTACAGACTTAGGCAGATCATAAACCAGAACGGTTAGTGCGAATAATGACAGTGCGGATAGGTATCTCAGCAGCGGAACAGAAATCAGCCGCCGTCAATCGCAAAACACTTAATCACGATAGCTCCTGTGGTTGATCCCTAATTGCATGTGTGGTTCTGCTACGCAGTTGTGCCCCAAGAGGTTGGGGTTTTCCGACGCGTCATCAGCCAAGTGTTACACCCCGAATCTCTGATGATAGAAGTTGCCGACATAATCAACCACGTAGTCGTGAGGCTGAGACCGTTTACGCCACCCTAGTATGTAAGCATGTGACGTTTTTACGCTTCATTACTTCCTGGCTATGTCTCCAACCTATGTAACTGAATATTTTATATGATTAACTGATGACGATGTGAGAAATGCATGCATCTCGCAGTGTGTCTTCTGATCGTTTTGATGACCTAGATAAAGGTGACTTAATGTTTCGAAGTTCTTACTGGAACTGATTGGGAGATACAGGAATATTTGCAACTGTGACGTTGTACCGGCTGGCAGATCAACTATATGGTTTCAGTCACCTCGAAACCATTTAAGACTGCTCATTAAATATATAATTGAAGAAGTTCTCTAGACTACATCCTTAATGAACGTTTCATGTTTAATGGTGATGTCTATAGATAGTCTGATGTCATCACGTTGAAGTGGTCATTAGCACCAGGGCTTGTGAATATTTGCAGGAATTAGTTGGAATATAAAGTATTCGAATCTACTATTAATCAACTTACTTTCTGTCGGCGGTAGGTTTAATACATTCTTTTTCAAGCAGTCAGTTATCACCCTGACCGATATTTCAAACAAAGGCAGCGGTAGCATATTTGCTCATTAGTTTCTATTCATGGCTAGATTCAGATGGTAATTCTACTTCCGGATTGTCTCCTTGAGCAAAAAGATGTGTGAAGCTTTGAATCGTTTTTTGGGTGTAAACGTACATGGTGATGCCAGTATGAAATCTCATCGTTTCCGAAATGTATGATGTACACGAACTCTGCCCCACCCATCAAGAAAAAGACCGAATAATTTGGATCACTACTTACCGTTTGTAGACTGTGCTGTGTTGGGCGACTAACGTTGCTTCGATTATTAACTGACTCGTCTGATTAACAAACAGATAGTAAACTCTTTTCTGGCTTTCAGAAATGTGGGTTGAGTTCACCTTGTGAATCCGGACTAATATCAAACTGTTAGTGCGATATATTCTGTTTCACGATTGTGTATATGCACAAGCCTGATGTGGTTTGAACAAGAGTGCCTGCCATGCAGTTTATCATAAAAGTAATATGTTTGAGGTGTTTAGGCTGAACAATTCAAAGAAAAACACCAGGAATAGTTTCGCAGGTAGCCTTTGCACGCTTAGAACACATAATTATGTGTATGTCCCAGTGGAACATCATCATATCTGAGGGCATATAAGGCAACCAAAACCACGCACACAGATTAGCACTTGCCCCCACTTCATCACTACTGCTTTATGTTTAGATTTCAAAATAGGTTTGAGCTAACACCAACCGTATACTAACACCTGGAGGGTCTGGTGAACATCGAATGGATGTTGAAGTTCTAGTGTGAAGTTTCTGGGTTTTCTGCGTTGTTTCGGAATTCAGCTAGAAAGCATTTGCCGTGCAGAACAATTTAATCCTTGTTGCTGGTTCCAGTACAGTCATCGTGGAGTAGGACTAATTGGAACGAATGTATGATAGCTATCCTGGTCATAAGACAATTCGCTTTCCTGTTCCGGCCTCTCTGGAAGCTTAACCTGATGCGGCACTCAAATACCAAGCATAGACATCCTTCGGTATGCGTCCTTGCCATTACCTTCTCTGTGTATGTGGTTCTTTTTCAATTAGTTGTGTATATTTATAAACTGTACGAACAATCGACCCGGAAGACATGTGTGAGTACATATTTGATTAAACGTGTTATAGTCAAATGTCTACCTAAGTGAAATTTGAAAAGAAAACCAACTCTAATTTGGCCGTCATAGATGGGCGTGACACTAAATCTCTTTTGCATGACGGTTTCGTGAGATTGTTTATGGAGTACATGGTTTTCTGGCTGGTGTCAAGACATAGACTTACATGTCCTAGGCGCCTCCGTGTATTAGACAACGTACCCTAATGTTGCTGAACGGGGGAATCTGCATATGTGCATTTATTGCGTCTTTGAAAGAGATTTGACGCATCTTGTTCCTGTAATGGTGTCGTAAAAGCGATTCTCCGTTCATTGAAGTAGGGTAATGTATGTGGTTAATCGCATAGGATACTCTTTCTACCAACCGTGACAAAAACTGCCACTTCGGTTATTTATGATAAGGGCAACTTAAAGACGTCTTTGGGCTACCCACTTTTACGCCATTCGTATTCGGTTTCCCGTACGGTAGGAGGAAAAGCATCCTATGGCTTACCCATTCATTTACTAGTGTGTTTGGAAACAGAATCGTGCCTAATTTTTACTCCGGATAAACAACGCTCATAGTAGCCTAATGCCATTTATTAACATCCTTGCGTCACAGGACTTCGGACATCCCGGAAGTACCTTGAAACTGGTAAAAAACTATTGTAATGAGGATGAGCGATCGCACCATACTACTCATACAACTACGATTCATTAGGGAGGCGGGAGCCTGGATTTTTACATCGAAGTAGCCACGAGAAGAGTACAATAAGCAACGGAGTGTAGCGCGGCATAAAATGGTTCTTGATACATAAAGGAACCGAGCACTGGCGTCCGTGGCAACCGCAACCTTTTTGGGCTTAGTTATGGACCTGTGTCGTACGCAGATGATTGTTTTTGGTTGTAGTCATGTCGAACCGTTTAACTTATGTATTATTTTCATTAATGAACAACCTTCAAGCCATCCGCGTTCTTGGCTCACTACACTACATGCAATAGCTTATAAGTACCTTACTGCGTCTGCTATACAGTAAAGTAACCACTATCTCTTCATGTTTAGCATTGATCAGAAAGGTGGCCTATGACCGCCGACTATAAATATTTCCGAAACCTTGTGTTCCAAGGATAAGAAAAAACATGCAAGTCGTCTTAATATCATTTAACGTTCAACATTTTAATTTCTGATCACGGACGCTGAGCAACGTCAGTCAGGATAAGCGATGTGAGCATATCGCTGAATCAAAAAAGCATCGAACAGTCGGAACATCTCACCATATCCGATACGATGAAGCAAGGTCACGGAATTGACGCAGCCAGTCTGAATAACGTTTGGCTTGTGGATCAAAGTAAGCCAGGAGAAGCAGGGACTGAATAGATGTTCTATTTAACCGATCACGTAAAAGAAGGCGCTTGTGAACAAAGATGCAGTCGACGACTGTATCAATTTATTAGTGGCAGCGAGTTCAATGTTATATCGTCTACTCACGTTCAAACGCTTATTACCAGCCCAGACAAATCTTTCCTTTCTCTCACTCTGCGTTTCAACTGTCTAACTGATAATGATGCATACTAATTATTCGAATAGCTCTCCGTTGTTTTTCATCAGACGTTCGTAGATGATGTGGTATTTTTCCAAACCATTTTAATGCTAGAAAAGGACGCTACCCAACGGTGCGTTTTGATGTCGTCGTTTCTCACAATGGTGTACTGCCAGTCTTTTGGGTGACGAAACTACCCGTTTTGTTTGAATGAGAATGACATAATGACTTAGACTCATCCAGGAAGTAGTAACCGTACTTGCTTGATTGCATGGTCATCGGACAGTTTGATGTGCACTAGGCTGACTTTGCGCATGTAATACTAGTGTAGTAAGGATAAGCGATCGTACTATACTACTGACACCACTGCTATTCCGTAGTGAGGCCAGAGCACAGATTTTGACTTTGAAGTCGTCGCATGAAAATACAAAAAGAAAATTCAGAGTACAGCATCGTATGAAATGGTTCTTGGTACGCAAGGAAGCTGGGCATTGGCGTCTGTAACAACCGTGACGTTTTGGGCCCAGTACAGTAAGCATATAATTGTTTTGTTTGTTGTCACGTTGAAACGCAAAACCCATGTGTTGGTTGTCTGAAAACATAACCCTCGCGCCATCCGTGTTCTTGGCTCAAAACATTAAGTGTTAAATGTGGTACAACTCATAGGCTGGTGAGATTCATCTTATCTATTCGAATACTCAACGTTTTTACATTTTGTTTAGTAGATTAACACTGAAGGCTGAAACAACTAACGACAGTGATGCTACTCCATTTTCAATTATTCCTGAACGATGGAGACACCTAATTACACAAATCAGAAAAATTGCGTGGAACCAATCAGAGTTTAACAGCACACACTCCAGGCTGCTGCAACAATAACAGCATCGCGTTTCATGACTTTGTACAAAAAATCGGTGAGTTCTCTAGTTTGGAAAAGAAACAAATGACCACACCTCAAACTCATTGCATAGCTGTACAAAGTCAAGACCTATTGACGAAGGTCAGCTGATGAGAATTGTAGACAAGGCAAAAATTCCGAACATACTGACACGCGATTATTCAATCCCAAATCAATGTTACCAAAGCACAGTCAGACGTCAATTCAATAATTCCGTGCATAAGAACAGAAGACGTTATGGCTGTTTAAGGAAGACACCTTTGTAATCGGTTGAATTGAGCGGACACTATGGAATGTATATCGTATTTGGCGTACCAGAATAGCCGACGAAACGTTTTTCAATCATCCCAGCAAATCTGTTTTTTTGCATAGAGTCATCAGCTAGCTTCGGAGCCCAAAGGCTGTTGGTGAAGGCAGTGTCAGTGGAACGTTTACAAGAATGGAGGCTTACTGTTAAACCATACATCACGCAGACTGATTTAGTCTATTCGAGAGGAATAAGACGTTGCACAAGAATCCCAGTGGATAATGGTCATGCGACTGCATAAAAGTAGGAAGAGCTCAGAGTCGCTGAACAGACTTCAGTGAATCACCACGTTTAGCTATGTGAGTAAAATTCTATCATGAATCTAATTCAGCAGGCCAAATTCCAAGGCGTTAGCGAGCAAAATTATCTAGAAACAATGCTGTATCCGGCTCCATCAGAGCACCGGCGATATGGTGTCTGCGTAGGGCCAGATTTCGTGAATATATCACCAACTTAAAAAGTATTTATGAACTCTAGTATGACGTTTAAGTTAGCAAACCGATGGACTTTGTGAGAGATGCTAGTCTAGGTTAGTTGCCTCGTAGGGGTTACATGTTTGACCACCTCTGTCTACCTGGGCCAGTAGACGAGGGTGGCGTCTTATGCAATGGTCTCTGATAATTTCGAGGTCGTCACTGATGCAGGTCAACACTGTGAATTATACTCGGCACAGTTTTGTTCACACTTAATACCTCTTTTTGTATTCGTTCCTCAGAACTCAGGAGATGGTGTCCATTTTAGTTGTTTGCCTGTTGACCATAGTATACGTACCATAACGAGTTGTTAAGAATTATTGTCATCCAATTGCCGGTTGTTGCGAATAACGATGTACTGTCTGTACACTGCACTGTAAGACTGCTTCCTGACCGAAGGTTTCAAGTACCCGATAGACCAGATTTTGCTTTCTCCGATCAAGGAAGATAACTTCGCACAGACCTGCGCTGTCTGAACAATCATCAATAAGGGGTCATTAATTATAGTATAGGTTACACTCTTATGACCAGAGTCAACACTAGTTTGGGATACTTCGAACTGCCCACCTTTGAGACCTACAACATAAAAGTACCAACTAAATTACTCATCTGTAACCATGGTGCTGTCCGCACTCTTAACAAAACATAAGTGATTCATCAACGAAGATTACGATACTGTAACTGCCCTCACTTACTATATATATATATGTATATATATATATATTATTCTGAGCGTCCGTTAGTCGTGTACATCCACTGAAATTAGGACGTTTTTTCTGTGCAATGTTTGGTAGAAACTAAATCATATTGGTAATCAGTCAGTTCGGATAGGCCTGCATGATAAACTAACAACATACCGCGGAGTAAATGTTGCATGGACAGCTTACAGCAGACCGGCCCAGATCACAGGTGCAGTTTGAACGCGACGTTGAACCGGATATCTAAATGATTTTTATTGTGATGGTACTCAACATTGCCATGATTAACAACTACCCGACTGTTCATTCAGCTGCACGGTAAGCTGCGAACCTTTAGACGTTGAGAACCGCGGTGTGGCTACTATATGGTAGCGATACCAACGCGTTCGAACATGTGCTGACCTTCAGCTAAGAAACCTACCACGAATCGTCAACAAAGTGATGACACACGAGATGGGCGGCGGTATGACACTTGATCTCTTTTGTTCACCTTCACACAAATCTCTGGCTGTCCACTGCACGGGAAATCTTTCTTAGTCTTTTGAAATCTGGGTATAAGCTGCCTTAAACCGTTTGTACTTTTTGGTTAGCTAATGTTTACAATGTATAGCAAGTGTTCTCATTCATTTGCCAGATCAAAAGTCATGTTGGCCAAACTCTTCTATCCCATATGAACAACATT
Source organism: Paragonimus heterotremus (assembly GCA_013368495.1). NCBI lineage: Eukaryota > Metazoa > Platyhelminthes > Trematoda > Plagiorchiida > Troglotrematidae > Paragonimus > Paragonimus heterotremus. The sequence continues at coordinate 131,515 of LUCH01000265.1, read as the reverse complement.
TAAGGCTTTATCTTCACCTGTGATTTGCACCTGGCTCATTCTGTCGTTCTTGTTTTTGCTTGTTTTCGTTTTTCAAGCGTTGACTTGGCTTTGTTGTTTAGATCACATCATTGGTATGGAATAAAATTTTGACACAGGTCGGCTATCCTGTTACTATCCTCAATCATTCATCTTCCGGCCATGTTTCAGAGCTTGCGCTAGACGTTAAATGTGTGAATGAAGCAATAAGTGATAGAGAGCAAGCTATTCGTGGTGGCAGAACAGCGCAAACATCTTTTGTTTATGGCAATTGTGACCGCTTTCCCTGGTATGGATATCACTCACCAAGCAAAAGATTGCTACCTCCCTTGAAACAAACTGATCACACTTTCGACTTTCTTCTGCTATTGTTTGCCTAAACGTTTATCATTCACGATTCTGACTGTTATTTATCGAAACACTGTGTCTCTCATCTAACTTCCAGTCTGTTTGATGTTCCAACACGTATGTGTCAGTGGAGTGAATGAAACCAATAAGAACGGATGATTGAACACCTCTCCCTAAGATTGTTACAGTGTAAGGGACACCAACATCAATAGTCTTATGATCATGATAGGCCATGTTGTGGAATGCTCCCCATGTTTGACAAACATCACCACAAGCACAGTTTGTAACACCCAGACAGTACCTTAGAAAACCGTTTAGCCTTCAATAATCCAAGAATGTAATTTGTGATCAGCGTGTTCTTGTAATTATTTAACGATGGTTGGAGCAAAATACCAATTCAGGTCTGGTCGGGTTCGCGTTTAGTTGAACTGTTGGCTGTGCTGACATTGTACACTACAATATATCCACGTTTCGAAAAATTAGCTGCGCTTTCTCAGAGTAGCTGTCCGAGTGCAATATTCTCAAACATCTGAATACAGTTGAATAGCAGACTTTGGATCACATTGCTAAAAATTGACTTGCTTATTTCTGTGGAATACTTCCATAGTACATTCTAATCTTATAGGTCTATTTTTGTATTCGTATTCGGGTGCAATCAAACAGTAAGCCTTACAGACTGTAACAGCGGTAGGGAGAACACGTGACAGTAGAAATACAAACCATATTGGCCATATTTACAAGCGGTAGGGTCAGTCTTAAGTGCACAGACGAATGAGTCGTTGAAAGCGCAGCAAATTAGAACGCAGCTTGAGCCCCAGCACGACCCTCGGACACACAGGCGGCCTTGACGCATATACATCTATCAACAATGATGATGGGCCAATGCGAACATGTTTGAAGCTAGTTATCCTGTTCAATGTTGGTCCACAAAATCCCATTTAAAAGAACGTCGACCAGATCAGCGGTGTCGCTAGGATTTTTGCAAACAACTTCGCCACCCCCATATTGCAGGTTATGTGCCTATCAGCATTGTGATTAGTTCCGTATGAATGATGCTCAATCGGACAGTACGAGCAATATGTCATGCATTGACGAACCAACTGCTTTATCTGGCCGCTATCTGACTGACTATGACCGACCTTGACAGCCCACTCACCTTGTAGTGCATTGGCTACAACTCCAGACCGTTGTGGCAGTCTGTGCATGCATTAAATAAATGAGACGTAGTCTGTTCATATGTGTCCTGTGTCCTTAATTAGACCACGAGCCCTGTGCGCCTTCTACTGCAGTGTTGTGTTATCAGTTACCAATTCCTATAACAGTGAACCCCTCATGAACTGTCAGATTGATTATTAATGAAGCGATGGAATAAGCTGGCGGCTGAGTCCAGCTTTCAGATTTGTGGGACTGTGGCACTGCTTCGCGCTTCAGTTGATGGGGCAAGTTGACGAATTCAAATTTGTAGTCCGTTTTGCCTGTTCGAATTCGACGGAAGCTCAGCTTCTTCTTAACTGTCTCCTTTACATCACTAAATTTGACACATTAGAAATGTCAGTTTGCAAACTGCGTTAGAAATCACAAATATACTTCAGCTATTATACACTCTTAATTGGCCTACTATCAATAAATATACGAAGGTATACAATTGGATTAGATTAACATGAAAAGGCGAATCAAATTCCGAAATATGGGATTTCCAGAGATTCACATACTCAAAATAGGTCCTGAAGGAGAATGATTTTTTTTGGACTTCACCGTTTCCTTCCTGATCTTTTCCATTTGCATTTTTGGTCAGTTTATTTTTTTCACCCTCGTTTGTTGAGGACGTCAATCTTGCGTGTTCTGATGGTAAGCCGTCTGCCAAGCTTTCAGCTGATTCCAAGTCTGACCGCCGACATTTGCAACAGAATTGCATAATCTGAGGAAATGCAGACAGAAGAAGAAGGTATGTGCACAGCTTTTGACACATGTAAGTAACAAACGAAACTATTGAATGAAGGACCTGGTTGAGAAAACAAATTTGAACACAAACTCCACGTACAGCGAACATCGAACAGTGTTAGCGAAATGAACTCATCTTATACAGTTTTTGCGATATCAAACAAGCAGCATTTGCAACCGATTAACTGATTAACAGAACAGGAAGTTTCAGTAAATTCCTGAAGCTTGCTTCAACTTAGCCAGGAAAACCACGATAGACGTGAGGTAAGTGTCAGATCTTCTGCGGTGCACAACAAAGGTTTGAAATGGGTGATAAACGGAGCCTTAATGAACTTGAACGGTTTAAAGCGGTTGCATGCGATTGAAAATGTATATGAAATGAATTCATCTTGCGAACTTCATGTTCTTTGTGAAGTGGACAAACTGTTTTACGTTCTGCGTGTACATTTTAGCAACCAACTTTCAATACCGCCTAGCAGGTTTAATGAGATCAGAGATTTCGATTTGTCTAGGAAGTCCTAATCACGGGGTTATCGACTGGAGTTAGTAGACAGTAACTGCGTCTCCTTCTGAGGCGATCGAGCAACCTGATCATTACTCACAAGCCAAAGCGGTTGAACGTTCACATATGATAATTTGGTCGTGTCTAACGTGAGGTCAGTTGCGCAGTGGTTAGCACGGTCGCCTCATGAAAGCGTGGTCGGAGTTCCAATCCTGACCGTCGCAGGGATATGAACTACTGGCGGGCTCTAGTGGGAGCGAAACTCGAGTCTAGTGCTTCTTTTGCTCGAAAGGGGTCGACTGAAAGGTCTATGGGAATGCGACAGCTGCGATCAATTGTGGGTGATGTTTAACTTGAAATCAACTTCCAATACCTTATAATAGTTTATAGATTAACCTATGGTATAGCAGGTTTTGTGCAAGCTACTTTGTTTACCGAGAACCAAATTCTGTGAACACACAAGCGGCTTATCGAACGTATTTAGTCAACTGGGGCTAAAAAATATAGCACAAAGCTCACAATCGACCGCTCCGCAGTCTCGGGAATTCAAAGCTTCGGCACACAATTATGCCGACAAGCTGTAAATGAAAAACACCTTGGAGGACATTTACTGTTTGAATTGATTGTACCGTTACGAGCAACAGCATCAAGGTAGTACCCAAATGCACGGTGTTATAAGCATTGACAACAGTTCAGAAACCTAGTGTTTTTCGACCAACAATCACTCTGTTGTGTTTAATACTGAGCTGATCACGATCTAGACATTTTTACTGCGCATGAAGACTGTCCATCCTGCAAGAATAACACGGAGGAACTAATTGTCAGTCCATAGTTTAACGCGCAGATGTTACGAAGAAGTTTTTTGGTTTGTCTTTTCTTATGGTAAGCTGACTGGATAGAAACTCAGAGAAGTTGTGAACTATCAGGACGTTAATGGTCTGAATTTCGATTAAAAGCCCTTTCAATATCCTAGCAAGACCGTGTTAAAGAGAACAGTTTGAAGCATGAGTGTAACAGGAACGTGATGCTCCATAGTGAACTGTGGTGTAGTACTTTTCGATAAGTGAATAAAAACGTAGAAAACACACATCTGTTCATTAGCAGTGGGTTACACAATATGATTGGCCCCAACTTTTAATATGCAATCTATGCACCACTAAATAGTCTCGCTTGTAAAACTACAGAGGACCGGGGGCTGACGTTGCTCACGAACTTTAGTAAGTTTATCCATCCCAAACACACTTTGTGTTCCTAAATATGTTTTGTTGCATATAATGCTCAGTATTGGATTTTACTTCTATATACTCCAGCGTAACAGTTGAACCAAAGTCAATCAAGCCAGACACCTTATGAGTACCGGAGACAATAATTCATATTGGAGTACGGTAAGCTGATCGATGTATCGTTACAGCTGTGATCTAAAGACCACTTTTATGTAGGGTTGAAAATTGACCGGATAAGTAGTAAAATGTACTGTGAAATTTTCACTATTTTTCATAAACAACTGAAATATGATGGATATAACAGCACTTTTGTTTTACTAAGGTACAACGCAAACGGCAAACTAGCTTCAGTGTCATGGTGGACAAAAAGGCTGGTGGTTACACCCTTTCATAAAAATGCCTAGTTGCCTTTCTAAGGTTGAGTAGAACAGCAACATAAAGCCCAAGCCAAGTTCCGATACTGAGTGGTGTGAAGGACCAGGATGGTTGGAACCTTAGATGTAAGACGGGAGTCCATTTTTATAAGAAACATCCAATTGCAGATATTTAGAGCTCCAAACCACAGCGTAAAAAATATGTGCTTATAAAGAATGATAAATTGACCCGGTAAAATTACAAATTGCTCATTCATTAAATTTGAGTGCATGTTGCATATTTTCCCTTCCCTAATGTTCGTTTATTTGATTCGTGCTGTTTAACGATCTTTCTAGGTGACTGTATTTCTTTCAAGGTTATTTAATTTACTACATATGCACTGTTTTATACATGAGGGTCTCAATATGTCTGACGATACGTTTTACAGCCCAGCAGTTTCTTTAATATTTCTCTGTTTTGAAATGAACTCTTTTTTGTCGTTTAAAATACACATTTGCTGGTAGTAACCCCTTGTCAATTTTGGTAGGTAAACCAGTATCTGACTATACTATCCTCCTAAATCTGAGTGTGTGGGATTATTTTACTGCACAGCTTTTGTTTCACTAAAACCACCAGGTAGTTGTGTGCTCCATTTAAAGCACACCTGTGAAAGAATTGGACACATCTAAACACAACATTCCAGAACTTAAAGAAGCTGAACTATCTGATTGTTGTATTGGTAGTGTTCAGTAGATGATTGTAGGTTTAGAAGCCCGAGGTTCTATTGGTGGAACTATGAAACTGTTGTCAATTACAGGAACGTCCCTGCTCAAGCTAGGAACTGACACGAGTGGCCACGGAAAACAGATCATGAAACTCATTCCAGTCCGATTTTATCCGTTGAAAACATAGTGTATGATGCTAAAACGGATAAATCACGTTGGCTGTAGCACACAGGTTCAAAAGAAGTCTCCGGTTTTTTCAGTGTGTTCACTGATATAAACGGTTCGCGCATGTTCAAAATTTACCTCTTGTCATTCTTCAGGTCTTATTCGTCTGATTAGATTCCATGTAGCTATAAAACTTTTGTGCACTTTGAACTAGGCTTCCTACTATGCAACGATAACTTATTTTGAACAAAGTCATGTCATTCACGGATCTGCGTAATCATTGTATGGCTGAAAAATTTAGCCAACTGCGTTAACGATTGAATTGAAATCGATAAGTCCATCACAAACGCCGGATGACTTGAAGCTACCGGTATCATTCAAGAGTCTCACAGACTATTGTTAATTGCGTTATACACTGCAAGCTGGGAAGTTAGCATTTTTACACCAACAAACCTTGTTTACATCAATAACCAACGAACATTTTGGAGTTTATTTTCTTAAGAGCGGTTATCAGTTGTGTATTTAACTCAAAGGATGACTTTCGGTTAGAAGTTGAACTTGAAGCACTGAGTCCTATTTCTTCATTTCACTAATATGGCGGGAAGGAGCATGCTGCAGGCGTTAAGAGTTCGAATTTATATCGACAATCACCTACTGGTAATCAATATTTTTGGGATCCAACAGAGTGTGGCTAGTAGCTGAAGCAATTACTCAAAACGTTGTTGAATCATGTGCAGAATTTCCCACCAGAATCTGCTCTTAAAGCTTAACTCACTGCAACCGAACGTCTGCTGCGCTTACTATCCTGATTGCTAGATGTGTGCACGATCCCAAATGAAGTTTCAGAACACCTCCACAAACCAGTAACTTTTTCGCCCATTAAAGCCCAGATAGAATTGGTTCATTAGAATTAGTTTTGCACGGAATCCTACGAAACACTTCGAAGAATTTCAAGTGCGGGATGAGCCTGTATGATCACAACAACGACGTTCTATGCATTAGACACCAGCTGATCCAGATGGAAGCGGTGAGTAGCTCGCATGAATGTTGTCCTTGCCGAAATTTGAAAGTAACGACTTGATGGCAAAACGTTATCGTACTATCAAAGTGTTTTGAGGAATGATATACCTTGTCTTCTTCCAAGCGGCCGACGTAACAAGTTTAATAACTATGCAAAAGAATACATAGGTGAACGAAGTACACAGAACTATCGTCGACCAAAGTAAAACTACTCACAGATCTACACCACACAACAGCTCAAAAATAAGGCTATTTCCTAACGAAAGTCAAATACTTCTGTTGAACAGACATCGCCGAAACGACTAAATCCACTACGAAGTGTCTGCCAATAAAACAAAGGTTCCACATCAATACGTTCAGCTTCAACAATTAAACACAATCAAACCTAATAATAACCGATAATAATCACCCATCGAGTTTACAATGCAATCAGTAGTGCCTATCCTGCGGCACGGGTAAGTGTGTCGTTCAATACCTGCCCGGTACTGGTGCCACACCTCAAAGATAGCTTGCCTAGGTTTTCTTCGTCCTTTTACGTTTATTCTCTCACCTGCTGTTGTCCAGCCGGTTATGTTGGGAGAACCATAAGACCGCTACCAAAAAGGATTCGTGAACACCTCCCAAAGTGGCTTCGAAACGGTTCGATAAAGCCCATTTCCAATGCAATCGGTTCTCATCTAATTGACACCGGTCAACAAATTGAACCGGATGAAGCCTTCCGAGTCATCTACAAAGTTCGTCAAGCTGACTCCAGAGCTGTCAGGTTGCGACTGCTATCAACGACCGAGGCAACTGCCATCAGACTCTACAACCCCTGTTTGTGTGCCCAAAAACAGTTCGTGCAAACCCTACATCTCCCTTGGCCACCTATTCCACAGCCCCTTGAAACCCAAACAAGCGTGAACCACTTGACACCGCCAGAAGCAGCCGGCACGAATGATAATGCCACACATTCATCAACACTCCCAACCCCCTCCAGCAGATTGTGATCCGCCCCATGTCTATGATTTTAATGACCCATTTGACTTACTCTAATTGTTCATGTATAAAGCGCAGGTACTCTATGTTACTGTAAAAACCCGATGAGAAGTACTGACAACAGCTGTTTGCATAACTGTCTTCTTGTAAATTCTGTGGGAATCTGGAAACGATTTGTATCCAATATTCAGTTGTTCCGGTAGTTCTCAACAAGCTTTTACAATTACATAAGATAAGCGATATTCAGAGCCAGTTAACTAGGTCAGTGACACCCACAAAAGTCATTAACGCCCTGTTTGATTAGACTGGGATATGCCGCACGCCTGGTTCTGAATCTTGCGTATAATTTGCACATCTTGTGTGATTGCAAAAGTCTGATGTGGATAACCACACGTGGAAGCTGCCGCCAGGCGTAAGTGATGTTTATTTTATACCAAAGCCCCCCACGGTTCACAGTAGTCAGGACATATTTTATAAATACAGTCGGTTAAATCAGTTATCTTGGTTACCTTGGATGCCTCATTTTTAAGTACAGAAAAATGGTTGGCTTGGATTTAAAAGCCCCTTTGTTTAGATAAACTGATGGTGTTATGTCGGAGGGTCGTGTTTGCCCAAAATTAGCCGACATTTCTTTGGGAATGAACAAACGATAGCATTGTCGTAACTAGTTTCATAAGCGCCACTCTGAAAATATTTTGAATTTGACTGCTGTGGGACGGCTTCGTCCATTCAAAAACTAGTAAGTCCCTTTGTCACCAGTTTCAACGTAGTTTGTGACACCAAGTCCAATGAATGTGTGTAGTAGTCTTCAATAAGTTGTTTACGAGATATTAGGCCGGTTTGTTGCAGTTCACTGTTTATCGTGGAGTTGTGGGGGACTGGCAGTACCTTGTGCGTTGATTGTAAACGCGTCCTAATCGAAGTGTTGTGTAGCTAAACTGAAATGATATATTAAGGTAACACTTTGAGAGAGGTTTCATCAAAACGATGTTGATGACAGGCTATTCTCAAATGTTTGTCGAGCTTCATTATAAGCTGAAACCGGGAGCACTTTCCAGTAATGCTTTAAGGCGTTTACACTAGAACTATCAGTAACAGCGCTTTTGGAAAATGAACCGCTTGGATCTGTCAGTCAGTTACAGCTAATTACACCATCTTACTTAGACGGGATTATTGATCAGTTCATTTACGATCGAAAGTCGTTTGATAACGTTTCGTCTGCCATTCTAAACAATCGAGTTGAAGTAAACTTAATGACATTCACTTTCTTGATGATAATTCGAAGCCGATCAATCGTGAACCCAATTCACCGCGTATTTTCCTAGGAAACCTCCATCATGGACCGTTTTAAGTCGAAACAACACGGCCTCCATCAGCGAATCATATCCAGGAAAGAACGCCTCTTAACAACTATGAACAGGAATTTTGGTCGCACGCTTCAAACTCCTATTCAACAAGGAATATATTACAGCAGGCCTTGTCAGCGGTTGTCCTATTTCTTGTGTTTGATGCCACATCATTCGGTAACTGGACTTATTTTCATACATCCTCAATTTGTTTTGACTGCCACTCAGTAGATTGGCCTGTTCTCATAATCCGAGAGTTCCACATCCTAGGTCCTCGGTTTTGTTACTTACTGTGTAACAGCTGACCGGACAGGGGAAACACTTTTCGTTCTGTTGCACAGGCGGCGGCAGGCGTAAAGTTAAGACGACTAAACCTCATAGATTAGGCTAATACAGCTGGTTCAGTATGGAACAAGTGGACTAGATGCTTTCCTTGCTGTTTCCGAACCGGTAACACCCAGGTATGCTACGTCTTCTGGCGGGAAAATCTGTGAACGTAAAGAGGTGTACAAGCTGAAGCAATGCGCAAAGACAACTCTCCGTGAAACGTGATAAGGATGATCAGGCTTGTCAGTAGTTTTTACAGGTCTGCGCCATTCATATACTAGTATCAAACGCGCTGATTCTAAAGAACTCCATCAAAATGATAAATGTTAGATGGCTATTCAATTCCCAGCAGAAAAACTGCATCAAACCTATGTTCTACCTGGGAATGTCAGCGAGATGTCTCCTTCATCGTAAAAGACCAGTACATCCTAATCACTTTCGATAACTACTGACAGATTTTGCAAGTAAACAGGTAAAACAGATTATACTGGATAGGATTTTGTAGATGAGTGAGAGGTGTTCTCAATGAGCTTTTATCTTAACTTTCGACAATGATAACTGAATGTTGTGCGTTCCCTTGTTCTCACTTTCTCTGGGCTCAGTAATCGCCTCAAATTCGCGATGTCATATTGAATTTGAAGGTTATGATAGTGATTTCACAATGTTTACGCTGAAATTTGCCGATTTATTTCGGCCACTGATTGACCACAAAATCAACTGTTTTGCCCCAGGAAGGGAATAGCCTCAATGCGAGCATTTTCGTATTTCGACTGGGTATTCTTTGTAAAGGAGGAATATTGTATCCGGAAAAACCAGTAGTCGGATTCAGTTCTTACTATCATTTCAAGCTGCCGAAAGTGCCAAGTCTCACCAGTCAAAAAAATGAGACATGTGCCGACCAGATTTTTGTGTATCTTGAAAACAGTCAGAAAATACCACTGTGAACACAGTCTGAAAGAGAGTAGTCAATTACCAAGGCATCTGGAAATCACCAAACTGTCTTCATTCGCAAAAAATTCCGCTAGGAAAGGTTATTTTCCGGTCTGTAAGGATACATACGACCCAAATGTTTGCACGTTTCACGATATGAAACAATTAGACTTTCTCTTGTTCAACAAAAGTTTTACAAACAACCCGATGGTGTAGCTATGAGTTCCTCTGTCGCACCTGCAGCAGCCAATTTTTTCCTCAGATACCTGGAAACACGAGCGAGGAATGAATTTTTCTCCCCTCCATTAATTTGGTGGCCATATATAGATGATATTCGTAGTCGTGACGAGCTCTAATGAGAGCCAAACTCGAGTCTAGTGCTTCTTTTCAAAATGTGCCGACTGGACGGTCTATGGGAATGCGACAGCTGCGATCAATTGTGGGTGATGTTCAATCTATATGAAAATCAAGATATCCCCTGCCACTCATCAGTATTTAGTCAAAGTTGATGAGCAGCAGAGATTTCAGGTTTCTGTGTGCCGCAAATCAATCCATTTTGATCGGCGTCAACTTCGAATCGTCGCATCCAACCGGTATGAAAAGAACAGTCATCCGATCAGCCGTCAATAAAGCCCATAAATTACACATCAATGAACTCTCCAAAACAGCGGAGATTTCCCAAATTAAAAAATGCTGACCAACAACCGATGTTCAGACTCGTTTATTTAGAATACAACTGGGCACATGTCGATTAGGAAGGAGACCAAAGAGATCAGAACTTTCACGTTCACTGCACGAATACCCTATCGTGAACAAACGTCTGAAAAAATTTGCTTCATACTTTCTGAGTACGCTATAGGGACCGTATCTCTGTTAAATAATACCTTACGACGATTGATGATGCATCTTAAAGATCCAGTTTCTATGGGCAACCAGACAGACTGTGTTTACGGAATCGAATGAGGTGATTGCAATGTCAGCTACATAAAACACACAAGTAGATAACTGAAAGCACGTGTTGTCGATTTCAAGAGGCACACGGGTTCCTCCTAAGGACGCATATCACCTTCAGAAGCTAGAGAAGGATTCCGCCATCGCATTACATGCACTGCCAGGGAATCAAAACGTAGGCTTTGATCAGGCTCGAGTGATTCACAGGGGTCTACCTTCCATTGAGGAGTGATGTTTTGCTGAAACTCTCACCATTCACACAAAACACGCTCGTATTAATCGTAATGATATCAAACCCCTGTCTGTTGTAAGGCATGGATGGATAAACAGCACCAGACACAGAAGCACATTGTCTACATCAGTCTCACCTCCACTTAATGGGCAAAGGATTGGAAGAATCAATTCATAGGCAGAGCAGATTGACTTAACTACGACTAATCCCACATGACCTCTGTTCCATTGTTAATATGATTTTGATTACAACACTTCTGAGGAAGGCCACTGGAGGCCTCTGAAACGTAGAGTATTATAGCTTGCTTGTAACGTTGTGTTATTCTCAGGCGACTTACCAATAACATGGTAAACACGACGCCCAAACTGTTTGATTTTATTCGTACTAGTTTGGTGCTAATATCTTAGAGTTGAATGTTTCACAATTTATCAAATTTGTCAGGTTACTCATAAGTAGTAAATAATTCAGGGGAGATATTAGGATGGATTCGAAAGAACTCCACCGGCAGAAAATTTTTACGTCAGCCATTAGTAAAAAAAACTATGTTCCCTTTGTTACCACTTGACTCGATAACCGTGATCAGATTTAGCTCGTAATTCAGCCAGTTTTGAACTGATGACTACGTAAATAAACCCAGCTGGATAGTGGAAATTAGGACTAGTGCTCAAAAACATGTGCCTAAAGCGTTGATTGTTAAATATCTTGGCAATTCATCATCGAAGCAACGCGGACAATTCAGATTTACTGCGAAGAAAGTTGTTATTGATAACAACCTTTGTGTAGTTACAGGCTCCCGTCAGGACTATCAAACCTAGCCTGGTACCCACTGGAAAAAGTTTTAATTTTTTTAAAATTGTTTACCACAGTTTTCTACAGTAAATAATATGAACTTGTTGGACAGTGCTGCGTGAAATGGCCTATTAATATGATTGTATGCAGCCACCGTACGCTAGTCCTTTCAGGGTGCTTGATCACGAAAACAAATATTTTGTCACCAACAAAAACAGAACGAGCTGTCAAATAGTTTGCATAACAAACTAACTGTTACCTTTGAATTAAAAAAACGGGTGGGGGGTATAATTCCTAGACCTTTTGTTGAAAAGATGCGAAGATAGGTCACTTTCTAGACGTGTGTATCACAAGTCCACGTGGACAGGACAATATCTGTGTTTTAAGAGCTTCGCACCAACTACACAAAAACATGGCCTAGGTAGGACTTGGTTTCACAGAGTTCGACGCATTGTAACAGAGGATAAGTTAGAAAATGAACTGATGTTACTGCACGAGGCTGTGGTAGAAAATGGTTATCCAGCAAGATTTACCCAACACTGTTCCACTCCACAACTTTTGCGAGAGACACCCATTACTGTTCCTCGTAAGCTTGTCTATCCCACTCTGTCTTTCAAAGGTGATAATGTTTCAGCCCTGATAAAACGGCGTTTAGTTGCAACACTCGAGTGCATTTGCAACGCCGTCCGACTGGTCTACGTGGATGAATCGACACATGTTTCAACTATACTTTTTCGCCCAGTCCGATATTGTATACATGTTTGCTTGTGTTTGATTGTGAAAGCAGATACGTCGGCAGAACCAGAAGGCACCTCGACACACGCATTAACGAACACACACCGAAATGGTTTTTAAGTTCGACAGTCGGTTGTGCCATCAACGCCGTTTCAAAACACCTTCTACAGACCGGGTACTCAGTGGACCCGGGGACCGCCTTCAGAGCGTTCTTTAGACCGAAACTAAAGCAGGCTCTCAGTATTGCGGAGGCTGTCCCAGAGGATCAGCTGAATCCCAGTCTGTGTGCTCAGAAACAGTTGGTGACTAGCTTTCCGTTGTGTTGGTAAAAATGCAGCTGATACTCTTTGATTCCATTTCGATTCCGTATTTCTTCAAATCCCGAATTTTTAAACAGATTTATTTTTTCATACAACTTGATGGACCACTCCTATCCCTCCTCAATCTATATTACATTATCTTTTTAGTCAGTGTAAATCGATGTACATTATTTTAACTCTTGTTTGATTTGTATAGATTTTCCAGTCATATCCTATCTCCTCCATTCAATCTATATAGAGTTTTAACCATCCCTCTTTTTTGAACTCCAGTTAACCGTCTGACTCACAGCATTTTTATTATGTTTCATCAGATTCATGTTTTATGTTAATGAGTACGTTTCGGTCACCTAACTGAGTGTCTCAGACATGACTAAATCGATTGTACCTAGCTGTTTTCTCCCTCACTATATAATGTGTATGTTGGTTTCACAAGGGTAACCGATGAGATGCGAACGATGCGAAGTGTAACTGCACATAACATCTTAAATACTACTGCTAGCCTTTAACAAACGTATTAGAAAGCAGTAAGTGTGTGATGGAGATTTGTTTTTGACACTTCTTTCTCAAACCTATACGTTGTTGGATAGTTTTTTCTAGGACATTACATGTGTCAAACTCCAAAATGAATAAAGTTTCTGTTACCGAGTGACAATAAAAATGGCTATTAGACTGCAAACGGTAATTTGTTAGATATTGACCAGACTTTGCCTGGATGTTGCATTACATGGTCAGAAACGTCTGTTTGTATGGTTAGACTGGACATGATTGAGCGGTGACCATGGAATTTGCATGGACTGAACAATTTTCTTCTGTGAGCAGAGGGTTTCTTAGTCTGATTGCACCCTATTCGACGGCTTCTAGAAAATGACTAGGGGGTGCTTTCGGTTGAATGACGGTAACACTTTAGACACCCCAGGATGCTCTGGCGACTTCTATGCAATCGCTGGTATTGGTAAGATGTGCAACATTGGTGCTAGTAGTCGATTTATGACAACCGGTCCGGATTCAGACTTGATGATTTTTGTTGATCTTTTTTGACAAGCGTCTAGTCGTACAGCTAACATGCTGTGCAATACAACAGCAACATGGAATTTAATACACGAACATTAACTAATCGTGGACTGGTGACGTCCTTCAGGCTCATTCTTAACATCCACATTGTTGTGAACAAGTCCCTTATTCATGAAAAACAAAGTTTCAGTGAACAGACTGTTTTCGATAAATTCTCCTCTTGGCCGAGCACAGCCGCCCAACCCTTGAAACAATTTGTCCCCGTCCCACTGTCCCAGCTTGATTAACACTGACTAACCAGAACCAACTTCGTTTGTGTTCCTAACTACGGCGAAGTGGTGTTAATCTTTTGTCCAGTTACATTTCCCCTTCAGTAATTTTGATCAATAACATAGTAACTTGTCACTTAATTTTATGTAATTGTACCAGCCAAAGAGGAGAATTTATCGAAACTAGTCTGTTCGCTGAAACTTTGTTTTTCATGAATGCTACGGGGATTTTCAATTATCTGAAGCCCCTTATTGTCTAGTTGGCCGATAGATTTACCGGTAAAATTGATTTGCTGTGATATCCACTTTAAACAGAAGTTTTACAAACACCACTTTGTTTTCACCTGTGGGTATCAACTCATGAGGAGTTTCGACCGTCATCTTAGGAGTGGAAAATTTCACCGGCTAATCACTTCCCACCAGTAAGGTGTAAACCTTCTTCAGTCCTTGCTCTAATGTGTTATCCGAAAAAATCCTTCATGCTGTAGTTGCCAGACTTCGAGCCAGATTTCATTTTTGCATACTGGGTATAAAATTGTTGACGTTGAAGTATTGACGTGTGTATGTTGTTTCACGAAATGTAATTCTACTAATTTTACTGTATGGAAGTTAAGTCAGTTTCACAGAAAGGAAATTGAACACAGTGTTGAATTTCTCTTCTGGGTTGGTAAGAAGTGGCGAATGTACTGCACTAAAAACCTGAGGGGTAACTGTCACCTAATCTTGTGTTTAAATAACAAGCTTATCATGAGCATTTCAGTGGGATATATAAAGACTGAATAGTAGACTGAAGTTGAGATTCTAACTTGTCAATGAATACATCTGCTGCCAGTGGGCCTGAATGGGATTCCACTTCTCCCCAATCCAATTGTCGGTACAACTCGCCGTTGGGCTTTGAGAGTGTACCGTAGAGGTCAATCTTTTAAGTTTCATCCTGTAGTCCGAATACACTGTCTGGTTGTTTTATATGTTCACATGAAGGTTCAGCGTCTGCACCAATTAAACATTTGTGAATAGCGAAGCTACCTCAAGGTAGCCGGTGTACCGGTGGTTAATATTGATGTTTCTCACGGAATCCACAAACTTGAATGTGTCACAAAGAATATGTGAGCACAAGTTTCGCGGTCTAGGTTTCAGTATTTCTGCTACTTACTCGTTAGTTGCATGGCATATTGAACTGTGCATATTGAGCACCGGTCTAAATAAACAACCACTTTTACGGATTTTGGAGAGTCAGTATAAATATGGGATGAAGGCCCCAGTTGGTTTCATTTTGTCAACCTGAGGACGGTTTACTGTGTTGGGCTATCAGCTATCCCACCCATGTATACCAGGGCTGGACGCTGAGGAACGTGGTTAAAAGAGCTGAAAATCAGACAGGCCAAAAGAACAAGATTTTGGATTTAGAAAATGGTCATGGGTTTCATTTTTATTCCAGCCACGTACGGCAGTTTACAGGAGAGTCGGATGCTCTGTACTTAAGAATAATAGAGTAGTATGGTTAAACGAAATAATTCGGACTCAAAGTTATTAGTTTCTATCACCAACACCAACAAGTGTTCATTTTCGCGTTTCATACAACGTCACACATGGTCTGAATGCTGTTAAGATTGCTTGAACGTAGACATGAAAATTCGCTGCAACTCGGCTGCAACCCTCGTGGGTAGATAGTATCGTTGCTACTGAGCTACCGCGACTCTAATCGAAATAGTACTTCCTGATTTGGAGTTAACGAAACATTGATATTCAACGCGGTTAGAAAACTGAAAGACGTGTGAGCATGATAAGAAGCGATCAACAAGCCTAACGAACACATGTTAGTCAATGATGCTGCATCCAACCGGTTACGAGTGTTTGGGCGTATCAGTAGTTCTATCCAGGTCAGAGCCAAAAAGTACCCTCAATAGATAACGGCATTAATTATACAATACAATACCAAGCCCGTGCGGGGTACAAATCCCTGTAGTGGACAAAGAGTGTACAGCTGTCTTTATCTTAAAGGAAAGCGACTTGCCATAAATGTCTTCATGACTTCTAGAAGAAGCTTTCTGTAATAAACTGCATTCCATTACGAAAATGAACTACAGAAAACAGCTTATTTTCAGTTGTAAGATATCTGCAACAAATGTAGTACCAATGAAGTCAAACAGTTTGGGCGTCGTGTTCAATATGTTCATAATAAATGGATTGAAAATAACACAACGTTATAAGTAAGTTGTAATACTGTATGTTTCAACCACCTCGAGTGGCTTTCCTCAAGAGTGTTGTAGTCAAAGTTGATGGTGAGGTCTTTGGTTCAGTCTCAACAAATCGAAAAAGAAATCGTTATAATTTGGTAATAATTAACCATTTCTAATGGTGAGTGGAATTCATTTGCACAGCAGATCAAACGAGTGGAACAATCGTCCACGTCTTCATAGTTAGTTTCGGGGGTCCTGACTAGCTTTGGCGTGCCGCACAGAATCATCACGGGTAAGCTCTCACATTTTAATGATCGGCAGTTTTAGATATTAAAACAGACTTAGGAATTAATGGCTTGCGGACATCCTGATGCCATCCACAGACAAAAGGTATGATGAAGCGGTACAGTCGTAGAACATAATCACAGCGTCGAAATAAGCCAATATAGAAGGTTAAGCATAACAGACCAAAGTACCGATCAGGTAAGAATAGTAGACTACCGTCGATCAGAGACATAGAGGCTCAGGCGCAAGTGAGTTTAAAAGACGATAGAACGGATCTTTTACTACTATGTATGGGAGAAACACAAGCTTTCAGACTAATTAGGGTCTTGGTAAGCGATGAATCAATGCGAACATCTGGCATCCTGGTGTAATCGGAGCCAGTTATTTAAAGTGGGTGCGAGTGTGATTGGTGTTTCAAACTTCTATAGTTGACACATTCTCAGGAATCATCCTGTCAATCTCGTCATGCCAGCGTTCATATTAGTAACCGCGCTGACATGTCGTATTTGATGTCTGGGCGCGGTTCGACGTTTTACGACCCTTTATCCTACATTTCGAACGGTAACGTAACCTAGATAAACAGTCGTGTTCAATCATGGTGCGGGTGACACGGTTAGCAGATCCAGCTTATCAGATACAGCTGGCGTCTGTACCATCCTCTCTCACAACCATATATCCCCACACACACATTATCACGCTCGTAGTTTAGGGCTCTAATTGGTCAAGAACACTGTCAAAGAAAAAGGCTCTCAGCTCCTCCATTCGGTGCCCTAGTAGGGATCTGAAAGGGAAATGACACAAAACATCGGACACTTATAGCTGACCAGGTCGGAGATGTGATTATTCCGATTATCGATGCAGTATCTCAGTTCCACCGTGAGGTATGATCAGAGCATACATCGGACAACAAGAGAGAGCGTACGAGTCAGTATCGAGCAAAATCGGCTCAACGGGCAAGAAACAGCGGGTGAAAATTCACAACAGAAAACGTCGACCAATCAGACAAAACCCGAGTGATGTGCGTGGACCGTTTAGATGAAAACTGGGGGATTATAGTTCCAATTACTCAACAAGAAAATATGCGGCACGAAAGCTTGCCACCTAAGAAATTAACATCTTGCTTTACTGGATCATATTTAACTTCATTGTGTCATAATGTGCATATCTTGACCACTGCTGGGACTAGAACTCCGACCACGCTTTCATGAGGTTACCGTTTAGACCACTGCGCCATTGACCTCACATTAGGCACGACCGAATGATCATACGTGAATGCTCAACCGCTTTGGCTTGTGAGTAATGATCAGGTTGCCCGATCGTCTCGAGAGAGGACACAGTTACTGTCTGTTAACTCCAATCGATGACTCCTCGACTAGGACTTCTCTCCAGGGTGAAATCACGGAAATTATTAACTTTTTGAGCGGTATTTTGACTACTGATGAGTAGTACGGGATTCTGATTTTCATATAAACTGAAAATCACTCACAACTGATTGCAGCAGTCGAAAACGTAGCCAAAGATCTAATCCTGGCCGTGACAAGGATCTGCACTACTGACGAGCTCTAATGAGAGCGAAACTCGAGTCTAGGGCTTCTTTTCGAAAAGGGCCGACTGAAAAGTCTATGATTATGCGAAAGCTTCGATCAATTATGGTGGCGTTCAATCGTTATAAGACTCTTGGGCAACGATGACAGCCAGACAAAGACTGAGGCAGAATGAGCACGAGCAATTCTGACTACAAGTCTAAGACAATAGACATCTTTGCAGAAGCATTGGATTTCCATTGAGCTAACTTGCTGAACAATATCTTGTCCTGCGGTTCTGGTTCTTCATGAACACATTTCACAAGCTAAATGTTGGCAAGGATAGATAATCGAAACTCGCACATCCTAGCTGGGAAGCATTTGGAAAACAAAGGCTTAGGATTCGGCCAAGACCTGTCTTCATATGGACAAATCAACTTACACCATTCATGTTTCGTGGACATTCCCATTTTTATCCGTGAACTATTCGTTCCCTCCCCCGGCATGAAAGATTCTTTCCAAATGGCGTAAGCATTAGAGGAATCAGCAACGACTTCGTTTGAACTATATTTTGACCACGATGACTCTTTAGTTACCATCGTTTCACCTCGAGAACCGGTTGAATTTTTGAGTAAGGTTATTTTCTATTACAATTTATTTTTGTTTCCCCCTAATTAATTCCGAGATTGTACACTGTTGTGCCCTGTGGATATTCATTTCGCCCACGAATGATTGCCCCGCAAAAAAATAGATGGTGTGGCAATGTCTTGTCAGCTAGGTTCAACGATATCCAATAAATATTTTTGGGCAGAGCTGAAATGTAATCGTACAGTGCTGTTGCTGTTACCATTCTTTATCAGTAGTATGTATGTATATATGTATTTTTTAGTGCCATTTTATAACCTTTTTCAGTTTTTGAGAATCTTTATGTTCCTCACGTGTAAGGATGGGGAGATAACTTTTTCTTTCTGGGCGCTTTAATCGCCCGGCCGCAGGACGGTTCAATAAAGCGTTAACTGCGCCGCAACTCCACTTGAAGCGTTTAGTATTTAAAACACTGCGTTCCCTTGATCCAGTTCACCAATAACGATAGAAGACATACGTCGCGAGATGTTAGCATTTCGTTTACTCTCTTCAGTCACGAACGTAAAACATTGGAATATATAGGACATGCGGATAGCAACAACAATAGAAACAATCAACGATTGGTTTTACATGAAGAAAGGACTGTTATCAATTCCAGAACAGACAGACTGCATGTGTCAACAGTTTATGCACACACAAGACCGGACGGAGAGCAATGACTAACATTGCCTCGGAGAAAGCAGGCAACTTCGGATTCCGATTACGCAACAACACCTGGGACGAGTTGGCGGGGTCAACAACGTGACCTGTTTCCATGATGTGCTTTGCTGTGGATGAGGTCGTATTTCGTCTCAATCGCTGTTACCATTGCTTGCTGTATCATGGCGCGCACCAACCACTTAGGCATATGTTCAGCAATTCTTCGTCGTAGGCACCGATCTGTCCTGCCGATATAGACGTCACCGCAACTGCTAGTGAACTGATAGATTACATGTGAGACAGAACATTTCGGTAGGACACGATTGTGAATTAGCTGAGCGACACTCATAGTCGTAAGTAGCAACCGTAATTCAGCCGCTGGGTATGTACCAGTTAGAGCAGACTGTAATTTTTTACTTACATCAGTTGTGATCTGATCGCCTTTAAAAGGAAGGTTCAAAAAGACCTGCTTCTTAGGGACCGTACTCAAGGCAGTCTTGATCAGTCTTTTGTGGCTGTGAACATCGATGAACTTCTCAGGATAGTCGTTCCCGAGTAACACTTTCTTTAATCTCTCCTCCTCTCCTTGCAAGCAGTCATCGGTGCATATCTCCGAGGCTCTGTGAAACAGAGTTCTCACCAGACATCGTTTATAAGGGATTGGTGCAAAAGAAGAAAACTGTAAATACTGATCGCTCCAAGTAGCTTTACGGTGTACTGAGCGTTGTAGTGAGCCATCCTGTCGTCTGATGAGTTAAATGTCTAGAAAAGATAAACTATCGTTTGCTTCCTCTTCATGAGAAACAGAAAGATTAGGATGAACAGAATTAAAAAGGTTTAAACGTGTAACAAAATGAATAGTAATGGTAAAAATCAAAATATCATCTACATATCGCTTATAGAGGCTGGCACCATTGCTCTCCGTCTGATCCTTTGTGTGCATAAACTGCTGACTCATGCAGTTTGTCTGTCTTGGAACTGATAACAGTCACTGTTTTGTGTAAACTCAATCGTTGATTGTTTCTATTGTTGTTGCTATCCGCATGTCCTATATATTCCAATGTTTTACGTTCGTGACTGAAGAGAGTAAACGAAATGCTAACATCTCGCGACGTATGTCTTCTATCATTTAGTATTTGTCATTTTCGTCGTTTTTACCGAACTGCATGTGAACGGGGTTTAACACGAACACAGCTTCACAGAATTCGGCAAACATGCACTGGGTACTGAAGAGCCGCTCAACATGTGAACAGTAGCTTCGCAATGAAACATTCTATCACACAAACAATCTATATCAGTTCGTTTGTAGCTACGATGATGTCTGCGTTGCCATATCATTGTTGTATCTGCGATAAAGAATGCCTCACTACATGCTGAATTGGTCGGTGCGCATACTGACACAACAGACGATTACAACGGACCATGTGAACAGAAAATCGACCTCATTCGTTGTGAGATCCGTCAAGAAAACAGGCCACGCCGGTGACCCGGTCGACTTGTTTGACCTACGACAGCAAAAGTGACCGTAAATGTTAGCAACCAGGCCACGTGCGCACATAAACTGCTGACTCAGACAGTTTGTATGTACGTTTATGTACAGAAGACCTTTGTCCTGGTCGTATTAGATGTAATGGTGACCATTTTCAATGCATTTTACACGTATACTAATGTTTCACGTTCTTGACTAAACAGCCTAAGCGTATTTTCCGCACTACACTATATATTCCGCATTCGTTTTTTGGGAAATCTGGTAGCTTGTGAAGCAGGCAAAATATGTAATATTTTCACCTGCATGTTACAGAATAATTATCATTGAGATTAGATGAATTTATCGGGTGAGATAGATCTCTGTCAACCGATAATCTGGACGCCGCAAGAACAAAAGCTAGTGATCTGGTTACAGAGCAGAGGTGGATCAAGATAATTACAAATCTTCACATAGCAAATTTTAGCATACACGAATGACTTTCATAAGTACCTACCGAATGTTTCAGCACCTGATCATTATCCGACTTCTTACTGTGTTCGACAATGTAAAAGTTAACAGGCTGAAATATACTTGATGATTAAATGATGAAAATAAGTCAGGTATATTGTTGTTACTTGTCTTGTCAATTCCACTACTGCTCAGCGCTGGGTGACGAATATCGACCTCTTCTAATACTTGACTGTTCGTATCGCCAATGGAAATTGTTCCAAAGGTGAAAGAATAAACATAGATTAACCTACACATTCCGTGATAACCTCAATAACGTTCCTATCGTGATCTCGCTATATACATAAATCGTATTGTGCTCGATTGTCAATAACAGCAAACGAGTTTGTCTGCTAAATTTTAGGTGGCTTCCTAATTGTGCCTTATTTGCTTTCTACGCAGGAACATGAATGTGTGGTTGAAGCTACATTATGCCTCAAAATGTTTTATAAATAGCATCGGCTGAGACAGTACTCTGCTCGCAAAAAAGACGTCTCAACCGTAGAACTTTTTTAGATCACACGGACCCGTTGTCATGACGCTAACTGCAACCAGAAATCTGCGCACAAACAACTGTGTGCAATTATCTGTACTACTCGTGCGACCAGTTCATATTTTGTGTACAACATTCAGCAATAAGCTATTCTGCAAAACATCATGATTCCTCTTTTCCATTGATGCTACGATTATAAGACATGTGTCAAACATTTTTCCTCTGAAAAATTACTGATTTCATGAAGAAAAGTAGACGCGAATTTGTTGGGCCAACCGATCCGATCAAACACAGAAAGTTGTGTATGAACCTTAGTTCGTCGCTTGACCACCCACTGCAGTATGCTTGAACTACAAAAATGGATTGAGAGCACCTCTGTAAGTTATTAATTTCAAAAGACTATCCCAGACTTCATAAATGCGTACACCATTATCCCAGCGGGTGCTATTTTTAACTACATGAGAGGCAAGATCATCACCTGGTTTTACGCAAACGGAATCTCAGAAACATCTGAGCGCATTATGAAAAAATCTGGAGTCAAAATCGCCCGCAGGCCAACAAACAGCCTTGGACATGAGGTTTTTGCGAAATCAAGGGTTCTGTCAGAACGCATGAACAAGCGGGTGTAATATAGTCTAATCTTTGTTAGGACTGTGACCAAGCCCACGTAACGCGAAACCAGTAAATATTTGACATTAAGTTTACGCAAACATCATTTAGCACTCAGACAGGCAGCCTAGAAGTCACACTGCTGGAAACATTACGCAGCCACAGGTCACGAGGTCAAATTGGTGGTCATCAAGGTGGTCGGATTAGCAAAAGAGAAACCTGGAAGATTAGTTCTTGAATCGATCTTCTGTCGAGATGTTTTCAACGGATACATCGATCTTGGCATTCACTACACCCCATTGAGAATAGAGATATATAGGCGAACATATGTTTTCGATAATTCTTCAGGCCGGTACGACTATATAAGGAGTTAGTAGAGCTAGATTGTGATATCGATCAGACTTATTACAGAGAAACTACGTCAGTGGTCAGTCAGTTGGCGATGACTTGGTTGGTCGATCACATCACACTTGTCTGTTGGTTTGACCGCGCATGTTGGTTATCGTTCCGATGGAATTGTGATGGTGGTGGTGCAGCCCCTGAACAAACCACTTTTGATGACATAATACCAGGCCAATCAACCTGATTCCAATAGCCTCGGCAGTTCAAAGTGTTCTAATTCGGACAGCTTTTGATGGGTTGCTTGGCACGCGATGTACCACTGTGAAGGCTTGAGCAGTTTTCACCCGACGCTCGCTTTTAACCAGGTGAGCCAGGATAGCACTGCTGACCGATCGTGATTCCTCAATGCTCACACAAACAAGTGGAAGACCAGCAATAGACAGACAGACATACTGACCAGCCGGTAACCAATGCATGATTTTTCCATTATTGTTTTCTCAAGTTGATCACCATTCATAACAGGACAATTACTGTTTCTCTTATCAAGACGATCGGGCACTTTGAACACTATTCACACAAGGTTGCGGTTGAGCGCTCAGCTACGGTTGATCGGTCATGCATCGTGTGAGCATACTGACGTTTTGGTTAACAGGCTAATTTCACAAACACGAAGATAGGGGGTCTAAATTCTGGCTCCGACAAGGACATGCACTACTAATGTTCTCTAATGAAAGCGAATCTCGAATCTAATGTTTCCTTAGGAAGTGGGCAGGCCTAAAGGATTATCTGAATGCAACTCCTGTGATCGAATATGGGTGCTGTTCAGTTTGATGTAGTGGGAATTCCTGAAGTACAGTGTAAAACATTATCATTTTGTTTGACAACGATACTCAGAATAGACTAGAAGCGTTACCTTAGATACCCATCAATAATCACTCGTCTATTACACCTAGTCATAATGTTACCCGAGTTGCAAATATCCTCAACAACTAAAAACATATGAAGACATTAGATTATAGAATGATTGAAATTCTCAATCTTGGGCATAATTAAAGAAACTAATCCCCGTATTCACCCCTAACCAGATAGATGTCGATGGGTTATCACTGATCTTTCATAAACCATACAGAACTACTTTGATAAAATTTTAATCACTCACCGGCAACAAAAACGCTTCTTTAGTGTACGAAATGAAGAAACTTTTTTCGAGGTGTGTAATAGGCTTCGCTTAGAATGAAGTCGATCCATCCACAGATCCCATGACGCAGCTTTTAATTACTTGGGAGTTCACACACACACTTGTGAAATGCAACATACATGTGAGCAACTTGGAGCATGTGTCTCATTCAAACTGACCATGAATAACCGTCCTTATTTCGATGGAAACTTGGTCAAGATAGAAGGAACCGTCTTGTTTAATTCATAGGTAGTGTGGCAGACCACAACTAACCGAATAATGGGTATTTGTGTAAAGCTTACAGACGTATTCATTACACAATGTTGTGAGGGGCGTAGTAAGGCGATTAAAAGGATATGGCAACTTGGCAACCGGGTTTGGTAAGCCCATATGCACGGGGCTCCGTTTCTGTAAAGTTGATTGGCCACGTCCGCCGTAAATTCTGAACCCATAATAGTGCTGTGGAAATTCTGCACAATTTTTCGACAAGTAAAATGCTAATTCACATTTCAATATACTTTCTAGGTCTGCAGACAGTCTGTTAAGTTTCAAACATTTTGCTGACGAAAAAAGCTTGCACGAACCTTGCGATGTTTGTCCGAAAGGCGCATGCTCTGGATTGACTAGGATACCTGTTTATGGTTATTGTGAATCTAGACTAAACCATTCTAACAGTCTACGAAACAACCGTAACTAAAGAGAATTAGGTTTGGTGGCATTCGTCACAATTAACTTACTCTGCTTTAGTGACTACCATAACTACCAGTTATCTGAAGTCGATTTATCATTGATAAACTCTTCATCCATGTACTATGCAATTATAAAAAAGGATCTAGGGCCATCGCACGTATGTCGCACAGGTATTTCTGGTCAGGTAACTTGCTAAGTTGGAAATAAATAAGGCTTTCGTTGGACTACTTGGATACCATATCTTTGTTGATAGTATATATCGCGTTATTTCGTACTATACGGCTTGTTAAAAATATATGCTTTCTTTGGTAAGTTACCATCATCATCAACGTGATACAGATAGTTGACTCAATTGTCACACTTAATGACAATAGATTGAATTATTTCAGATTTCCACTAATCATTTTGTAAGACAGAGTTGAGTTACTTTGTTCACGTTTTACTTGCAGTTTTCAAATCACAAATCGACATTTGAGTCAAAGTGTTAATGAGAATTTATTCAGACCTACGACTGATTAAATTACACAAAAGAATGGAACATCAGTTAATGTGCATCCAAACCATTTCAGTGAGCCTCGTGTGATTTAACAGTTATTCGAAATTGACTTACTGTGAAAATTTTCTTTAGTCTTCTTTGCAACCTTTTGTGTCTGTTTGTTTGATCCAACTCACAGAAACCAACCGCAATGTCTCGTTTACTAAGTTATTGAAATGTCTCTGACACAACGAGTAGTTAGTTCAGGTTTACCAATAGAAACCACATGAGTAACATCGCAAAACATTAACTTCCGTACGATTTTCGACTTCGATTGTGCCCATGTTCTTTCGACTCATTTCATTTCAATCTAATTGGTTAACTTTGTTCTCTCTCGTGGTCATGGAAACCACTAGGTGAAACTTCGAAGCACCGTTTATCAAGCAATACAGAACTGGTGAAATGGGCGGAGGCATCTTGTTCAGACGAAATGTTCACTTCTACACACACACACACACACACACACACAGTTCGGACGGGCGTGTTTTGACAGAATACGACTTTCCAGTCGATCGATGCCAGTTTGCTTCGGTTGGCTGTACACTCACAACGTATCACTGTCCAGGTGATTGCTTTCTATATTCAGGTATGTTACTTCATAACTCGTCTATATCCGATTATCTTATTACTAAATGCAATATGTTCAAATTCTGTTACTGAACCAAGCAACTGGGCTCAGTTCACTACTCAGTGGGCTGGAAGCAGTTATGTGCAGTTTGCCCAATAATTTATTCATTCAATCATACTGAATTGTACAACCTTAGAAACGTAATCCTCAGAAAATCACAAAATGCAATGTACTTAGTTGAGAACGGTGAACAAATGCTAATACAACGAGAAGAATGAAGTATTGTGATTGGAAGTGGAGATACTTTCATATCAGTAGTTGTACAATTCCAACACTCTACAACTTCGGGTTTCAAAGAGCAAACTGGTGTGGATGCACCTGAAAGCATGCAGTCTGCGAACAGATTGGACAAATGGTTGGTAGCTAACAATACTGTATGATATGACTGCATGTTATTACTCAAATGGCATCAAGGAATTTGACATGAAAAGCAAACTAGAAAATCTTGACATATAGGGGAAATGTCAACACTTGCTTCTATCCCCTTTGCTATGGACCTAATAACCAGAGTTCAAGAAGCCTTCTTTTACCACAGGTTATACGTCAAGATAAGAAATCTAAGAGTATTCAAACTGGGGTTCGTTTGAAGAATTCCTCACACACTAATAGGTCTGTCTCAGACAGTGAAGTAAATCTTCGCAGGAAAGAGAATTCAACGTTAAGTTCCAGGATAATGTTAAAGAGTTCGGTTAATAAAATTAATGTTGGCAGTTGTAATCATGATAACTCATAAAAAAGGATTATCGCCGGGTAGAAGTTATCTCACTGGTTGTAGCCAGTGGATTATTTTTTACCCATGTCACATTATTTATCAGATCCACTGAGGAGTATTCAGCAATATCATCATCATCATTAGATCTCCCGTATGAGTAAGTAACCCAGGCAGACAGTATCGTGAACTAAAACCCTAAACGATAAGGTTGCTTGGAATTATGAATGGAAAGGGAATCTCGTGCACGTAACTTGATGCGTTTTGAGAGCTGGATGGAACAAATGGTTCGAAAGGATAAAATTAATCAGAACAAGTGTTGTGATCAAAGAACGCGGAAGGCACAAGGGTTATTTATTCGATAAAGCAATACACGGGTTAAGCATGTAAACCAAACCTGTCACAAAACCACTCATTTGCACGCGGTATTCGGCCTCAAACCGTCTCGGCTGCCATAAACGTCAGTGCTCAGTCCCATTAAGTAGCAGGGACCATTATTGGCGATGCTGCACTTTGATGATCCTTCTTGCCTTTTCTTGTGGCTTGTACAACGTCAAAATATATGCTTTGCACCTGCTACTGAATAGCCGCGGTATGAGTAGTATAATACGATCGTTCATTTTCACTGCACTAGTAGTATCCTAATACCAGCTCTGTTAGTATGTGTAGCCCAATTATACATCTCCTCATTTAGGTGGCACAGAAAAAATGACTACACAATAATTACGTATAAACAACTAGTAATTGTCTGATAAAAGTCATACACATACAGCATCGGTGACACAGACTTGTGAAGATGCAACACAGTTCGCACCGATGTAATACAGTAATGCTCAGCCAATATAGGACGGGTCGGGTCGCTTCACTGTTTTATATTCTTTAAGTCACTGTTTTCATGCGTTCATACTGTCACGTGCATCTTCATTTGATTCTCCTGAGGTTTAACAACTAAAGTGTAAAAGGGGCCGACTGGAAAGTTTATGGGAATGCGACAGCTGCGATCAGTTGTGGGTGATTTTAAGCTTGAAATAAACCAAATCCCCTAATACTCACCAGTAATCAAATATCGTTCAACAAGTCAATGATTTCTGTGATTTCACCTTGGAGAGAAGTCCGAGTCGAGGGGTCACAGATTGGAATTAACAGACAGTTACCGTGTCTCCTCTCGAGGCGATCGGACAACCTGATCATTACTCACAAGCCAAAGTGGCTGAGCATTCACATATGATAATCAGGTCTTGCCTAATGTGAGGTCAATGGCGCAGTGGTAAACGCGGTTGCCTCATGGACAGCGTGTCCGTGGTTCAAGTCCGGCAGTGGTGACGATTTGCACTACTGACGAGCTCTAATGAGAGCCAAACGCGAGTCTAGTGCTTCTTTTCAAAATGTGCCGACTGGACGGTCTATGGGAATGCGACAGCTGCCATCAATTGTGGGTGATGTTCAACTTGAAATAAACCAAATCCCCCACTACTCACCAGTAAAGTGTAAAACGTTTCTCTGCATAAGTTAGATATAGGACTGTTCGTACTCTATAAATAGTAGATTGACTTACCGGTTGGCAAACAGATTGTTTTATCAGACTGACTGACTGGCAGTCACAGTAACTAGTAAGTTAATGCACTGGTTGGTTATCTGATGGACTAAGTTACCAACTAATCTCTGTAACCCAAAGAAACTCAGTTTTTATGAATGGTTCATTAATCAAACGGTATTCTCACGTCTCACTTGTATCAAACTCTTGTTATAGTTGTTTCAACCACCGCCATCAAAACAGTACCATAAACGGTTGCATAACCTAACATGCCGGCTTACACTTGGGTATAATTGCAAGCATTGCAAAAGCAGCTGAGCTACTTTCATTATGAACCAGCCTACATCCATAGTGATCCAGGGTAAGTTTCATTCCACTCGCAATTGGCGTTTAACTGGCCTTTTCACTCTATAGACTCAGTGGTACGATACGGGAATTCGTCTGTTTAGTATGAACTGTGGTGATCAACAGGTCGGAAGTGTTCATCTGAATAAAACAATGGGAAGTGAGATGAGTTGGGTTTAGCAACATATTGACCACCCATTTTGAGCAAATTCTGTTGTAAGCCCACTGAAGTCGTTGACAGCCATTGGTTTTGGACGTTTAGGTGTTAAGTGGAAGGTTGCAATCACAGCTACCTCAAGCTAGCAGAATCATCTAGAGAGACAGAACGTGTGTAGACTTCGGCCGAATGCGAGCTGATGCACGAACTAATAGCAGTCTGTCACTAATTGTTCACTTTTACAGAACCTAACTTATGTAAATTGAACAGATAGCTTCATGTAGAGTATTTTATGTTCAGATGACAAGATGAAAATCACGTTTCCATTAACTACTCAGCATATGTATTGCTCCCCGAATATAAACTGGAGGGACTGTTGTTCAGTTATGTGTAGTTCTTGTTTAAGCCGAAACGATCTAGAATCAAAAAGTTCAATGTCCGGCGACCCTTCAATCATCTAGGACAGCTTTCTTTGAAAGATTAAACTAAATGTCGACATCCTGCAACATGCGTTTTCTTTGTTTTGATGAACAAGATATTTAAATTAAGGAATTCATAGTGTGAAGCTTTATGGGAGGTATGTTAATGACATAGTTGTGATGATATTCACGGAAGCAGTTGTTAAGTTTCTGAAGCAAATTTATGAAGTGTCCATTATCCGCACATCAATTCTATACCTGAATCGGCAGAACAGGAACTGAGCCTTTTAGAAGGAAGAATCTGCAGACAAGCCGTTGATAAACTGGACACTGATGTGCAGAAAAAGGACACTCATTCCAACTGCTACTTTTCCTTTAGCTTAGAACACCCACGTGATCCAAATAATCAGTTGCACTCAATCCGTTTCATATGACCCCGTTACTAACCCATGATCAGTCTTCGGCCAGCCTACGCTTCATGTGTTGTCACCGTACAGCTCACCCATCTTATTGGACAGTCGTGTTTATTTTCTGTTGCCTACGGTGCATAGCTTACATTTGTTCTCCTCGCTACAAAACAACACTGCTGCATAACTCTACCTAACTTCTACATTCGCAATGACATGTTTAAATTTTGAGTTTTACACGGCTGTTAATCTACACTCAGTACGAGAGTCCCCAACGGTCTACTCAGCAGAGCCAAATTGGCTATTTTACCACATACGGACTCCGAGACAAAATTACACAACCAAATGGTTGATCCAGTCCACTGAGCGAACAGACGATCAAAGCAGCAACCGAACCTGAAACCTGGTGTCATCCGTTGCAAAGCACATCCTGGAAACAGGTCACAACGTCGAAACCACTAGGTCGTTCACTATGTTTCTATGGCACCGAAACCCTAACATTCTGGTCATCAGGGAAGTTGTACTGATCAAACAAAGAAAGTCCACCTCCCCTGGTAGCATCCTTTTGACCCAAAATTCACTCTCCTAAGCTACTGTTGCCAAGCGTCTTTTTTCATGTATTCTGCTTGTATTTAGTATGCGCCTGATGAGATAAACCGAAATGTTAATATCCCGCAACTGGTGTCTTCTTGCTGTTTTGATGAATACCTACTTCATCAACGAGCGGAAAACGGTCATTTGTTACGGAAATGAAACAAAATACCATGAGGAAGCTGTAGATTGAATTTATTTTTGTGCAGCATTTCTAACTCGTACACTTCGTTAACACTTCCCTCCTCTTCTAGATTATTCCATATCACTTCTGCGGTGAGCGGCAATCACTTCTTTATAACTTAAGTGGCACATACTCAAACTGTACCACAACCAGGTGTATGCATATGCCCTGATAATGTGGTGCGTGATTTTCATCTGAATACCACTGCGATTGATCTGACGCTTCAGGCTGCGTGCGCCGACCAGATGAACACGCACGGACCCGTTTAGCTCGGCTCGCAGGCTTCGTTCACCAAGACCGATCACCATCATTTTCAGCCTTGAGCTGTACCTGCGGGTACAGTGGTTCTGGTTGTTGTTGGACTAACCCCGTTTGTGCTATCGCTGGCAGGTTGCTGCAAGCTGTCAATCGTGTCACGTACCTGAATAGTGTCACGTAGTCAGTTAGTGATGTTTGTGACGAAGTGCCCACGAGCACGTACTACATTCAGGAAACCCCGTCACTGGGGCTGTCACAAAACATTCAGTGTCGATTGAAAACAGAGTTTACAACGCAAGTGTGTCCTCAGTTTGGATGTATGGATCGGCGATTCGGTCCATTAGTGGGGAAGATGCATACAACACTCCACCGTTGGCTCCGTCAGTTAGGCTACATCAAGTGGACTGAATCTGTGACCAACACAACAGTCTGTCAACGCTTGTTTTAGAAGTGTCCAAGTTTGCGGTGGATAACTGAGACACTGTAAACGAACTTCGTTGGTTATGTCATGTACTCCGATTGCCAACGGGGCATAAGCAGTACCACGCATTGTTAGGTGCTACCGGTTAGAAGGAAATACAAGGATGCCAAGCGATGACTTGGTCTTGGGCTACCAAAGCCTTGACAGTCCAGCTGATCAAGGTTTACAGGTGCCGTCTGCCTGGTTGGGGAGGGCGGTCGCGGCCACTGAACTCGCTGATTGGCAACACTCACGGGATATTGTTTCGCAGTCAGTGGTGAGCTTGTTTTCGCAAAACTTGTTGACTCTTTTGCCTAGTGAAACCCAACTTCTTCAGTTTGCTCCTTTTCTCTCTTTTGCCTTCAATGTGTATTAGTGGTTATTCGTTACTCTGTGTTGTGTCTCGTTAAGTGCGTGCACACAGACAACGTGCACATGTCTGTGCGGCGGACACGTTCACATGATTCACCAGTCATGACACTCCAGTGAGCCCTTAGCCTGACCATCGTCTGTCTGATTGGATTGGGTCATTTGACCTTCCTCAATCGGAAAATGAGCCTACTTATGTTTGCGTGTTGCCGTTGTACAGTCTGCCGTCTTTTGGTGCAGTTGTGCTTGTTTACTGTTGCCTACAGGTCTCACCGTACATTTGGCATCCTTGCTGCAGTACAGTACCACTACGTAACTGCAACTGACTTCTGTGGCAACGGTACAGCACACCCTATCCAAGGATGACTTATCGAAAGAACGTAAGATCACCAGACTAACACTGAAAGCTAATAGTTACTATGACAAAATGTCACCTTCAATACAAGACATGATCAGTAACATGAATGACGAGCCCAGGAATTGGCTGTCGACTGCTGTTTTCTTTAGGAGAAGAATAGATCAGAAGACCTTAAACTGATCCTCAACCAACGCAACGTCACAGTGCAACTTGAAGTTACTAATTTGGTAAAGTTCAAGTTAACCTACTTGAAGCAGGAACACCCTGATCTCCAGCTGTCTGGCGGTATGCACTGAATTGAATACAAAGCTTTCCGAACCTCTTAAAACGCTCAGACGGTTTTCAAGCAAAAAGCAAGCACTCAGGAACGTTTTAGTTGCAATACGATGTCTCCCAACCTGGCGCAAATCCAGAATTCATAAATGATTCGGCCATGGTCGATCTCGCCATCTCTAACCGATATTACTGTGTTGAAAAATGATTTCTGGAACGCAAAAGTTTTTTGGCGGAATCAATACTGATCACAACTATACCACAAGCGGTGTACCGAACGAATGATTTGGAATAGTCTGGCATGACCCAGTGAGTTGTTGTTACTATCCTTACTAACCACTTCCTTGTGGATCTAGGCCTCTCGGCCAGGCCGTTGAGTTCCGACCAACCCTTGTGTTCAATCGCCCAGACTGAACAGCTGAGTATTCACGGTTGATGGCACCCGATTCGCATTAACCTGCCACATTGATCGAAGCCAAAAGAATGCAAACGTATAACCCATACTACAAGTGACTAGCGCTGCACCATTTGTGGTTCTACTCATTGTTGAAAATATAAGACAAGAATTTGTTTAATGCAGTGGTTTCAGTCCCAATCGTGGTACGGATATGCACTGCTGACGAGCTCTATCAAAAGTGGGACTCTAGTCTGGGTCGACTTTTCGAAAGCGGCCGGCGAACATGTCTAGGAGAATGTGACAACTGTCGTCAGTGGTGAGTAAGACTTAATTCCCACCGACCTAACTAACACGTTACTTGCTTGTAATCAAAACATCAGTTTACAAGTTGATGATATCCGTCACTTCAACTTGGGGAGAAGTCTTAGGTGTTAGCTTATCGATTGGAGTTAACAACATGGTTATTGTGTCGTCTCCTGAGGCCATCGGGCAATTTGAGGATAAACCACTAGTAAATGTGATTAAGTTTTTCCATATTGAAGTTTATCCGTGTTCAGTGTAAGGTCAATTGTACAGTTTTTGACATGGCTGCCTCATAAAACAGTGGCCAAAGTTCTAATTTCGTCCATCGCAAGAATATACACTTTAACAAGGGCGAAACTCGAATGATTTTGGAAGGGACTGACTGAAGTGACTATGGGAATTCGACAGCTGCGATCAGCTGTGACTGATGTTCAGTTTAGATAAAACCGAATTCCATACGACCCACCTGGAGCGCACATTACGGCAAGCCCTGATTCATACGGACACACGCGTGGTCATACACCCGCCAACTGGAGCTCTCCATACACCGATCAATCACATTTGTGGACCGTGTACACATTGTACGTCAAGCATGCCAACACGCGCTGCTTGATAACCGCCTTCTGTGAAGCGAGTATGCTGTAATTTTTCTGATTGAAATCGCTTGATAAAGACCGTCTGTATGTGTCGAAACTGTACCAAGTTCATAATTTGTTGTAGCTTAATCAAGGTGTTATTCAACAGTAAGCAATATATTATTTTGACAGGAGGTCGACGACCGAACAGTCGATAAAACGAGGGAGCTGTTCGGCGTGCGTCGTACATTTGAATACTCGTGAATTTTATCGGTATCTACAATAGTTTAACTATCTGTTTAAGTGTGTGCAGCAGGTCGTAGGAAAACAGATGCAAGGACAATCGGCGTCTCTATGACAGACGGATAAGTTTGCCATAGTAACTAGACTAACCGCCACTCAAGTGGTGATGGCTTGGTTAGTCCGTCATGTCACGGTTGTCCGTTTACAGGTCTGTTGGGGTTGCGACTGTGCATTTGAAATGTGGGATGTCAGAAATAAAACTCGCCGGCATACTGAGTATTACTTGATTATATCAGCTGCTACATTTATAACCGATCGTAACAAGTTTGGGCAAGTTTAGGAGATTAGGGTCGGAGATCACTGATATTTGAAGCCGTTTTTAGTAGTATAGTTATCGCTGAATCACAAAGGCTTCTCGGGACTGAACGTGACCAGGTGGCTTCATTTACGTTAGGAACTAGGGACAGATGTTTTGCCGCTTAGTGTGAACAGTGTACAAGAAACCCGCATCCATAAAGTTTGATTTCAAGCGTTCTACGCAGGATAAAATGATGAACATTCTCACAGGTAGATCTACGAATTTTGTGTGATACGTCGTCTAGATCTTCACACAACCTACAACTGACACTAGGATGGCTTGGTAAGCTGTTAACAGATTCAGGATACATGAACCGTGCACGCAATGCATTCAGGTAGTTATCATGTATAGTTGAAGTGTTCTTTTCTCAGAGTATCGATATCGATTTCAGCGATTTGTGTACATTTTTAAGAATGGGGGCAAACTCATTTCGATACCATCCGTCTGTTCATTCATTATCATATGTGGGATTTTTTATTTGCAAGACAATACTTGAAAACGGGGTATGGTACCGCTCTTGGGGGTTACAACGAGAATTATGACCGCCGATAAATTGACCGATCTAGCTA
The DNA here is from genome assembly GCA_013368495.1 of Paragonimus heterotremus. Taxonomy (NCBI): domain Eukaryota; kingdom Metazoa; phylum Platyhelminthes; class Trematoda; order Plagiorchiida; family Troglotrematidae; genus Paragonimus; species Paragonimus heterotremus. The sequence continues at coordinate 97,101 of LUCH01000265.1, read as the reverse complement.
AGAGTTAAACAACGTGAAATCTAATAACGCATGAAAGTGGCCCCCAGAAGAGTCAATAACCAACCCGGGAAGAAAAACGTTCTATCGTTTGAGTGCTTGGTAGATTGTAGCCTGTTGTCGGTGAAGGTCTGACTTTGGATTGTGTATAGATTCTTGACGTGATCAGGTCGTCAGTCACCGCTCCACATATATTACAGTAAAGTAAAGTGGCTGAGAACCAGATTACCGAAACGTGCTTATATTTGCCACAACTTGACTAAACTTCGACTCGCGCTCCGAAGACTGAGTCGCCGATCCTAAGTTAACACAACCGAATTATCATATTATTGGATCGTCGTCTTTGGTTAAGCGCTCAGTCGTCTGACCCACAACTGAGGAAGAGAAGAGACATGGCAACACTGTTTATTGGCAGAGTGAGTCAACAATAGGCCACAGAGGCTCTGAATTTGGAGGACGAAACGATTACCATAAGTGGCAGTCAGACACAGAGCGAATCATATAAGACGGTAATAAATGGCAGACAAGGTGACAGCACAAATCACGTTAGAGGTGGTGCCAGAAAGCAACGCGAGAAAACCAAGTCCAAATAGTGCACGGGCGTTCGACTGCACACCTGCAGTCTGATTACCTGGGTGGAGCCATACCACAACCCACGACCATACTACGCGAACTGGGCCGGCCGACTGATATGGCGTGATGTGTTCTGGCTGTTTTGTTATGAGATGCGCTTCCTAACACAAATCTAACCGTCTGAGTTACGATAGTCTGTTAGGAGTGTTGAAATAAACCGAACAGCTTAGTCAAGCGATCACTGATTGGAGTTAACAAGATCGTTGGAATGCCGTCTCTCCAGCAGCTTCGATAACATCAGTGTTACTCGCAAGCGAACATGAATATGCGTCCACACATGGTAGTTTGGTCTTGTCTAACATAAGGTCAGTGTCGCAGCGGTCATCGCAGCCAACTGATAGAAACACTGGCCAAAGTTCAACTTCTGGTCGTTACGAGAATAAGCACTATTGGTGGACCTTAACAAGAGTGAAATCTGAGTTTATTTTTTCTTCTCCAAAGAAACCAGATGGGAAGTTTATTTAAAAGCGAAGGAACAACGAACTCACAGTGGCATTCGACATATATCTGTCAAATCCACTAGAAATTAACTCCATCACGGAGTCCCTCAATGGACCTCATAATCTTTTAGCTTGTTTGCAAGATTATCGTATGAGCACAGCTAAGAGTTTTCATGAATTCGAAAAATAATATCCGGAATGAAACAGTTCGTTTTATCCCTTCCTAGATTATTCATAACAGCAAGTATGACAAATATGCGCAGCGAATTCGGACAACAGCCACGTTGAGTGCATCAGGAACGCTAATCGAGCAGGAACTGTTCTAAGGCTGACATGTTTTAACTAAAATTCCGTTGTCTTGCATGGACCATTAATGTGGCTGACTGAGAGTTAGTAGGACGGTGTAATGGAAGTGTTAGGGCGGCTACCCTGTTACCGTCCCAGGACGACTCCGCCGTGAGAAAGAAGAAAAATGATTGACTGTGTCCTATTTAGCTGACCTGCTCAGAGGGCCCGAGAGAGTGGCCTTGGTTAGCTTTTACCAGTCTGATATTTCACTCCACTGTGTCCATTAGTGACCCTAACTATTTTTTCTGGTAAATGTCCCTCTCTTTTTATAATTCGGGAATGTTCTTATGGTCACTACGCACCATACACGTACTTTGTTCTTGTCGCCTTTGTCGCACACGTTTTGAGGCTGAACAAAGCTCTTTTTTGTACGCGTCTTTTGGCTTGCCTTGGGAGCGAATACGGGGACAGTCGCAGTATCTTTCGGGACCGAGATTTTCGCGTTAATTAGTACCGGGACAAGAATCCTAAGTCTGCTAAGCGCATTAAGATAGCAAGGACGAACCGGCGTACCGTTTAGGAGGGTTTACAACAAAAAGTTTCTGTTCTTGCATCAAGTGGAACACCAAGTCAAAATGTCCGTTTGCGTTGATTAGTAAGAGGTTTCTTCAGACTAGAAGTTACTTTCTTTAAGGTACATCTTATGTCTATAGGTCATAACATATATGGCTTCAATAAAAGAGATTATGAACATCAAACATACTGAGACTGTTTAAGAGAATGTTTGCTGAAAGCTTTCGCGGGAAGCAGCAGTTGATCAATGAGGCAGTACCACGTTATGCTTCATTGCCTTTTCAACTTAAGAACGCCTGGCAGTCGGTTTGTGCTTCCCTATGGGACAATTGCGATGGAAGTTCGGTGGATTTAACACTACATAGATTGGAATTAGTACTGCGTTTGTCCGGGCTCTGAGCAGTGACCTGTTCGCATGCGAGCTGGAAGTGATGACGCAAGTCCCTTGTGCATCCACTTTCCACAACGTGGTATACGTTCTGGTCGTCTGGTATATCCGAATGACAAATTATCACGAGCGGAAAGTGACGCTGTTCCACAATATCATGCCTCCAGATTCTTGTTCATAGAATAAGATTCCTGGAGTATTGAGCCGAGATAGTTTTTTAGGCAGGTAGGATCAGGCTGACTAAGGTTTGGGACGATAGACTTCTACTGACAGTTGGAACGAGTGGCAGATGTAATTAGTCACATCCGTTTCTCATGACAACTTTATGTAATAAGTAATTCCCATGTACGACAACCAGTTCAGACGAAACAGGGATCTGGCTTCGTTTGACGCATAAGCTCTTTTAACGCTGTACGTGCCTTTGTCAAACAATCCTCCATTTTCGCTTTAGCAACGTTTAGAACGTTATTTTTTGGCATTTTTACCACAACGGCTTTACTACAAAGTTATATATGACGTCACATACAGGCTGTTTATCATCAGGCTGTTCGGCTATAAATAATGTAGCGCTTTTAACTAGGGATTATGTTTAACAGTTAACGAGTCGTTATTGGGTACTCAGGAAAGTGAAGTCATACATCACGATCGTACGAGGGTTAATATCACTCATTATTCTCTGTTACAAGGATAAACATATGCACGTTGACAAAGCTGACTGATTCTGATGCACGGATAAATGCTTTTGTAGTTATGGTTTAACTGCTGCACTGGAAGTTTATTTACCACATTCTGTTTATTTGTGCAGTAAAAACTTGGCAGTCACCCGATAGATACCGGATTAATGCGTTGGATCGTTTTACTCTGACTGAAACTGTGCTTCAGCATCGTATGACTGGTGACCGGTTATTGCCGCACGATCACAAATGAAATCGTTTGGAAGAACTGGCAAATAGAACACAGCCTGGTTCTATGGCTGATATTTTCTAGTAGTACTAGTGCTAAAGAAGGGTAATATTATTTTAGCAACCCTAACAAAATCGCGAAATAGACAGATTCGAATAAATTTCTGACTAAAAATATATTACTTATTTATTGTCACAATAGTCTGAATATTTTTGATTATTCGGAAGATGCAATTTGTTGACGAGGTTATTTTGTGACCTTTGCTACTGAAAACATACTTGCCAAAAATAATTTGAGCATAAAAGTTCTAATTAAAGGCGCTAATTTGTTTAGTACCTGAAGGATAGCTCTTATCGCACTCAATGAGTACAAACTCTCGGTCAGATTGAGGTCACGGACCTCTTTACACCCAGTGGGCTATGTTTTACTACTGATGAATAAATAGTCTTGACGTGTAGAAAAGAAATATCGTTTCCACAATTAGTAACATGCACAAGGGGCTGTTTGTATGTCAGTTTATCATCTGGATATCCCCGGAAATTTTGTTGAGAACAGCAACGAGATGTGAACAACAAATATATCTCATTAATTCACATACAGCTGTTCAGTTTATCTGAAGTAACAGTTAAAAATACACATTGAGCGGAAACTTGTTTTCATGAGTATATTTAGTTTACTCGTTTTCTACTAGTCAGCAAGCATTATTGAAAACTGCTCTATTTCAGTTTGATTTTTCGACGTCTTCTATCACGTACAGATAATGATGGTTGGAATGTATATTCAGTGATGAAAAAGAACTAGCTCAAGAACATTTTGCAGGCTTTTTATAGGAAATACAAACACAATATTTTATAATATCACATTTTTAAAGTAATGGAAATATGCATAGGTGATTTATTGTAATGCGGTCTGTCAGTCAAGAGATAGTCCATAAAATGTCAATCATATGAAATCTATCTATTCGATTTACGAATAGCACGGAGTTGTTTGTTAGGCACGTGATAGTTTTAGAAGTTATGTGATTCGCTTTCACGAACATAAATGGGTGCCACTCTCTTGATTCAGCAACCGAGCTTAACGTTACGTTTCTTAAAAATTCCGACTTAAACCACCAGTTAAAAACAGTGTTGACACTCCAACACTTGTACATACAGCACTATGATTACACCTTAGAATACTCGCCTCTATGCAAGTCAATTTTCCATGTAGTCGATCAATGTTTGTCTTATCTTTCAGATATTATTGAAGTGGATTGATATTGACATTTGTCCTATGTTATGTCTTCCTACTTATTGCTGACTATTTGATTTTGGCTGCTCGCTACCATGACTTGCTTGATTTTGTTTGGACCAGTGGGTTTGCAAGTGGTTTACGGCACGTGCATCCATTTTATGTTCAGCTATCTCTTTTAATTTAAGGAACCGCAACTGTTTATATCTGTTTATAATTCTGTCTCGTGATCCGCCTCTTTTGGTTCACGTTTCTAGAAATTTGAGCAAAGTCGATCAAGTTCTGTTTGTGTTAGTTCAAACCTTTATTCTGATGTCATTCCAATATTGATACTTTTATTAAACAGGATATTCTACTGTACTTCAGCAGGTTCTCAAAAATCTTAGTTAAGTTAGGAGGTGTCTGATTGCGACAGAAACAACATACCCAAACGCGACAAATGATCTGTCATTTGGACCGCTAGTCCGCGCCGAGAGACTTGCAATTGTACATTTTGAAACAAATATCCATCCAATCTTATTTTTGTTGGGCGGCATGCAAGGTCTGTTGGAAATGTGTCGAGTCAAGTAGGGAGTGTTAACTTTGCGAATAACCATTGCAATTTGCAGGTGAATGAAATGCAGGCGACAACGAGTTAGTTTTCTTCAACCTGATTAAGGTAATACTTAGTTATTGCAATTGGGCACGATGTGCCAAACCTGAGCAATACAGTGTACTTTAGGCGCAATGTTAATGTTTGATCTTTCGTGCCTGAGAACTGGTTTGAACGCATTACCATCACTCGGAACTCCGTATTTTCTCAAAAATGAACTGTAATATCTTGGTATTTATAATGTACCGTGGTACACTGAACCATTTATACTGTGCGATGTATAAATTAGGCAGAGATACAAACTAGGGAGGATTACTTACAGTTTGTATGCACGATTCTATCCATTTATTCAAGGATGATTGTTAGCCTTTTATAGATGTCTGTTATAAAGCGGTTCCTTAAAGAAGCACACAACAGCAAAAGCATTGACTCCTGGGTTTAGAGGGAGGGGAATGTAAAAGGTTTCCAAGGGACAAATTGTGAGTGAACTGAAATCTGTGATGAGAACACGATATTTGGTTTCAGTTCAGTAATAAAAATCAATCTGATTAAAACACAGACGTTGATCGCTATATTTAGTAGGTAGCCTGCTTTTGATTCTGTGCCACTCGTTAAGTGATTCTTAAAGATGATTGCTTGTGTCAGTGCTTCACTTCAGTTGAAAAGTAAGGGTCACCCCCGCAGAAATCTACTCGGTATGTTAACCTAAACTGGGCATTATCTATATGTGTGAGTCATTTAGTATTTTACCCAAAAGCTCTGACGCAGTGGTCGCTAAACTACAGTTCAGTTATTGTCTGTTCCACAAAACAGTTCAGCGTCAGTAGGTTCCTCTTTTAACTGTCTTAGGTGTTACTCATAATTTTTGAACATTTTTATATTCGAATTGGCAGATTAGTAGGCACTTAGATTGTGTTAAGAGCAAACTGTGTCATTCGAAGCAGGCAAGTTTGTTACAGTTCAAACGTTATCTGGATAATCAGAACAAAACCTTAAGCCACTGACACACGAGACGAGGTGTGGCTGATCCACCACAGTCAGAGTGAACATGTGTCTAACCGTAGAATCACTTACAGCATGGTGTTCTCACACGCATTCATTTACCAGTTTAACCATATTGATACAAACCATTCTGTCTTGGCGCACAGCCTGAATCAGAAACACTTAATCTGGAAGACACAATGTAGTGAGGAATAGGTTTTCGGGTTTTGTACAGAAGTTCCAGATTAGTATGGATTAAGGCAGGAGGAGGTCTGCACAACCGAAGTATAAATAACAACACTCGATATGAATCCAGTGTCAAATGCAGCAACGTAATAGGTGTTCCAAGGAGGACTCAGAGAAAATTCACATTGCATTGTAAACGGACGCGTGTATAATTCGTCTTTTGCAGACCGAGTCAACATCTTTCACTCAAACGAACACAACGGAATGTGCTACCTCTAACTGAATGGTTTCGTTTGCAGTCATTAGTGGTCGGACGTGCTATCACGCCACGTGTACTTTCCAACTGTATTGTTCCACAAGTCCATATGCAGAACCGGATAAAGAACTTTTGAAAAATATTGACAGCGTACTCGCAGGAAGGTTACTGTATTGCGTCACATACTCCTGTTTGGAATTTTAATAACCAGAAAACGGCCGAATTGTGTGATAAAGACATCCAATGAAAGACTCACAGGACTTCCTAGTTGTAACATCATAGATGATGTGTTAACACCGTTCTACCTACGTGACTGTGATTAGAATGAAGGAAGCCGAAGGCCAATCTCGTACAGTACAAGTCCAAGGGGAAACATGCAAGAAGAAACATTGAAATGTTCCAATGATTCTTCTGATATTTTCCCCTCGGTTACTTTAGTATACAAGTAAGTGCTCATGCTTCACTACTGAATAGTAGCGGAGTGAGTAATGTGATGAGATCTTTCGTCTTCACCACAGTAGTAGGGCTGCTGGTCCAGATGATGTTGTGTTTGCATTTTTCAACAAAGGAGAGGAGACACTGTCAGAGGTTTTTGCTCAGTTGTTCTCAACCTCTGTGGATGGTGGAAAACATCCCTCTCTGGTAGAGATACTCGACAGCTGTCCCCACACTCCAGACACGAGTCGAGGGGCTTTTGCGAAAATCATGAGGGAGTTATTTGACCTCGTTCATTGCTAGAGATCTGGCATCAAACATACTTCGTCAGCTCGATGTCGTTCGGGAGACGGAGAAGAACAGGCGGCGTTTTACCCTGGGTGGAGATGTATAGATCAGATTTTTACTCCTCGCCAAATTCTGGGGCAGCCTCATACGGACCGCCCGCCAGCAATTGCCGCTTTTCTTGACGTCGAAATCGCGTTCGATTCGAAGGCTCGATCTACATTTCCAGAGTGACTTAAAACGCAGAGGTTTACCGACTAAGTGTGATCGTACTGTCGGCGATTTATTCCCAAACTTTAGCTCAGGTTAAGGTTTGCGGTGAACTGTCCAACAGTATCAGCATCAGGAGCGGTGTAAGTCAAGACTGTCCATTTTCAATATTTTTGTTTGATTACGTCATAGACAATATAATGGAGGATTGTCTGTGAAGATCCCAAAATACCGGCGTGACCGCCTGCCTGATGGACGACTGACTGATCTTGATTATACTGACAAAAAATTATCAGTTGACTGCTTTCAATCAGCACGGACGATGTTGACTGTCATTTCGCAATCTTTCAGACATTTCGGAGTGCGCTTTGTAGCATCAGACTGCAAGTGCTTCTGTAAAACTGCTGTGGTCACGTAGATTTAATGTTAGGTAATGAAGTTATGAAGATCATCGACCGGTTTGTTAACTTCAAAAACTTCATCAGCGGGGCTAGGTTAGTAGTCGTCAACCTAGGACACTTACGATGACAGGGAGACAAATCTATGGAATATTAGGATAGTGTATATAAGGCAACAGTGAGGGCTGTTCTAGTTTGCCGTTTCATAACTTGGTCAATCAGTGTAAAAGAGGTGAAACGTCAACAGAGTTCTGACTATCGATGTTTTCGTTCATTCTAGGGCATCAGGTGACACCAACGAGCAAGTAAAAAGCAGGTTAGGAAACGGGTATTTAGTAGTGATTGACAAGCGATATCTTTTGTTCACTGCTTATACTTGCAGAGACTTAAATGGCTTGGTCACGTATTAAGGATGTCAACTGGTCGTCTGCCACTTCCAGCACTCTTAGGCGATGCTGTGGCCGACTGGTGTAAGGCGCCAGGTGGACAGATAATGACCTGACTTGGAATGGCCATTGTAGGTCAGGTTCGTCTCTCCTACTAGGGACCTTGCGACTCACAGAGTCGGTGGCTGAAGACTTTAGGTGAGAAAGCGGCGAACTGAGCTCACTGGCGTGAATGTTGTCGTTGTTTGTCTGAGTTGTCTGCGAAACGACGCTACTAAGTGGCGCGGGGCATTGAAAGCCGCTGGTGGCAACTTATATTCACACATAGATGAGTTGTTTGTTTGCAAGATGCAGACATCTTGGTATCGAATGGTTAAATAGAGACATAGTTACTTTTGGTAATAAGGTCCCCTCCTCTCTCTTTCCCTTTTGTTTTTCATTTTTATCGTTAGGGATTGTCTTTTCTCCACGGTTGTATGACAGCCAAAACTTAACGAGGACCTCCGATGTACTATTGTTTATGATTATTACCGTGGTGAGTTCATATATCACGAGCAGATAATAGTGCGGGAACTCACGAAGACCAAGAAGTAAATGGCTCTCGACAAAATTCTTAGACAGAAGACCTAAATTGGTGATAGTACCTTCCTCGTTCAGAGGAAAAGTAGAAAAAATTGAAACAGTCCAACAGTGTACATTAGTGTAAATCTCGCAGGTTGTACAACAACTGACCTAGTTTCTTGGAAAGCTTGTGCATTAACGAGAGAATACAAACGAAAAATATAGACGGCCAAATGGTGGAACATTCGTTCCAGTTTTGAACCCTGGGTTATTAAACGTCTGTGTGAAATGTCACGACACAATGGCCAATAAAACGCTATCAAGAAGCGACTGATCCGACCAATTCAGTGAGTCGTAAATTTCCTTTACTAGTGAGTTAGTTATAGGCGACTTATTTTCACAGATTGTGTGCCAACCTACGTGCAACAGTTACTAAGTGCTGGCAAAATGTTGCCGTCTGTTTGCGAACAGTAACAGACAAACGAATGTTGATCCTCATACACACACACAACGGATGCTGCAACCGACGGCCTAAAGCAGTTACTACAGGTCCAGGAAACCAACCAGCCACCGGTTGCTTAGCCTATTCTTCTGCAGTTTGGTTACCCGGTTATGTAATATTCATATCAAAAAAACAATAAACCACTTGTCGTACAGCCTGGTGCCATGTTGATTATATTCAACATGAGTGTATCCTCAGTATCAATCAGGTCATTGTTCGATGCTACTTAATTTTATTTCCTTATCGGATTTCACTATAGAGCTTGTCCTCTCATAGATGCTATCCACGGTATGCCTCTGATTGGATTGTGACAGATCATTTTAATGGTAGGCTTGAAAGTAACATACAAGAGCAAGATTCCAGAGCAAGTACACTCCCAACTTCAAACCTTCCGGAAGTTTGTAACTCTATCCAGTGCAAGGTAACCTCTGCAAAATTGACTGACTATAATGAACAAACCTAAATGAACAAGCTGAAAGTATTCATCGAGACCAGCGCGTTCACTACTGAACGTTTAATACATAAAGGTCATCGAGTTACAAAAAGCTGTTATGTCGCTAAAAGAAAGTGCTTGTGCAACATCGTCCAAACCTGTTTACCTCGTAGTGACCTATAAGTCAGCCCATTTAATGAATCCGTCTCCAATGCAATGGATCCTTGGTACTGATTAGTTGGCTATTATAAATTGACGCACAAAACCTGTTTATTCGAATTACTTCCATAGTGATTAAAAATTGGTTCAGTCACATGTGGGTCATTTATTAGTCATCTAGCTTTACGGAATTAAAAACAATACTTTGTGTAATATGTACGGTCGAAGTCCACAGTGTGAATATTCGAATTTACCTACTTCTTTGTCCATTACCATCGATAGCTGTCGTGTTAGTTGGATCATTCCATCCTGGTAGCTTCCACCTTGGAAGATTCGACTGTGAATCATTTATTCTAGTACAGTTCACCAAAGCTCATGTTAAAATGGAATAATTTGCCACAGACTTAAGTGATTATTGAAAAATCAGTGAGTATGGAATTAAACGTTAACCTCGCATCCAATAGCGGTTGAATAGTCAATTAATATCACGATGTAAAGTTTTTTAAGCCGGTGTGTCTGCTGGAAATTTTGATAACAAACTGTTCGTACGTGGATTCTCGTTAAAACTGACTTGGTAGACAAGTCGAAATCAACCCATCAATAGGTTTCATATAGGTTCACAATATGTACTTCAAGCATAACAGGAAGAAGACCTACTACTTAATGTTAATTTACACGGTGTAAACCAATGAACTGAAAGAGTTTAGATTGGTGGTCGATGGAAGATGCTCCATTATTCTTGTTTTCATGGGCAAATAGAGCGCAGGGTGGTTTTGAGAATATCTGGTTCGTATCTGGAGTTCATATAACTTTGGTTTTGCCTTACATTTATCAGAAATTACCGCCATCCTCTGAATGAGTTGTCCGTGAGATGATTTTTTCCTCTAAGAGCTATGCGTGAGAAGCCTTTTCTCCTGGATGAAATCCGCTGTTAAGAATGATCGTTGTACTGCATAGGAGATTAACCTAGGCTAGCAGCTCCGGTGATCATGAAGACTCCAACTTCAACTAACGACTTTCGTGTGAGTAAGTTATAAAATGCATTCCGCAATTTTGTCAGTTTTATACGAAACTTTTCAGTTGTCCGGCAAGAAAGGAAGGTAACGAACAGGTGTTTGTAAAAGTTTCTTATCGGACATTGAAACTGTAAAGGAAATTTAGAAAATAAGACGGTTCAAGTCGCCGTCATAATAATTGTAACTGTTTATCGTTTATTCAGAATGAGCTTTCGTCCCACAACCGATGTTAACTGCCTGCGAACCCAAGAGAGGGGTTTGGACTACTTGTGGACAGAGTAATTCTAGGGCCCGAATAAACTGCTTTTGCAAACACAGTGAAGTAACCTGACTACCATAAATGTAAAACCAAACTTGCTTCACTCCGCGGAATCATGCATCAGATAAATTTTGTCGAAGAAGGGGATGGAAGAGAAGCTCCAGTTTCTCACCACACCACCGCGACAAACTGGCTAGGCATGATTACAAAAATGTGTATCTGGAACTCTCCTGGTGTTGAAGGAAAATCCATAATCATGCTACCCCCTTCAAAGCAGGCTTGACAAATGAAAATACGAACCGGTGTTTACACTGTTTATTGAATGAAATAATTCCACCAGCATCACTGATCTACTGGTTAATTACCTGGCCCATAATCATCTATAAAGACCGGCTATCATTCTGCGGCCAGTCAGTGTTGGTATGTTTAGTCTACTGCTGCTGTTGAGCGCCGAATTACACGAGCCGAACGACTAAACGACTGTCTGTACATGGGTGCACCCAAATCATTCACCCTGGATCAGATGTGTAACTAAAATTTTAAACATCAGTGTAATCATGTTATAACTCTGAGTCAACAATGCGGGAATAGCTGTGTTAGAGGCCTTTAGTTGTCAAAAAGCCCCAATTAAACAGCCCAAGACTGCTGAACTACAAAACTTGGTGATGATAAAAGTCGAGCGCTATCATATACCAAGATGCAGTGATTTGTTTACTAGAACGGTTTATTCAAATCTGAGGACGGTATTATCCTTCAGTTGTTCACACTCCCTTCACTCATTTAGACGGCTGACGTTGGTCACGGGGGATGAAACGTTCTTGACCCTTGTGACCGCAAAAGACTCTCGGCCAGAGAATTCGTTTATTGCGCAAACTCCCGTAGAGGTCGTGTTAAAAGTCAAGCTACAAACGCGTACACTCATTTGCACGGCAGACATGCACTCACATACATTGGGTGACAGTACGTTGTCATCCGCCTTGGTGGAACATCTCACATAGCATGTACACACTATTGCGATGGTCTCTTCCTGTCCGTCGTCTTCCTGGAGTAGTATACTACTCACAACAAAACTGCCTGTCATATAACACTCACTCTAGAACAGTAGATTAACTATTGTGATATTGCATTTGGCCAATAAAACGTATCGGTTTATTTTTTCAAATTTCCTTGAGGTCTAGAGATTCAGTGTTATCACTGACATCTTGTGTACCGTTAGACGGAAATGAGCTGGGCACTGATCTAACATACAATTTGACACAAGTTCACCGGTTAAATACCCGCTATCCCACAATGACCTAGACTCTTTACTATTGCTCCTGTTGTTTGCTTTACGTTGATTACGTGGTGTTCTCTAATTGTTGCTCATTCATTCATTGATCACTGCTTGCTCGACGATGTCATACGGTCGTCCACTTGGTGTGTCAAAAATGTATCGGGCTGGATATGTTGAATGAAACAAAGATAATTCGTTGCGCTGAATGGAGGAATCTGTAGATGTTCTGCTCCAGAAGGTATGAAACAGCTGAGATCCCAAAAGGTTACTCACAAAATACATTTTTTGTAACCTCACTACACGTCTACATGCAGCTAACAAGGCAATTACATGATAGCAAATTTGGAATCACTTTGATCATGTGATTTCTAGAGGTACAAAACCAAAGGGAACAAAAAATGCAAAGACAATATGTAGCACATAAACAGCACACAAATGTGCATACAACACGATATGGTTCTGACAAATAAAAGAACCCAGTACCGTACGCAGATGAATGTTTTTTGTTATTTTGTTGAAACGCACAACACACGCGCTACTTTCCTGAATAAATAATCCTTGCGCCATCCGTAATCTTGGCTCACAACAGTACATTAGATGTGTTTAATATATGTGGCAAGCTCCCGGATAACGAGTTAAATTTATATATCCCTTAGGTTAAGTTTCAGAAGAATTCGAGAAATTGGCATACATCTGGAAGGATTTATATTTTATATGACTTAGGCTGTTAAATCGCACGGAAACTTACAAATTCTTGCGCAGCTATTTGAAGATGTGTTTGTACGACAGCTTAACACCTACGTGAATAACTATAAGATTTGTAAAGTTCCTCATAGATGAACAGGCAGCCAAATGTTTTTGAGGAAGAGCGGGAGATAGTTCACATCATATGAAAACCCCATACAGCCTTTTCTACCGTCCAAACGACACTGGTCCTTGACGCGGTGTGACGGCTTCCGCATTTCGATGGCTCATTGGGTTAAACTGAGGGGTATGACGATCACACCAACAAAGTCAATCACGTCAGGCAAGCCAATAAATAGAGGTCTGACAAACCGTTGTCTCCTGGTTCTCCAGGTTTGGGGTTGAACGGAGATTTTGGTCTTTTTCGGAAGAAAGTACTAGTTTCATTACACTGCCAGCGACCCACTGTCTTGAGGTACAGGTTTTGAGCCAGAGGTTTCCGTTGAGAACCAATCGTCCTCGTCCTTAGGTCTTGGCATCTTGTCAGTATTCCAGCCAATATACAACCATAATTATTCACGACCCCAATAATTGCAAACTGCATCGGCGGTCACGCAGTATAAACTAGGTAAGTCTGTCTGCTGCATAGTGCAGGGCGAATGGGCAAAAACATTCTGCTGCTGCTACTTCTATCCAGTTTAGCTGTTAGGTCCCTCTTGATCCCCATTTCTAGTAATTATTCCACAGCTCGAACGACAGTATATCCGGTCGTAGTGATACTCTGTCGGTAAGTTCCATCTTCTAGCATTTAGTCATAGCGTTCCCTCATTCTTCGCTTAAACACAGAGAGCAAATCAATACAGGTGTTTTCAGTGTCCGGAATTTAAACAGATAGGTCAGCAGATCATTCTCATACGAACGCTAGACTCGTTGATCGTCGAAGTCTACTGCATTTCAGAGACTATAATCTAGAACAATAATCCGTTTATGAAACTATTAGCACCCCCACTATCTACCCGATACTGACTATACATTTCGGGGGACTCCATGATCGTCGTTACCGGTCGGACTGAAGTGGCTGCTGTCCTCAGTATGATGTCCACAGCCATATTGGTAGATTTAATTTTAAGTGACAGTGGACTTTGTGCTATTCGCTTGGTGGGTTCCCTTAAAGCTAGCCATAGACTCAAAAAGATCAGAAATCTTTTAAGTATCCCCGCTTATGTTCCAGCCGACTGTACTGACACCGACGTCAAAGGCAACTTTCGTTTGATCGACACGTCGTTCTGATGTAGTCCTTCTGGCCAGATATGTTAACGCCCAGGTCGGCCGCCTTGGTGGCGACGAGTCTAGTTCAGGTGGCAGGTTTGGGATAGCACCACACCGCTCTGATAATGGCGGGTTGCTTTCACAACTGTGCGTTGAGCACAAGCTATTTTTAGCTAGCACTGATTTCAGGCATTTTGTACGTCATCGGTACATTTGGTGCCACCATACTTCGAATCAGGCCTGGTCTCAGATAGACCACATTACTATTGGTTATAGAAGACGTGGTTTGATCCAGAACTGTCGTTCTTATTGGATCATATACTTGGATTCAGATCACGTGTTGGTAGGTTGCAGTTTTGTTCCTATCGTTGAGGAGCAACGACCCCATCGACAACAATGGCCAATTGTTGCAGTCAGTAAAGCATAAGTATCAAACTTGCCTGGAAAGCAGGCTGAGCACTTCTCACCCTGGATATCTTGATAGTTCTATCTTGCTGATGACATTTCACCTTCACTTAAGGTGTGGTTGTTTATTTGAGAGAAGTGGGCGCCTTGATGCCGAATGTTTGAATATCGACATAGCTATTTTTAGTAGTTAGGTTCCTTTCCAACTGTTTTTTGTTCCTTTACAAGGTTCGCTTGTTTTCTTCCTGCTCGTATGGCAGTTAAGCGTCGGTGAGAAGCAATGACGTATTGCTGTCTATGATGATGATAATTATATTGATGGCGACTGTCTTTTCTGAATGGGTTCCACATTCAGTAGCCTAAGTACCTATCTTCAAACCAATCACTTGTTCTAAGACTTCTGGTAGACGCTTTCTTCGTTGTTAAGCAGCAAGTCGAGCGAATATGGCTAAAAGTGTGGAAAACATTATAACAAACCAAATTTGTTCAAGGAGTGGACATTTCGCAAAAGCTTGTCATACGACCTCAGTCAATGCGCTAGACGTTAAGTTTCCTATATTTTCCGGACGGCCGTTAATTCGAACTTCTCCGGAAGGTGTCCATGCACTTCATACTGTGAACAGCAGCTATCCTGCAGTTTCAGTGTTGGTAAGATTATCACAACACCAATTTCTTGGTGTTCACGTAATCTATTTCATGCGGTCCGATGCAAAACTGCTTCGTCTTGTGTATCTAAGTTTTGCATCTTCGGTTATCATAATATTTGTATTGTTCTCCAGACATCCATGCAAAAACAATCACATATCCAGAGGTCTGCGAGTTCAAAATCTTTTTAATTATACCCATATACATAAAGGAAGTTGTTTTTAATAGACTAAATCTAAGCACTTACAAACCCGTCTTGGTATCAACTGTCAACTCTAAGCGTTTTAGATTACCGTTGATTGGGCTTGACACAATGGATTTATTGAAACATTTGCTTTTCATTTATATATATGACTGCATCTCTTACCGATCTGTCGGTTTTCTAGCTCATGTAGAGTTAAGTTAAATCTAAGGGCTATCGTTAAACAAAGAAAAATAAACATGGTCATGAACAACTTTTGATAGGCCTGAACACAGTATTTTGAACAAATCATAAAAATGACCAGTGGGTAGCCATGAATCACTAAACATATCGAAATTCACGTGTTGACACGACAGATCCTCTTAGACAACAGAAGACAACAGAGATTAATCCGACATATTTCAATTCAAAGTTCAAACACACAACTTTTCAGACTTCAGACGAAAACCACAATAGGGACAGAAGGTAGCCACCCAGGTTTTTGTTAAAACCTCATCTTACTGTTGTATATGAGAGCGGACGTCCATCCAACTCCATTAACCTCCAAGCTCGAATCCAAACATTTTGATATCAATTAGTTTGATGATGAATCTCTTATAGTTTTTCACTACTCATCTAAGCACACAAACACCGAACAAACAACCCGCAAAGGAACAACTCTACCACCACTCTCGATAACCTGGAGTATTGAGACTTATTTAGTGACCCTGTCGAAAGAACTGTTGAAGCTATACACCAGACTTTTGTGAAGACGGGAAACCTTGTACTTTCTTTTCCAGCCACTACCGCTCTCATTAGCTTAACATAAAGTGGCTCCTTCTAAATTCAAATAATACCTCCAAACTCGATCTTCCGCTTAGAATGGACCTACCCATCCTTCATAATTTTGAAGAAAATGAGAGGTTTATGTGAACTTATATGGATTCAGATAGACCGAGTAAACAAGCAGTTGTGGACACGTTTATCTTACCTATGCTGATAAGCTGCTCTTTGAACTTAATTAGTCCAGCGTTTTTCCGACGGTAAATTTGGAAACCGTTTTTCTTCAAATGTCGTTTATCGTATGCACTAATCTTATAACCGTTTTTCTTAAGTAAAGATGATTTTTCCTATACATGGTCGGCGCCATCAGGGTGACGGCGATCCACGACGCATGCATTATTTGAACTTGTGCGAAGTGTGATTTTCATGAACCACGTCTATCTGAGATGTCTGAGCTGAAGCATTATAACGACCTATATACCATGTAGAACTGTCTCGATAAACCGACTTCGTAATTGAAGATAAAAATATATTCGGTGCAACGAAACTGGCTTTTCCAGGACACTTAACTTTTAGCAAGTGTGTTTGACTAGGCGTTGAGCTTACTACAGTCAACTAAAGTGTTTTTGATCTCTTTACATATTAGTACTATAACTTATTTTTAGGTCTTTGTTCTTACTGTTCAAAAAATGATCTCCCGAACATTGCACCCTTGACCAATCTCTAAGATCTTCTGAGAGGACAGTATTCATTCTAATGGGTTAATTCACAAGGAAACGCATTTTCTTCATTATGGTCTCTGTTTCCGTTGCGCCTATTTTTGCTTAGACTAACAAGATATCTACTTCCGACGGTGGGAAGTTTTGCAGTAAAAATAAAAATTGTTCCCTGTTTAATAAAACCGCTGTCCAGCCTTGAAAACAGTCAATGAGTCGGTAGCCCTCTTCTGGGCTTTAGTTTACCAAAGGTCACAGATCTACACTTCTTCAAGTTCAGTACACTGCGTACTGACTACGTAACGTAGACAACTATTTGAGCCAACTGAGCAAAGGACATCGCTTTAGTCATTGGGATGCTAAATTATTCGGCAGGGACCTTTCAGTAATACACCAGAAAGTCTAAAAATCGATTCTTTATGCCACATTCAGTACTGTCGTGAAATGAGCACAAATTGTGGGTGATAATGACGAGTTAGTACTCGGGTAAATCTTTTACACTGTTCAGTATCAAGGATTAGTTCAAGAACAAATGCGATGTATGAAATAAACAAGCAGCAAATATAAAAAATTAGAACCTTTTTCCTTCTTTGCTGACCATCTATTAAAAATCATCTTTGAACCAAGAAAGGTTTTATCCCTTGCTGACTTGGTTCATGGCTGCATCATGTGTGTGCATCCCCATACTTTTTACCGCTTGTTTTCATGCATGTTCATTAAGTACCTTCTTAAGTAACAAGATCGCAGCGCCTGCCAAAAAACGGTTCTGGTGGTCTTGAACCATTGCAAACTCAGCCAACATTTCCTGGAACTTGCCATTACAGACTGCGTAATAACACATCGGATCACTGTCCAGATTTGTCATTTATACCGTAAGGCAGTTCTTCCCATCTACACCGGCTAAGGGAATATATGAGTGACTCCGTCATTTTGGTGAACGGCTTGAAGTGTATCTATCTGAAGAAGATGCTAAACCTGCTATGATTTGCTGGCTGGAACATCTTGTTTATTTTGTAATTCCTAAAATCATCTTAGTTTATAAACGGGGAATTCAACTAAATCCTTAGAAGACGTGACAAGCAGCATGCACGTATCACGTCTTTACAAGATCTAGGTCAAGGCAACCGAAACAAAAGGCCAACTAGACTATTAAAGCCCCTATAGGAACACGATCCCAATATTGACTCCAGTGAGTCAACTTGCTACAAACTGCAACTCAGGCGAATAGGGTTCCCGAGGATGGTTAATTAGCCTCCCGGATGTATATTTTTTAATTGTTTGCGAATAGAGTCAAAATGTACCGGTTCAAAAAGAGGCAGCGTTTTATATGTACAGCTCATTCAATTTTCATTTGTTGTTCTCGAAACGGCACAGCGGAACAATTGGGTATGTGCTATCAGGAGCTCTATACTGTTTGCTTCGTTGGTCCGAAGTTTTTGTCGTCAAGGTCACTCGAATTCTGATAATTATTTTGTTGATCCTCACATAAACATCACATGGCGTATCACAAGACAGGTCTTTTCTGTTAATTTACAATAGTTAACCTGTTCATTCTACTCACCCCACAGAAGGTAAAATATGTTTATATTAATTCGGCCAATTTTATAACTGAGATCTAAAAATTCTTTAAACCAACTTAGCCTAATTTATTGTTTTCGTGCATTTTCACACTATGAAAGAAATGCGTACAGACCGATTTTTCTTCATGTTTTATCAGTATGCGCATTTTGTTCACGTGTGTATGCATTGTTGTTTGCGCATGTTAGTTGCGTTCAGCACACAATGCTTACATTTGTAACTGTATGTGAGTGTTTATGAGAGCTCCATTCTGTCCAGTATAAATATTTTGTGTTTAATCAGAGAGAGAACGAATGCGAACACAAATTTCCGAAATCCACTACGTGCCCATCGCTACATCAGGGGAACTCTGACCCTCAGTTCCGTCTAGGACCAAATCGACCAGCAGATTGTATGCATCTGGGAACATGAGTCCACATAGTTGTCAACAAATTTATGTGCGGATTTAACATGAACCGCTGTATGTTCACTCGACATTGCGCAAAACAGATTTGTGTGAAAAATAGAAGGTGTTATACATTGTTTTGATTCTATTAATTTCTCGTTGGTCCGATTAGAAGATTGTGTACATACATACGTATCATATTTGTTTAGACATAATGTCCATGATGTTAGGGGCAAACTTCATTAGTTCTGTTGAGTTGGAAAGACACTTTGTAATGTCGTGTTGGTTATAAAGAAGAAAGGAAGAAAGTGATGGATGGAATTTAGTCTCGAAATGGTTGGTAAAATCCCAGACACTTGGCGATGGCAACGTATACACGCGCTGAACACCGCTTTATGCGGTGTGCTGCTAGATTTTATTTGACTTGTGTACCATGTTCACTCGTTAAAATGGTTCACCGCTCTTTAGCCAGACATTGTTCATCTAATTTACTATGGCAACAATCGTCACCAGCACTATTAGTAAAACGAATACCAGATAAAGAGACAGTTTGAACTACCAGAAAATGTTTAACTCATCCAGAATAAAACGATTTTTATCACCAAGTTATGTGGTTCAAATTTAAGATCCATCATGCAGGAAGCGGCTAACTCATAAACTGGCCACATTCGTGTTGTTTAGTCACCTGGTAGGTTATATTTTGATCTTGATCTACTGAGTCACCGATTCTTGTTACCTTGCCTTTTCTACTACATCTTCACACCCCCACAACCCTCGAATTAAACAAGTGACTAACTGTGTTTCCACGACTATCACCATAAGTTTGGCTGGTTTGTGGACATACGCGTAGGGCTATAGACGACTGATGTGACAAATTTAATCAGTGGTATTAACTCTATCCTCCATAACCTGGCTGCAACAGTTCAGTATATTCTAGCATATTTTAATTAACTGACATTCATCACAGGCGAAATACACTGTGGTTCACAAGTGAGGCTCCAGAAAACTTTTGTTTCCATCCACAGCCAACAGTACCAGTTGGTTCACATAAGCAGAGAAACACTGTACAAGGTTTGCACATCCCAGTATGGCATCATGAACAACCCAATAAGGTCCCCTAATTTCAAAAGCGTGCACGCGTGTGCGTGCTACCTCGATGCAAGTAGGAGGTCCGGAGGCAAGCCAATCTGCCCGTCGGGTCTCGTGACACAACTGATCACATGAATAACGGAATGGATTGCGTTTATCTGCCACCCACAGATACAACATTGAGTCGTAAAATTCACCTGGTAGATCGCCATGTTAACGTATGCAGCTCCACACTACGGCAGTAATAATATAGGGCAATTGATAAGCTTAATGACTCTTTTGGCTGATGAAACAACAGGCATTTCTGCTTTATTTCAATTCTGAGATGGCAAAACAGAAACTCGCGTGAAATTTGATTGGTTAGGGAAGTTGGCGAAATTTCTGAAGTGCAACATACATCAAAGCACAGTACCCTAATGAAAGTAGTAAACCAGTATGATCGATGGTGTGCAAGCCTATAGGTTTTATTCTTGCTAACCTGTTGGTAGGCCAGGGTTACGCACTGTCTGATCAGATGTCTACTGGGGACATCGGCTGATCGCCCATGAAACTTGTAATTTGTTGGGGTGCTAGAAAATAGTCTCGTCTCCCTAGTTCTCTTTGTGTGCAAACAGCTTACGTTGATGATGTCGTTGCTGCAAGCAGAAGGTGATTTGAACTGGTCACTTTCAGACTGCCAAGACGAGGCATATTATTTAGTTCAGCGGTGGACGTTTACGTTCCCAATAATTCTGTGCTATATTAATCCCTCTTAATCAAGGTTTTTGTGTATGTCATTGCAGAAGTTTCCGAATAAAACCAATTGTTTCAGAAAGATCTGACGAACATTTGAACCCAGTGTCGTCTCAGTAAAACAACCTAGATGTAGTTGAAGACATTTCTGTGCCCCAAGAAACAGAAGAAAATAACTATTCATTTGTTAGTCAGCTAAACAAGGATGTTTTGGACTGACGATAAGCATTCGGAAGTAAATCCTTAAGGCTATTCTGCGGCAGTCTTAGTAGAACTGAAGTATCGGGGGCTTGGATATATAAGACGATTGAGGACTCCGATGTAACCAGTTTCATAACAGATCGGCAATTGAGGAAAAGCCAGGTCAATAATCTCCAATGGTTCGGCAAGTCGCGAAGTTAACTGACATGATCCAATAAAATTGTGCTCCATACAGCGTATTCGGTTACGTTATGTAAACTTCGAAGTGACTAACCAGCGCATTAATAATGTCAACTCACCGTGTGTTACACAGTAGACCAGTTAATACTGTTTCGCCCACAACTGTACTATATGACTTAGTCATTTGATGGCTAGGAGAATAGGGCACATTCTATTATTTCAAGAGCTAAGTGTTGTGTTCATTTCTCTAATAGTGACTCGTCTACCTCTCGCTTGCAACCGTTCTACCCGGAGTCGACTTGCCGCATCCTCAGAAATCCTACTATCTTGAATCAATCAGACAGATGTTATTCATTGTGTCACACACTCCCCAGGTTGTGTTTATCAGTTGACTGTTATCGAATGCTTTGCCCATTGTGTAATTTCTTTTGCGTTTTCTTTTCATTTTTTAAACAGTTCGGTTGAGAGCGACCGCTATAACCTAGAGCTAATCAACAGGTCTTTAACTGAAAATCTATACAGTGTGAATACACACGTTTGCTAGTTGTGTACCCTTATCCAAACGGATGATGATACAGTGTGTAGAAGATAAACGTGCACTAGTTTTTAAATGTTCCAAATCTGTCCGAGGTGTGGAAACACATGAGGAGGTTAAGGTATAGATGCCATTCAGTCTAGTCAGTAGCCACGATAGTTTGTTTCGGATTCGTTTTCTGTAAATCCTTCAGAGATTCAGGCCGTCCAACAGAACGTCTTGTTACGTAGACGCAAACAGAAAAGAAACCACGTAATGGAAAGTATACTTTACTATTTCATGGGACGTACACCCAAGCTGACATTCCACAACAAGTTTCATCCTTGGTTGGGATCAGCAGGGTTTTCTGAATGGAGATCAAAACAACAACCAACTACGTTACCAGCAAAAGCTGCTAGCCGGTAGGTCACCAGTCCCGTAAACATCGCTTGTAACGAGGGGACTCGTATATGATTCCTGCGTGTTGATAACGTGAACAAATTATTCACTAGAAAATAATTTTTCTCCTAAGAAATGAAGTTAAGGCTTTCGAGCCTTTTGTAACCTCCCATGGGGCGAGTCTATCCGCAGGATAGATATTTCTGAAAAATCGAGACGGTTATATCTCAATGTGCGGGTGCTGCACACATTTGCTTAATGCTTCACAGTGATACATTTTGCGGGCGCTTAACACCAACCCTGCTGTTTTATTGACTGAAGCAAATATACTTTGTGAATCCACCACAGACAATATTTTTCTTCAAAATACTACTAGGCTGTACGAGTTAACTTTGGTCTCACTCTATAGTCGTGTCAAAATAGAATACGTGGTACTTTTGTGATCAATCTTACAGTTCCTGCAAAATTACCTAACAGCCTATGCATGCATGGTAGTGCATTGACTGTTGATGGATGTGGCCGGAATACCTCTATATTGTCATGAACGTTGTCTTTGTATATTTGTACTACGCATCAAGTGAGTACAAAGTGAGTACAAACGCTGAGGCCAGTGGATAAAAGATGCTTTCTTTCAAATGCTACCTTACTTGTACTCATAGCTCGGTTGTTTTTGTGGATTCGTTAAACGAATGAGTTTACTTACAGTACCCTCGAGATGACCACCGCAGATGTGAGACATTAACCAAAGTATCGAGATATAAATATGACTGCACGTGATGACGTGGTTAGAGAACGTGATAGAGACGAGGTGAAGGGCGGGAAATGCGACCCAGGCAAGACGAAACAAATAACGAATATCGTGCAGTACAGTCGGAATTACTTCTGGCCTCTACTAGGTTGAAAAACTCAAGTTCTCCCATGAAATTTGCAATGGACGTTAAACGACACTACACGACTGGAGTATAAGAAAGTGAACAGAGTCAATTCGTCTCAGAGTCAGTCAGGGCTCTTTTCAGTCTGAGCCGACGTACGTGTTTCCTGAAATCATCATCGGTGTATGGTTCACTGTTGTGATGAGAAGAATGTTTTCCGATAAGTTTAATATATGGAAAAGCTATTGGCTTGATCTCAGGAAACAGGAAGTGCGCTTAGATAGACGAGCTTACGACAAACGTTCAACAGTCGTATAGGGTAAATTTTAATTCTTAATGTGAGCTGACTGACCAGTGTATATTGTAGAGACAGACATCAATTCTCATAAGCAAACGCTGAAGTACATATTGTTGTCTTCCACTTTTTTTAAACTTGACAAGAGACTGTATGTTTCTGCTTGAAGAAAGCTTGCTCTTTTAATCCATACACCATGACTTTCACAGAAGGAGGCTTAGTTTTTTGCCGGTATTTTTAGTGTTACTCCAAATGGGACGATTAAGCGTCTTCTTGGTCTCACTCAGACAAGGCAAACGTAAAGTGAAGTGCTAACTGATCACATTGTAGCGAAAGAGCGCCCAATAAAGTAAAGTATTTATTGTCAACTCTCTGGTTGCCATGCCACCCGCGCGCTCGCGTTTATGAACCGGAATTCCGGTCCACAACACGCACCCGGTTTTCGCTCACACGTCATGTGGTTTTCTGTCTGGTTTGTGTATGTGACCGACGCCTTCTTTCGAGGGGTTACGCACCTGCCATTCCTTGTACGTTGGTCCGATCTCATTGGGCGATTGCTCATCTGGTTACCCTCGTTGTCCGTGATCCGATCAGTGTAAGCCTTTGGACGTGCCTCGTCGCCGCGTTGAGATATTCTGCTGAGAGTTGGAATACCCGCTCCTCTGGTTTGGTAATCCACTACAACGTGATGCCTAGTCAAGTCCAGAACACAAACAACGTAAAACAGCAATTGCGGCGTCGACTGCTGGTAGTGAGTAACTGGCCCACAATGCGCCTAGCCTGCTTAATCCATCAACGCTGGTTCAGCGCAGTAATCTGAAAACATCACAGCGTATGATAGCGTATAATAGCATATGATTTTGCCGCGGCCGGTTCACGGATCTTCGTGCTTAATTAAGCTTCTGTAAAAGCTAGTAAATAATAATAATTTATCATACTTTCCAACAGCAGTTTTTCGTTTGTTGAGCAAAATATTAGACGTCGACTTTTATAAGATAGATGTAGCCTAACAGCTATCATTATCTAACATTAAAAGATTTGATTATGTACGCTCACTTCTCTATATATACTGTCCAATTGACTGATTTCTGACTTGGTGTTTCTGTCGCTGGTTCGAATCCAGTCGAAGCCCTGACTTTCCACAATTGCGTCTCACCTGAAATCATAAATCTGCCACACTACTTGTTAGTAATGTGATGTCTGTTAGTCTACGACCTGTCGGTTGGCATACCGGTAAACATGTCCCCGACAGTTTAGGGTGACTGGAAGCGATATCCTAAACATTGCCATATAAGAAATAAGCAACGCAACCGGTATGAAGCTACCCTGAAAAAGACAGGGTTTTCGGTCCTTTATGCCGTTAAAGATGTTGTCCACATATTGTGAATATCACTGGACCAACTCTTACACTAAGTGTTTTGATAACATTCGCTATGTTGCTGCCTTATCAGTCCTAAACATCTGAAACACTGGTTGGCGGCATCCGAGACGGATTAGCCAGTCACAGTGACCGAAGCCAAAGGACGCCTGCGCTTTAAACCATCACCACAAGTGGCTTGCGCTGCACCACTTGCGGTTCCACTCAAGCGCCACGTATCCGGTGTAAACCCGAAGGAATAAGACCAGTAGGTGTGTGAGTGAGGCCTTTGTGTCCAGCAGGCCGATGCTGGTTAGCCAACTGAATGACTAGCAGGAAAAGGAAATCCTTATCTCTCGGAAAATAAACAGTGAGAGAGACTGCAACGACAAGTTCTATACTAGGAAGAACGATATGTAGAATGTAATACAAAAAGCATTTCAGCATACAAGTGCATATTAGTGCAGTCCAAAGAGGATAAAGTTGAAAAACAAAATTCAGCGTTGAACTATGAAGAGATCGGGCAAACGATTCATCATTCAACACACCAATAAAGCTTAAGAAAAGAATGAGCAGAAGACTATAAGGCACCAGGTGACACACGCGCACACATACGCATCAGCATCAACCAATTAGAACAGGTTCCACAGTCACAACCCAAAACATTCGGCACGTTCATAGACAAACCAATCGCACGAACAGAGAATCAGATCAGGTGAAAAAAGAAAATAACAAACGGAGCCAAAACACAACAGACTGACACCATACACAACGAACGCCTTACAGCGGACGTCTCTGTCTTTCGTCTGGCTGCTCTCCTTTGGCCAATCTGACATGGTTGAACCTGCAACGACCGAGGTCGCATTCAGTACAGCCCGCCGGATCAAAACAGCACACAGGCCTGACCACCACGCCAAGGTAGCAGAAAAGGTCAGGATCTGAAACACCATATATTCGTTCACAGTACCATATGGGACAATAACCATATCGTTTCATTTCTAGCTGACCTCTGCTGAGCAATGTTAGCAACCCAAGGTCATCTTTCTTGCTCTACCATGCATGACAACAATGTACAAGCACCAAGAAACATGTAAACCGTTACATAGTCTCTAGACAAATCAACCGACATATCATCATATGACAAATATCTACAGCCTTAAAATAAACATACGTCTCTGAATGAACAGGCACTGAACGTATGATTTGATAGTCGGGTCCGTAATAATGGATACTAGCTAAGAATAATTTGATGAATGCAGCATTACGTAAGACCTGAGGAGATGGAAAAACAGCCCAAAACTGAGATATGATCGTAAAATGAAAGAGAAGTTCGTGATTCCGGTTTACACCAGTTGCCACCTGAGTCCAGTTCAAAGCCTATTAAATAAGGTCAGACGAGAAATACGACTCGAAAATATATTTCTGTCTGCCTGTGGTACCTTTTGTCTGGGTTCACATTCATCTACAACACGAAATATTTAGTACGACAGTTGGTTTGATAACGTAGTTTGTTGGTTTTTGCATATTACCTCTCATTTGTGCTTTCATCATTTCCACCTCTGTGGTTGGCACTCCGCCAATCCCTCTTCCGGTCATCCTGCTAACGTTGGTGCTTCCGAGTCAATGATTTTAGGCCGACCTGTTTTACCTCACAAAATCTGGCTATTTAGAATAATGACTTCAACCTCCAAAGGTTTCTCTCGTATAAGATAGTAGCATAACCAGATTGGAGTAGTGTCGACTAAATTCAGTGCTTTAAGGTAAACACATTGAGTTAATTTCCATCAAACATAGCCACAATACTTGACTAACTCGAACCAAAATATCCAAGTTCTAACTACCGTGGACATACCGATGAATGCGGTACAACCTTGAGTGTAAGCTGTGTCAGCTGCTTTGCCGCTCTATCGTTAGTACATGTGTGGATTACAGATTGTCTATTGAAATAAGCGTCTCTTAAAGAAAATCACATATATGAGCAATACTCCCGAAAAGGACGCAAAAGCTCCATGGAGAAAACGTGTGACCTAATATCTGCTTTGAGTAAGTAGCTGACCCACTCCAACTGATATGGTAATTTCGGTATGCACGTTTCAACATCAGGCTTGGTATTATATAGTATTAGTCACATCCTGCACCTTACACGTGCTCACAGCTGATCCATGCGGATGTACAACTCGTTTATTTTTGAAAACTGAGTATCTTGCATAATTAAACTGAGTTTGTTCCCGAACGAATGTTAGATATGAAAGTAGGTTCATCGTATACCGTCCTTAGGGAATGCTCAGAAACTGGAGAACATGAAACGAATTCTCTTGTTAAAAGACTACAATCCCCATTACATAGACGATAAAGATTTCACCTATATTTGAACAGCTATCTGAGTTAATGAAGAACAGAACCTCACCTGTTATCTTGGTTTACTGAGACGAGTGGACAGGTCTGGGACAAGACCGGACATCATCAGATGAGGTGGATTGGACTGTTCAAAAGGAAGTCATAAGTCCTGATTCTTTACCTCACTAGAATGTTTGTCACATCAAAGCACCACTGAAAACTCTCAAGACTACAACAGCCTGATCTCCTCTTTGACATTCGCCGTTTAAAGCCGTCCGTTCCCAGATAAAGGAGGTTAGGGAGTGAAACGACACACCATCAATTCCGATGCCCATTTTATTGATGAAGCTGAAATGGGGTTTTCATCCATACTGTAACTACTATATGAAGGGGAACTAACTGATGACTACATTTGTAGTAGAGTAAGATGGCCGACCGCACTTTAAAATGATGACATCAAAGCCATTTGGTTCTAGACTTATGCCTTCATATATACACTACCACACTGCTCCGTAAACGGAAGTGTACGCCTCTTGCATCCAAGGCGAATGCCACCGTTAACTAGATTCTATACGAAGGTATATGGATACTCGGACTTGAGGTATTGTATACGAATTAATAGCGCCACCATTCACATTTCGACAGCGTGTTGATCGGACAGCTGTCCAGAACAATAAGAATTCAAACAACGCTATAAAGCGATAATAATATTGGATAACAGAAGTAACCTGGTAAAACGGGGCAGGTGTATCATCAGAGTAACTTATTACAACGCCTCAGCTTGTTATCCGTTGAGCTGGACCACAGAACTGATTTGGACCTCTCGGTGAACCATGCCGCAAGGAAACAACGCTCGAGCCTCATAACAATTCACACAGATGTACGAAATTTGGTTTGGTCAACGTATTCTACTGATCTTAACCCGGTGGTAAGCGCACAAACCTGTCTTGGTCATGTTATTATCTTGGTCTTGACAGTCCGAAAGTGTTGGAGAAACTGTATCATTTATGTTAATATGCCAACCTATTACTTTGTATGATTAAGTTTTGAGGCGACGAGTGCACACGGTGGCAACACACCTCATGAAACTCAGCTTGTCTGCCTGGAACATTTCAGTTTTATGGGTGTAGTGTTACAGGTAAGACAGCGGAGGTCCGAAAAGTTCCACTCAGTCAAAGAGAAGTACGAATCGTGTGACCCAGGATGGATGTATGTAGACAAATCAACAATTGCACCGGGTTTGGCCAGTACGTGAAATGTCAAGATGGACCAACTCGTCCATAGATCGAAGTAACACGGATTCTCTAGAAAGGAATCAAACGTTGGGACGGACAGATAATCTATTGGTTTTTAACATAGTGACGAACAAACACGCAAATAACAGACGGGTATTAACAGGTATGTGGAGCAGGTTCCATGCAGACATGTGTGTGTACACAAACAACAGTTGATGTAACCAGCCACTGGCATAAGTATTCGTTCGGGATTAACTGATGAGCCACCGCCAGGTGCATTTTACCCGAATAGTTGCACTTGATCACACCAGCTGAAGCATCCTGGTCACTCGATAGTTCGAGACAGCTGTGTTGAGACAGTGGTGTTCAACGGTGTGTCTAATGACCCGTAAGTGTAGCTGTATCACAAGCACAACAATCATGGCGGATTAGTTAAAGGAATGTATGCTTCTTTCTTCCTGCTTCAGTTTATACCACTGGCCTGCAATGTCCATTTTGTAGAACCCTGTTGTTGTATATACTAGACAGTATACACTGAAGTTTGGTCGCATATAAGCCCGGCGAATCAACTCACCTGAATGTCTTATTCAAATTTACTCGGGAGAAGTGTTGCATTACGCCTTAAGAAGGACAAAACAGAATTCACTGAATAACAGCTATTGTCTGTAGCAAAATACCATGACCGCTGGATAGGTAGGAACAAGTTGTCTTCACAAGGAAAGCATCAGTTAATAATCCCCTTCGATAATTGGAAAAGGGCACCTCGGCGATCCACTAATTATGATAGGTGCAACTGGACTCAGGAAATGTTTGTGATGACTGCAACACTGTTAATGGCAATAACCGCTTTTTATTGGCTGACAGTCTACAAATTTATATATGCATAGGGTAAACACGTCATAACTTAAGAACCAACATAATTCTCATGAAGGACGGAATTATTGACGATACACGAGGAAAGAGCAATCGCTTTTGGATCGCTCATCACAAAGTCTAATTGACGCGACAGCTCCAGTGCGCTCTGTCAATATACGACTTATCTTCCACTATCCTGGGCCCACATAAATTCAATATATCTCTAAGATAATGAACAGATTTTGTATCGTTTCTACAATCGGTGTTGGGTCATGATGGTTCGCGTCGTATCAAATTGTCATAGTCGATAGCTAGCCAGTAACCATAAATGAACCGCATCAGATATGGCATGATCTGGGCATGTGGAAGTCGAACCAATCCAAATGGTGGATACAAAATAACATAGCTAACTATGGAAACCAAGCAAATATCAATCAGAGGGTTCTGTCAGCTTGAGGAATACATAACGAACTTGGAAGCGAGCGTTTGACAACGACAACGATAGAAGAAGTCGACTTTGGCAACATATGTATGCATAAGCCGTGTAAGTTGGAAACTAAATGAATCACCTCGGTAACAAAAACTAATAACAGGAGCATCTAGTTGACCCCAACGTGCCAAAAACAAGTCTAGGAAACTGTGTGCAACAGTACCTGCATGGCTTGTCATTAAAACATTCGAATGCTTAACACGTTGCTGAAGGCAACATCTAGTTTGTTGGTGAAGCCTACTGGCACCTAGATCTAAAACGTTTCTCTAGGGCAATCTTGCCGCTTCCATTTTTACGACAAACTCTCATGTGTGTTCAAGTTTACCAAGCAACAGTAGCAAGGTGGCAGTCTGAAAATGCAAAATATAAGATGCTACGATTATGAAATAACACTGGAAGATTTTATGTGTATTTTGCGACTGACATAAACATGAAGAGAGTAACCGTTTGAGATGGCAGGTATGTGTTCACTGAAAATATCAGGTCTACACCAACCGTTTCCGAATAGCTTATTAGATGGATTGAGGTAATAATGGAAAACCATAGACCGTATTACCATGAGTAGTCTTTGTCAAGCACATTATGTTGTAAGAGCACATAAAACTGGGCCCTCTAGAAAGGGTTCATGGGATTTGCATCAGATGTGATCCACGTAAGGGAATAATGACTTGAAGAGAAAGAAGCAACAAAGTCTGCTTTGACTGGGCGTGCTTGAATGTTTGACCTTGGATTTGCAAAATCTCAACTACGTCACACCATTTCCATGTTCTTTATCGTTGAATACGTTCCGGGTGCAGTCTGTAACTTCCCCTTTCGGTATCTGTTACCCTTCTATATGTTACACACAACACATCTTCCGTGCTAATTTTGCAAAAGTAACTTAATGGAAGTAATCAAAATGTCCTCGCTCAAGGTATATCAAGCTTCATTGCTGACCCTTCTCAAGTTCGACGACAGAATTCACTGATTCAGAAAGGGCCACTAACTCAAGCATCGACAATCGTTAATCGAGCGTTATTTAAAGAAATCGTTCAAACGAAAACGAAAATAATTTCTGATGAAGGCCATGCTAATTAATCAGATTACTTCTCATCGTGAATGTAAACGACAGCTTTATAAACGATTTCTCGAAGGTGTGGTGAATAGATAATTTGTATTGTCATTCGGCAGATGCTGCAATTAAGCAAACCTTGTCCTTTTTCATTTAGTCCATTCACTCATACTTATCCACGTACGTCAGAAGAGCTTAATGAAACGGGATCAGAGTTGCATAGACGGATCGAAAGATCATGTATAAAGGGTTTCTAGTAACTCAGCTATCACGACTATCATTCTGTAACACTGTAGCACAAACAGGCCATCGCACCTCACTTAAATGAAAGCAATTTGGCCAACGGTAACCCTTTCTATAAAGTGGTAAAGTTGTGAACAGTTTTTTGGTCTATTCCAGAGAGAACATTCTGATTTTGACTTTATGCGTTTGACAGAAGGAAGTTCACAAGCAGAATGTGACTGAGGGACAACCGGTTATCGCGATGCCTACACTACTGAAAATATGCCGAGGATTAGTACCCGATACTTAAAAAAGTTAGAGAAGTAATTGGATCTACTTTATCAGGTTGATCCAGCTTGATATACAGCTGGTTCCGGACCAGCTCACATTGTTTGGACATGCCACCAAAGATGGCGCGCGTCGTACGCTGGAGGTTGACCAAACCAGTCTGAATACAATTATTTCAGTACTGGAAATTTCAGTGTTTTTTGAGTTTCTTACAAACCGGTATCATCTGTAACTCGACGAACAACAACTCAACAAAAATTGAAGGTACCAGATGGGTACGTAATTTCACTGCATAGCAGATGCACTCAGTAGGAACAAATCCGTGTTATCGTTTAACGACCATGGCGTTCTGAAACTTCTCTTACATCAAGAATGAGCCACTGGTTGAGGTGTTTCCTGTCCGGATTTTTATAGCGTCCATTTTACTACTAAATCAATGGCTACGAAATGACATGGGGTTAAGGAGTAAAAGTCAAACGGTGTATTACTTCTAAATCAGTTCTGGTTTATTTTCAACCCATCACAATGTATTATGGCAGTAGCCATAACTATGTAGATGCAAACTTCTGAAACAAGGTAAACTATTAGATCTTCTTGGCCGATCTCTGATGGAAGTGAAACAAAACTGTGCTTAGCTTGAAAAATGAAACTCATTAGTTTATATCAGACCTGTTCCACATAGCATGCAGTACTCGGTTTGATTATCATCTTGTTACTATATATTCTGCCGTAACCTTTCAAGCGCGCACTTATTCGTCCACAGGAATACAAGATGGATGTGTCCTACTGACCTACGACAGAGATGTTCATCATAGACAGCTGCCTTAGGTCTAGCTGTGAAAATTGCAGACACCCAGACGAAGTCCGAGTAGGCTGGTGTGTTCCTGACCTAAAATAACCGACGATTATCTCGGCAAGATTTGCAATGTACGAAAATGTACACCCACTTGCACGTCACTCCCCGCAAATCGTCACTGGATTGAACGCCATTCTTTTGACAACATGATCAGCAATCTGGTGTTCTGTAGATGTAAATTCATTAGTCCACTATCACTTGGACACTCTCTGTTGGAAACACCCATCATGCTTGTTTATTGATAAGCAGCTTTGTCAGTGCAACGTGCGACATAGTACACAGGTAGGTATAGTAAGCGAGATTAACGGATGTTTTTCAAAAGTTGTTATGTATGCAATATACAAAGCTCAGCAGCAAATGATACCTAGCTGATTCGTTTGATCAAAATTGGAAGAGATGTCTACTTACAGTAAGCAACTTCAGCTACTACTAGGAGAATAAAACAAAACAGTCTATTAATAACAAATTATGATGGCAGTCTGTATGATATGGAAAGTCATATTGGACAATGAAACTTAAGTTACAAGGATGGAGTTCCAACGGTCTGTTGGGAAATGGGATTTTGAACCACAAGCAGCTGGCCCACATTGAATCAAGTTGAATGGGAGGTTAGGTACAACCACTTGACAGACCGTTAACACCTCACCCTGGACCAAAGAAAAACAAGGAAATACTTACATTACCATACTGCTGCACAAACGTAACGCACTAACAACAGACGCGAACCGGAATCGGTCGTTGAACAGGAATCATACAACATATTAGTTATCACGGTAAACGGTACGCCCGACGGAGGAACTAGGGAGACTATTACGCACGGGCATCCTGAATACAAGACACTATTATGACTGTAAAATGGAGTCATTATAGAAATTAAAAATGTTACAGAGTAGACGTAATACATACCAAAACCCGTTAATGTCAATGAGGAAAGGCTGAGTAACGAGTTGATCAGAAGTAACACATTACGAATTCAAAACTCTGTATAGCAGTTTTTGGGATGGTCAACCCCTAATTGCAAAATTCAAAAGTAAGATATCATGTCCCGAAATTCCGTTCTGGTGAAAGTGCGTTGTTTAAGTGATAGTCAGCCAATTAGACTACTTAGTGCTCGGTTCACAGATTCTAATGCCAATATCCTTTTGCTTGGTTACTTAAAATTTATAAGAGAAACGACATATACACTGTGATTTTAAATGCAGAGTAACAGACACGATTTTCTCTGTTAACTTTCACGGCACCTTGGGGAAGTACAGCTAGAACGTCAGCTATTTAAAAACTCATTTTGCGATTAACCTGAATGACGTTGCGGTTTGCTGATACAACACCATTCGCCGAAGACTCCTAACTCGTAAATGACCTTGAAAGGGCATATTGTGGTGGACTGTCAGGCAGGAAGTGCGAGTATTCCAACTCTTGTCGGAATACCTCAACACAGGGGGAGGTGCGTTCAAAATCATTACATAGTTGTCATGATTGACCACTTCACACGATGGGTGGAAGCCACTCCAACGGCAGGTCAGACGAGCGGAACGGTGACACACGTTTTCTTCAATAACGTCCTGGCTCGCTTTGGAGTACAGTACAGAATTATCACGGACCAGGGTTCGTGTTGTGGAGGACAGCAATTCCAGCAGATGCTAAGTAATTGGGGGATTCGGCGCTTGAGAAAATCGCCGTACCATCCACAAACGAACGGGCTGACGGAGCCGTTCAATCGCACAATGAAGGAATGTCTGAATAGTAGAAGCAAGAATTGGGAAGAGGGACTACCGGATGTTTTGTTTGGATATCGCACTACGAAGCATGCAACAACCGAGAGTTCCTCATGTGAGCTGACATACGGGAGGGAGCCAAGGGTACTCTTGGATGTTTGCGTGTCCAAAGACAGAGAGGGGCAATTATTGCCGCAAGAACGACAACACCTGGAACACCGTGCTCTTGAACGGACAACAGAAAGACAACGCCGGAATAAGCAAAGGTATGACGTGAGGCACAACACACATAAATGGCGCCCGTTCAAGATCGGAGACCAGGTGAAAGTGAGAGATTACAGCCGACCAGAAACATCCGGTCCCGGTGCAGGAAAATTTAGAAGGCGATAGAATGGACCATTTACCATCACGAACCGCAAGAATATGAGCTTCCAAATCAACCAAGGTTCTCGTGGACGATGGGTGAATGGTGTACAAATTCACCCTGGCACCACCGCGGCAAGTTCCTTAAAGGAGGGACGAGTGTGGTGGACTGTCAGGCAGGAAGTGCGAATATTCCAACTCTCGGTGGAATACCTCAACACAGGAGGAGGTGCGCACAAAAAACCGCCGCGAGTGGATGGAGGACGGCGTGGGCGACCGGATGAGTCATCGCTCGACCGGATCGGACCAACGGGCTAGACGTGACAGCGAAAATAGGATGGATGACCAAATTGAAGGCGTGATTATTCCAACACTCTCAGGAATATCTCGATACGGCTGTAGCGTACGGTCAAACCCCACGGTGGATAGACGGAGGACAACACGAGCGACCGGACAAGCCATCGCTCAACGAAATCGGATCAACGGACGAGGAATAGCAGGCGAAAACTCCCGGATAGAAGGCGCCAATCACACACCTAAACCGGGTAGAAGTGCACACGACGTGCAAACGGAAACCAGGGGGTGTTGTGAACTGGAATTGTGATTCAAAATCGCACGCGCGCTTGTGGCATGGTAACTAGCGTGTTGGGCAATAAGGTCTGCGCTTTATTGAACGCCTTTTCGCTACAATATGTAGGAATAAAACTTAACCATTCAAAATACCAGCAGAATCGAATGCCAGTCGGAGAGATGATGGCGACACAAATTAGCTGGAGATGCGACCTTTACTTCATGCAACAGTAGCTCAGAAACTGGAAGATGGCACATGTTCGAGTGCTGTCAACAAGACCTGATCCAGTCAAGTTCGTTAATCATATCTGAGACCTGTGCATCCTCACCATAACCACTGTAAAAAGCTTCCATTGTCGACCTAATAAGCATGTCCTGCAGTCCAGTGGCAATATCAAAGAGGATGAGAATTGACGTGGTGTGGCAGCCGTCGCATCTTGTTGACTCAGTGGGGTAAACTGCGTGCTGACCACAGCAATAAGACCATCCACATCAAACAAGTCATCAGATCAAACTACTACCAATGTAGGTCACAAACTAAAAGTGTTTTAGACAGTCTACATGGATGGACTCCTTCTAAAAGGCGTACGAACTGGCATACAGTTAACTGGCTACAAACGGATCACACAATCTGCTATCAAGCCCAAACTTTCTCTGATTAGGTTAGGAAAGTCCCTTAATCTTCTCCGTTACTTTGACCTGAACAACCGGTTAATCTCTAGCTGACATACCGCATACTATTAAGGGAACATAATCTATGACTTAGTCCTTTGCTTCTATAGAACATATTGGCTAATCTACACGGCAACGCTCCCCTACACTACCCTGTTGGTCTCTGACAGTGTGTGTGTTGGCTGTCTATTCTGACGCTTTCGATATAAGTTGATTCCACAAGTAACACCAAGTCTACCACATTAACTCTTTCTCTACGTATGACGCCATTTAAACCAAAGCCTTTCAGAGTGTATACAGTATGGGCGGGCTTATTCAGTTGTATTTGAAACTCTCACCATTAATCACCACTACCTTTCGTGAGCAGGCTTCTGAGAATTTTGCACCGTAAGCCAATTAAATACATCAGTCAGATTTGCCAAATGTTTTATCTGCACCTTCTAGAAGATATAAGGAAAGGTAAAACATTGATGAACGGATGATTACTCTATTGGGTGTTATTACACATTTGACTGATGCAGCTGAATCAAATTTACTAGGCTTGGTCCTAGTCGCTATTTAATTTTCAGTAGTGATACTCTTTGGCTCAAGTAGAGTGGACGGACTACCATAGAGTAGGTGTAGTTGGTAAGTTATAACTGAACAAGATTCGATAGTTCATAGCAAAGAAGCATTCAGAAGCCAAGACTACTAAAAACTTAATAACCTTCACCGTCAAGCCCTGGGACTGGAATCTTTATTGTTTTTGGAGACTTAAATAAGTCCGTTGATTGTTCATTATCTGTTGGCGCTTTATAAGGAAGACAATTCATTTTCAACGATGCCCGTTTTGAAACAGAATGATAGTCTGTGGAGGTTGCGTTCATGGCAACATATGTTGCGAACCGATACGACCTCCGTTCCTTCTAACAACTCTACGTTAACTAGCGCCCTCTTTATTCTGACCGAACATGTGTCTACCTCGATCTCCTTATAATTAGCTGGAGATAGCGAGGCTAACTGCAGAGTTAACTCTTGCACTGCCTGATATACATTGGTCATGCCCATGTTTTAATTCTCGCTAAAGTGTTGGTGAGTTTGATTGAGACCACCGGAATGAATGCGGATGACTAAATGCAACCAATCAACCAACTCAAATTGTACTATTCAACCATATATATCGTTTACCAGTAGAAACATTTTAAATTCATTTGGCAGATTAGCCCAAAAGGAAAGAAGTTCAATGAATGACTTAATTCAACTACTATCAACTTCTGTAAGTTGCTTGATTTGAAACCAATGGGTTGCTGTGCACACTGTCAAATTCCATTTTACGTTTCAATCAATACCGACTGACACTGATCATCCTGAGGCACATCTCATTGTGGAGTGAAAAATCAAAAAGTGCGCACAGAAAGCTCGTGAACCATACTGTAAGTTCTTTTGATTCATCCTAACCATTGACATCAAGCAGTTCCTTGTGAGTGCAGTGATCTGCACCGTTGGTGTTTCTTAGTGCAACTGCGAAACGTTTGGAAAGTGAGATGGACGGATCCTTTCACAATCTAGCTGGCCCTGTTGCTGAAACTATCTCGCTTCAAGGTCCACATTATACTTCTATGTACCTCAGTTGATGTGGCAAGGATGGGACTATTAAGTGACACACAGAAGTTAACAGCGGTCTCAGTAACGATTACCTTTGGGAGTTGGTCACTAGTTTTACAAGTCCAGCACATGTGTTCATGAACCATTGTCATGAAAATGTAATTTTCCAGCATACTGTAACACCATAACAGTTACTGGTCATGCCCTTATCTTATTTCTCCTGTTGTTGTGTAATCATTTTCGAATAAAACTAGTGAGACCGTTCAATCACCCGATCACTGTGTGATAATGAACACGACAAAACCTGACAAGTCCACATAATTTCACACCTATACTTACAAGTCGATCACATTATCGGTTGTCTTATGCGATTTTCCTTACCGCCCGGTGCCTAACACGGATTATGGAATGGATTTTTGTGCATTTTCAAACAACCGTGGTTTGAGAATACTGGATCAAAACCCACGACGAGGACATTCCAACCAATGTTGACTTTTCTGGTCTCTTAAATGGAGCTAATGGAGTTAATGACTCGGCTTATGCAATGAAAGTGGGTGGATTGACCACCTTAATCTAGTGTGGTCAGACAGCAGAAATCTTCGAAAGAGTTGTAACAGAGACAGGCTTAAAGTTGAAGCGTGAGGGGATACACATAGGGAATTATCAACAATAAATATTCCACACCAATACTATCAGGTTACCCAACTGAGATATGTAGTTCTTGGTAGTCTATTTTGGGTCGCTCAGTAAACAATATTTCCACCACATAATTTTTCCGCTTAAAACATTATGCACTCTGGCTCAAAACTTCAAATTTTGCCAACCTGTGGGCAAAAATCTGAGTAGCAACACTAATGAATGAGGCACGAAACAGTCGTTCCATGCTACTTCAGTCCGCTACTATGTTATCCTAACCAGTGAAGTTGAAGTAAACTTTGGACACCGTATTAGAAGTTCGGGAATTTTCCATGTCAGAAATTTATCATTAATTTCAACTTGCTGGTGCTTTTTCCCTTTATCCTAACTAACGAACCTTGTCGTCCTTATCGACTGAATGACAATCACCTTATCTAAAAGTGTCAGTGACCAGCTGTAAACTGGATTGCTGTCTTCTTTTCAGAGACCTTAACTAGAGTGAATATCTTCGTACAGTCCAGAGACGACCGACTCCACTAATCACACCGTTCTTCGTTAAACGTGTCACACAACTCAAAACCACTTCAAAAACAACTGTTTTAAATTATAGTTCATTATAAGCGAACTGACTTGAAGATAATAAGTATTCGTCGTCACAGTGGGTACAGTAATGAACATCCTGTTTGGGTCTCCACTTGCAGTGTCTTCATTAAGTGAACTGAGATTCAGCCTGGGCGAACCATTTGCAAATAATACTTCCAGTTAACTTGGCCATGAATAGCAGTCTAATAAGCTTGAGTTACACTCCAAATTCTACTATTACAGTTGATCAGCATTTGTTTACAGAACATTCAGTTACATGTAAAATATGGTTTAATTTATGTTATATAGCAGGATAGTCATAAGATTCTCCTCAGTTTTTCTCGCTGCATACTCTTGTGGTTGATAAACTACTCCAACCTTTTTTCTTGCAAACTCCAGTTCCCTTTGCACCGACCAAATTAGATCTGGACGCACACAAACGTTTGAAGTTAACCTCAAACTCTGCATTCCTAATGTAAGATGATTTCACTCACTCCAGTTTAACAAAACAGACTGTACACTCGGATAGAATCAGGCCAGGTGCTGGAAGCATCGATTTCCCCTGTCACAGCCAAACAAAGTAGCAAAAATGAAAGTACAATGAGATGCTGATATTTCATTTATTATTTAATCGGTTATGTTTCCCAAAAGATCAATCTTAGAACACCTATTGTTCATTCTTCTTCGTTTTTTAATAATCCGATACTGTCAGGTAACCGATCTTACTCTGCACTGATGACAAGAAGGGCTGCCGAGTTCAAGAGTACCCAGAAGATGTGCTAACCTTACAAGACGATTCAAACCGTCCAAATCACTGATTCATAAGCAGTAATTTGCAGCCCAATGTCAACAAGTGTGAATTCATTCACTTTCCTCATCAAAACTATACTGACTATTACCCTGGCAACACAAAGTCGCTCTTGTCAGCATGCGAACAAAACTAAGTAACAGTTTGAGTTTGTTTAGAGGTTGTGCTGCCATGGCTAAATGGTACGAATAACCTCATATCTTTTTGTAAAACCTTCCACCCCGAAACGTTTTCCATTTTGCACGCCCCCATAATCCAGCAACACTTGGAAACGAACATACTGGCCTGTTGTCCCTATCTTAAAAAAGATTAGGCACTTATTAAAAGGGTTTTCAGAGACTGACCACCAGAAGATTTATGAGACTCAAGAAAATTCCTTGCCCGGAACGGCTAGCAAAATTAGATCAGTTCTTAATGAATTACAGACAACTTGGAGAAGACTCAATTCTTACTTACAAAACATTCCCACACCTCATCTCATGCACTGGTGAATCTGTACACATTAAATGAGGTTGAACGTTTAAGAGGTCTCTCGTTGAAAGTGCATAGGGAAACATACGAGTTATCCTGTAGACAGAACTGTTTTCCACTTAGGTTACGTTCACATTAGAAAGCATTACCCAAGTTTGTGGCTACGACTGAATCGACTGAGGAGTTTAAAATATTACTTGATCGGCACATACGTGAAAAACAACTGGTACTACAATTTTTCCGACCGCTGTACTAGCTCGGTCTTACAGGTCATCTACTGCATATGTCTGACTAAATGCTGCTTCAGTGTGTTTCAGTGTTTGTTGCTGAAATAACTGCAGTCAACAGCTTCGTCAAATATGCTTTTTATTTAGTTCCATTCACTTTCTCCTTGTACCTATGAACTGTCTGACACAGTTTTCATCCGATCAGCACAGAGACAGGAAAGCACAAACAAAGATCTCCCCTTCTCCTGTAAAAACCTATGGAGTTATGGTTCTAGATGGCCAGCAGGTGGCTATAAGAAATTCAGTTACAGATGGGCGATATTATTTAGTAACATGGCCAAGGCTGTGACAATGAGGTTGGTTGCATCCGCAATGTTTTCTATAAAAAAAATGAACTAGTCTTTATAGTTTATTCATTATAGCTTTCGGGAATATCAACGGCTTCGGGTTTTTGTGGCTATGTACAAACGGACGACAGACTCATTTCCTCGCAATGTTGCAAATAACCGCACAGAATGCGCCTGCAATGACAAAATCGATAAAAATATCGACAGTGACTATAGTTACAGCCGCAGCCTGAGAAAAATAAACACTTGGATGATCCACCATCCGGTATATTTGATTTCTTCGCAATAAGATAAAATAAACTGATAGATGGTAATGATTTTACCCTTCACAGCAAACCGAATAAAATATTTAAACGTGACTGAATGATGGAAGCCCATTCAATCGCAAGTATGAATAACTTAATATTAAGCGTTCTAGATCGTTCTCCGTGCACTCGTACAGAAAACAAGATGAACAACTTAAGGACTGTAGTAATGTGAAACGCATAAAACCCACCTTATCTTGATCAGTAACCAAAGGTTCAACCAATCAGATTGTTAGATCTCAAGGCCACATGTGATCAAAAGTTCGTCATATTTGGCATATCTGGTGGATTCTGTCTGCTTCAAAGAACAAAACGAAAAGCGACCACTTACTTCAGTAAACAACCACGCCATGAATTCAGGTGAATAGATGATAAGATGTATATTGCACAAGAATGTCTGACCTGATACACACCAATACAATCGTGGTTTGCAGTTACTTTCTTCGCAATGGTAAAACGTATTGATTACATACGTCTTTACAAAACGCAAACGTTGTATATTGGTACTTCCAGCAAGTTACCGCTGAGTTAATGCGAGAAGAAAGTAACGAGATTATCCGAAAATCTTGAAAGTAAGTGCATTGTTTGATGTATCGATTACTGATAGGATAATAATGTACAGGATAATTTTGGCAATTGTTGTTGTCTCCATGAGCTCACGCGGAATAGATTGCCAGCCATATTTATCTGAGAAATCCAGACAACAACGAAACTGGTCATGTTGGTTTTTGAATGGATGAAAAGAAGGTGATCATATCAGAAAAGACGCCATCTATCTGGAGTTTATAAAAAACTCGTGATGTAAAATATAGGCAGATGGTGAAGGATTCCCAAACAGATTGATAAAATCATGTAGAACTAGGATAAAATATGGAGAGATGGGTCTATCTTGTTGCTTAGTCATGAGAATGTGTGAGAAGGCATGCTTAG
This sequence comes from Paragonimus heterotremus, assembly GCA_013368495.1. Classification (NCBI taxonomy): domain Eukaryota; kingdom Metazoa; phylum Platyhelminthes; class Trematoda; order Plagiorchiida; family Troglotrematidae; genus Paragonimus; species Paragonimus heterotremus. The sequence goes on along the minus strand of LUCH01000265.1, from coordinate 55,888 downwards.
TCGTCAGATCAGAGGAAAGAATTTCTAAGTTCAACAGATATCTAGTTAATGACCGGAAAGATGAGGAATAAATGGCAATCTCTAGTACAGTGTGCGGTAGAACAGACAGGTATGAAAACAAAACAAACGTTTAAGTAATATCGGTTGGTTCATCGGAGGTTCACAAATGTTCTACACAAACAACCATTGGGTTACACCGGATACCAAAAGCAGCCGGCCAAACAGAAATTTCATAGTTTTCAATGAGTTCGAATCAATAACAGTGAGATGAAACGTGAAGTATTGAGTATGTCAAGACCAATTGATCTATAGGATCAAGTTCTGAGGGAGATTTCGCCAAGTTACATTTTTTGTGTCTACAGCCACTACCACTGACAATCGGTCGTCAGTTGGACATTCTCACCTATTTAACCAAAGGAGCGATGTGAAATCACTGTGGTAGTGAAAACATTGTGCGACCACAAAGAACCAATCAGAGGCGACCGCATCGTTTACTGGTACCGTCTCATTGTACTAACTCTGCACGACCGGTTTTCCCCGTTTTACGATCGTCAGATGCACCTTCTTGTTCCACTCCAAGATAAGTGTTATGACTTCAAATAGCGTTCCGTATCCAATCAGGTGACCATAGTTGAGTCATCATTCTGGAAAAGAAGAGAGCTACGATCCTACTTGTGGATCATGCGTGGGTGAACAATGAATCCAGTTGGAGCCCTCAAGACCACCTACCGGCGATCAAAACATTTACAAGTGAGTGCGAATAAATTGGCGAGACCCGTTCAACCAACAGGTACTGATTAAAAAGGGTGTTGATTAGAACCGGCAAGACAGGTGTGAAATGTCATTAGGAGGTGGTCAGGTAGCGTAAAAATTAATCAAGCGCTGTTTGCACCGTAAATTAAGTGGACCAGAGTTCAAGTCAGGTAGAAGCAATAATGTGAATCGTTCAGGAGATTTTATTAGAAAACAAAGTCCCATTCTAGCTTTTCTTTTCAAAGTTAACTAATCAGAAAATTTAAACATGAACATTTCACCAAATACGAATAAAAGAGATGTCAAAAGAAACACATCCCTTGAAGGACGAAAACGTTTTCCTTAAGGGTGTTGTGATATCTTGCTTGACACCGTTTCTAATCTGTTGGTGATGCAGAGAGAGTGCTTAACAACCAAACAGGTTCATTCACACTGTGAACTAACCCAGACGTCATGCGTTCACTTGGGTCAAAAGTTTCCACTGATCAACGCTGTTCATTCTGACAGCTAGCTATATTCGTGGGCATTAGTTTCACATAGAAAGTGAATTAGGCACGCATCTATTATTTCGAATGATGTGACAGTAACTAGTTACAAATCGGCTGCTGTTTTGTTGCGTTAATTCTGGGTGGGTCATCCTCTTGCAAAACTTTAGTGCGCTATATGATCGCCATTCGATTTTCAGTATTCTAGTCTTATTCATAAGTACCGATGACACAAATTAACACTTTGATGATGATGCTAATGACGGATCTGTTGTACCTTCAAAGAAACTTCATCTTTGCTAAAAAGTGAATAGGATTTGTTAAGTTACTGTACAGCGTCAGAAAATACTTTATATCGGACAATCAATCGGCTGACTTCCTCATTATTTTTGGGCATGACTTTATATCCTCGTTTAAGAACCGAGCACTTTCGACATTCATATTCGAACGATTGTGAAACTGAGAAAGTTTTGCCAGAGCATGCTCTACCGTCCAGTGTCTCATTAACGGAACGACTGTTGGTGTCTGGCTTAACCACTTCCAGTCAAGAGTACAACCACAGAAAAAGGTTGTGCACTGTAACTTTGGTTTTAAAGTAGAAGAGGACCTGAGTTACCAGGTTATTGTTACAGTCACCAAAAAAGGCTTGCAGTAAGAATGGCTGGAAAAGCAAGATTTGCTATCGGCGGATGTCCAGTTTGACTTGTGAACAGAAAGGCAATGTGACAGCAGCAACCATTGAATGACAAGCTATTTTACTACACAAACCCTTCCATCTAACGTCTGGTAAACCTATGGAATTCAGTCATCCGACCAAGGCTGCCAAGGTGTTCATTCATATTATGATGTCTTTTATGACGTCCACTCGTTAGGACGTCTGTCAATCGGTGTACCTGTTGTCATGATTTCCCACTCCAATCCGCATGCCGTTTTTGTAAACCTATTATTGTGTACGCGACGAAGTTTGCTACAGTAAGCAAGTCTGAAGAAGGTCAAATGCAATTTCACTGAGTGAAGAAATCGAAACGAAAACGCGGAACGCAGTTTCTTCTTGACATTACACGTGTATCTATGTAGAAACAATCCATTAATTATCATCTGGCACTTCGATGCGGAGCAGTACAAAACCTCACCGTTGATAGAGAGAACAACTCGTCTACCATTTCAAGGGTCGCCATGGATTACATAAACCCTCAGATTCGTGTGAATCGAACGAATCTCAAGATCCATGGCGAAACTGGTCACCACTTGAAACTTTTTGAAGAAACCGAATACTATTTGATGAGAAGGCGATGGTAAACATCTACTTTCTGGCATCTGAGAGGAGCTGCCGATCGAGACTTCTTAGATATTTCGATGTTTCTCTGGCCCTGAACACCGGTGGTGTAGAAAAATGGAAGATGGTGCAATCATGTCAGTTGTTTACTCCTCAAGTAATAAAACTGACATAAGAGTGGCTCCAGCTGTGTTGGAAGTGGATGGTAACCCTGTCTTCCATAAGCGCTGTGTGACATCAGTGAAGGAGATTAGTATGTCTTGGATTAGAAAGGGAAGGAGAGCACAACCATATGCGTGCACTCCTCCATTTTAGTTCTTTCGTTTGCGATGACAATGAAAAACGATGACGAAACTCCGATGCTCTGCGTCAATTCTCGTGTAGCATTGAACCCGAAGATACGACTACCAGCAATGACCAAGGCAAAAACGAGGAAGTTCATGAAAAATTTGCGTAATAAAATCGGTCATTTCAAAATCTTTCAACTCCGTAGAAGGTTGAATGAATGACACTTGCTACGTTACACAAGCTTTCCTACTAACATTTCCCTCCTTGCGAATCGGCCATGTCTCTAAGAGAATACAAGATTGGCACCAACTGGATTCTGGACAGACTTTGAAGTATTACGGTCGATAATTTTTGGTACTCCCCCAGCGTATCGACGAAATAAAGTGGTCAATCAGATGGATGAAGTGCATATTCTAGCCCAACGAGTGAGTATCCCTTGATGAAAATTGACTGGTCTTAGCTCACTACAGAATTGTGAACAACAAGAGGGCGTCTTGGAATGAAGACATTCTACAATCGATCACAGCGCATTTTTAATACTAGTCCACTTTATCCGGAATTTTATCCCTAGATTTCAACCATAGTTGTGGTCCTACTGCCGGACGACTGAATATAAACTCTTGAGAAGTTATAGGTTCTAAGTGGTCGGATGTACTGCACTGATGCTAGTGTCCTTCTCGTATTCGAAGTATGGGTATGTCGCGGGTTGGAATCAAGGGTGTACGAGATAAATATGATATACTAGTTCTGTGCATTACCAAATGGCTGAAGAAAGTGGATGATTAACTTCAAATATAGAGAAAAGCTTTGTCTATGATGTGATATTACGGAGATTGTACAAATCTCTATTCGTGTCGTTTTGACGTTGTTCCCAACCACCGCATTCTACAATATATTTTTTGAATGTGACAAATCACTCCCCAAGTGAACAGCCAGGAAGAACTAGGAAGAATGCAATTTGTCTAAATTTTATTAACCTTACTCAGGCAGACTTTCCGTAGTTGTATCCAAGGTTCGTAATTCTAAAGCGTCGTGCTGTGTCTAGAAAATGTTCAACTTTTTAACAAGTCCCAGAATTGTTGTTTAATCGGTTAGATGAGGCGCCTTAACGCGGATATCGGTGAATCAAACCGCCTACCTTCTAAAAGGCAATGTTATACGGATATAAAGGTTAGATAAGAAGCAGAAATTCAGAATAAGTGTGCTGGAGACTACAGGTTAATGCTCACATCCGGCTTCTGACCAAACATTGTGGTGTCTTTGTGCACAGTCACAAGTCTAACTCTAAAGACTGGATTCCTTAAGCTGACAGTTACATGTTTTGGTTGTGTTGGTACGAACTACTGTCAACTGGTACTCAATTGACATTTTGTCTAGATGCTAACCGGTGCCTGAAGCAAGTGACTCAACGTTTTCTAGACCAGCTTTCCCAAGACATCTGACACAGAACAGTTTCAGTCTCAAAGACTTACCCAGGTTTTGCTCACTGCTAACGGATCGCGGTTCAATATCATCAAAATGGAAACCTGCTTTGATAACATTCACAAAAGAGCTGTGTATAGCAACACGTCAGCCAAGTTCTAATGGAATGACGGAAAACCTGGTTTCTACTAAGAAGTCTTCCACCAGGTTTGTCAAATAAACACGTCACCTTCTGTGAATACATTTACGGTCAATCTCAGCCCGCATTAGTGCAATGCAACGGACTGCGCAACAACCAAGCAGTCGGCTGTGTTTTTCACTTGTATACTCCTCCGCTTTATCTTTCGATGCATAGACGTCAGCGATGTTTCCTTCATTTGAGTAGGCCACTTCAAACCAGATCAGCATATCACGAAGTGACGGTCTTGCACCTTGACTAGAGAGGTTGACAAAAGCCAATTTGTTTCTTATAGCTGACAACTTAGGGACCACGTTCAATTCTAATTTTATTACGGGACTTCTTGCTGAAACAAACAATAGTCCTGAAGCCGACTGAGGTGCTTCTGAAGAAGGTTGACCAGCAAGATTCTACAGAACCAACAGAAAATCATTCTGACGGTCATTAGGAGGTTTGCGCGTTCAAGTGGTCAACAGAAAACCAAACTGTTAGTAAGAAAAGTTCTGACGGTTGAGCGAACTCCAACACCTCTTAAACCACGATACATGAGGATTATCCAGTACCCAATCTGTAGCATTGATACAGTGGTTACACAGCGTTGTTTTTGTGTTTCTGGTGGACTAAGCATTCCCGTCAAGGAAGGAGTCATATTCACAATTGAAAACCATTCAATATGATGCAATGTAATTTACATTTATTTCTTCGATTTTCTAACTACGTTCAGTCATGTTTCTTCCATCCCACCGCCGGTGTTCAGGTTGGGTCAGCCAACACTAGACGCATGATTGGAGTATAATTCGAAACCTATTATTTCAGTCCTATTTCGAATTTAAGTCAGTACAAAGGAAAAGACTTTCTGGTCTCAGTGAACCTTCAGTCACTTGATCGCAAAACAGTGAGTGAGATGAGTCTGCATTGCAAGAACCTCCAGAATTAACATTTGCTCAACATTAATACCGAGTCTGATCAAGGTGGTTACTCTAAAATACATTAAAGTACAGTTTGCTTACTAATGAAAGTTTATTTCAGGTAACGAAATTTTGCATCTTACTGTGACGATTACGCAGCCAATATATAAGCCCAGATAACTATTTGTGATGTAAAGGATTCGAGATGAAACACTTAAAAAGTAGATCGTGGCGGGCTTCTTTATCTAAACAAGTCAGATAACATTTAATCAAGTCCAAGTATTGCCGACCAGATGAGCAACACTATAATTAGTGCTTTATTTCAGCACATGATCAAGATTAAACGTTCAATATGCAAAAGCCTGTACCTTACCGATAAATTATACAATTGGTTGAGGAACCCATGCATGTGTCATCGTCGTTTACTGGGCTAGTGTTTGATATAGGTTCCATCAACTCAAATCTAAAACAACTATTTTCAACCAAGTCCATCTTAATGCCATCTGGACGGGAATTCTAGGTGAATAATTCAGAGAATATTGTTCACTTTTCACTTTAGGTAATCCAACATGCGAACAGTTCGTAAACAAGTTGGATCTAGTCGGAAAACACTGTCGCACCGATTCTCTCTGAAGTGGATTAGTCTCAGTTCAATGAGTACACATTCAGCGAATGGTTTTGGGTAGCTGGCTCCATCATATAACAGTAATGTTGTTCAGCATAAAAATGTTTTTTTTTAATTTAGGTTTAATTGTTTCTGCTTCTGGCTGCCTTTATGAACAGAAGATCAGTGCAGTGTTCAGCTGGTAGTAGTTGAATTGTGATAGTTAAGAAAAAACAACCGTTTTCCCTGCTGACTATGGAACATGCCGTTAACACTAGCTGATCAGGGTTTGAGTGTACAACGACTGTTCGACGTCGCGACTATTCAGATACAACTAACCTAAGTCCAGTTATACCCAAACTTTGTCTTCAAGTACGTGTGTATATGTGACAGAAAATGGTGGTAAAATATATTTATCTTTCAGTGACAAGCAACATCAGCCAATACAGAGAGGCAACATAGTGGATCTAGATCCAGCTAATCAATGAGGCCAGCTCGAAAATCAACGGAAAATTGAGTCATTGAATTGCGAACCAGGTTCGCTGCGAGTGGACAAAAAATCACTGAGTTGACCTACGGATAAATCTGTTATTACATCCGAATTCATTTAATATGCATCAGGTACTGCAGACAGAAATTTTGTGCTACTTACTGAGATACAGCGGATTTACTTCACCACAGGCACAGATAACGATTAAGACTGAAATGATGTCACACGCAGAAGCTTCGTTTCTGAGTCATCGCTAGTCAGCACAGACGACAAAATACGTCTACCAGTCATCGTATAGGAAACATACCAAACTGACATGTATGCGGTATGCCTAACCATAGCGTTACCAGTCTACTCTTCTACGGCTAGCCAATCTACGTCTGCTACGTTACACCATTTGTGGAAATGCTCATATAGTCGTATGATGAGCTACGTAGCTAGAACAAACAGACAGCTAGCGGACCTCGTAAATAGACTTGTTCCCAGAAGGCCGCAAGTAAATCTAAAGACGTCTGAAATTATGGATGCTCGGATAGTTGCCAGTAGCATGTCCTGCCAATCCCGACTGTTCACTCTCAATAGTTTGGTCGTATCTATCCGTTCGTTATCTTCGGCCACGATTTATGCGCCGTAAGTGCCTATAATTTGTTTCGGATTTGCAGTCATTTCAGATGGACAGCTACAGTTTAAGAATTGTAGCTAAGATAAACTATGTCACGTTGAGGAAGTTCATGGGGTTCAAGTTCTTACGTATACGAGTTTACAACCCTATTGCGCTCGATGGGTTTTTTATGAAGAAAAGTGGGCTTGTTTCTGTTGTGAATGATGTCGTACTGTTTCGACCTAGCAAACAACAACCACGCATGCCTACTTGAGTTACTAATCACGTAGCTGATAGAACATTATCTTAATAGAAACCTTCTTCATGGGTTGGAAAACTAGTAAAATTAACTCAGAATTATTCATCTGATGGTAATCGGTATTTGTAGTTAGAATGGTAAAATTGCATGTTGCTGAAGCACTTGCTCTCAGTATTGTTTCGTGAGATACAGGTCAGCTTATGTATGACGTTTCTTCCCCTACTATTCAATTCGGTACTAACCAACTCATTACAAAATAAAGTGCATTGAAATTTGATAACTGCCTGACATTTTGAAAAGAGCTGGACTTCACGGAATAATATGAAGGCAGTCTATCACGTCTCAGGCGTAGGTGATCGTCACACAGTTATCTGGGTTTTGAACGGACTCGATTGACCAGCTTTCCCATGTTACGACTAGTCGATCAATATGACCTAATGCATATGAGCATTCAAAGAACATAAAAGGATATCAAAACACACTATTTAATCTCATCAATCAAGAAAGTAACGTGACAAAGCTTGGGTATGGCTTTTATGTACTGTGAATCAGGAGAATGTGTCAAAACTAACAAGCCTCATTAAAAATAAAATCAAACGTGTCTTTAAGGCCACCTAACAGGAACGACCATTTGGCCGATAATCTAAGTCGCAAACTGATATAGGTCGCCTAGCTACCCACACTTTTAGGCATTAGGGAGTTAACCATTTGGTTAATATATTTCTTATACAGCACCCTAGCCTAAGTAAACAAAACAGATGAAGCTTTTGGCATCGTACGATTAGGTTATTCAAGAAGAGCCCGGTATGATCAATTCTGAAGCACAATCTAAAAGCCTGTAATCTAGTTGACCTCGTCGGATCGTTCGAAATACTGATACGTTATCATAACACAAATTAACTGGCTACTGACGAAGCACTGCTAATCCAAAGATTTAAGCCGGCAGGAAATAGTCGATTCAGTAAACTTTCTTGTTGTGGGACTGTCTACCTCATTGCGTACGAAAAAATGAAAGTGCTTTTGTCGATTTATTCGCATTTCTTTCCATGTCTGCTAGTTTGTTAGTTTCAAGGTAGCAACTGATGAACAGAAATCGAGCTGTTAACAAGTTACGATGTATTCCGTCTCTTACACTTGACGAATTGGATAATGGAGACTCACCTTTTCACCATACCTTAGACACGTTCAGTAATCTTTGGTACATCAATGTCGCCTTCCACATTGTAAAAAACCAATAGAGGCAGAAGGAATGAAAAATTGTGGCTGATCTAGCCGGTGATATGTGGACGTGGAGGACGATTCTCTTAATGGGGTTATAACACAGTGTGCTTAGCCTCTGGTCACCGGGTTAGTTGACAGACAAGCTTGTCGTAACACGAAGATAGCTGGTTTGGACAGCTTTGTCTTGTCGTCAGTTTACTCGGAAAGAAAATCAGTTCTGATGCTTCCTCTGAAATAAACTAATCAACTTGGAATTCTGGTTGAATGTGCAGGAATGATATCCAACTAGCAATAAGCCTAGTCCTCGTATCTCTGTCACAGAAATAAAAAATATCTGGTACGCTGTTTTACTCCTATTTTTAACGCACCTCTAGATCATTTTCTGTACGTTGTAATCCCATTCGTTAACTATCAGGGGGGCCGCGTGATCAACCCTTGTCCACGAGTAATCCATGCTGCATTTGCACTACGGTGCAGTGCAATAATGGTCACTTGATATAAAAGGCGTTAGCTTTTTCTGAACAAGATAATGAAAGTGTTGTTGAACTTCACAGCATATGAAAAGCACCTATGCCATAATAATGGAAGTTAGAAAAGTCAGAAAACCCATGATTCGTGTTTGAGTTCGAGTTCCCGCTTAAGTAATAAGGTTGGAATAAGCGTTTGATATTCATGGCCCATATACTTGGACTTACAAATAAACATCAGTACTGGAAACTCGGAATCTGCCATTGGTTGATATAAATGACATGTAACGTCACAAACTGTAGTCCGATTGGTTTACTACATGCACAGGATTTGGCGAGTAACGAAGACCATAACAATGAAAGTGTGTATCGCAAAGTGACATTGAATGGTCCATTGCCAGACAGTCTGTTGTACCGGGGTTTCGATAAGCAGCATATCAAACAGGTTTTCACCACAGCTTTCACCATCTCAAGAAGGGTCTGCGTTTACGTTTGCTAATTGCGTCGGCCTTCTCAACACATCGGACACATAACAAATTGACGTTCTCTTAACAAGGTAATGAGTGTTTTGGCATGTGTTAGGTAATTACACTTACTTCAGTAAAAGACTAATTGCGTTCCGGGAGGCAGAACAGGAATGCTAATGATCGATTACGCAAACCACTTCAAAGTTCAGTCAACCAGGCGTGGTCATTCCGAGTACACTAATAAAATGACATCCCATACAAGGCCGAACATTTAGCTTATGGCCGCACTCTCCAGTGGGTATATTTGAAATACGTTGCAGTTGACTAATTACTGCTTATCAGCACAGAGTCAGGAACCACGGCAATTCAATGCGCCTGTTGATTCGTCTGTCTAAATTGTCCTAACCTATACAACACTGCTGACCATAAGTCGCATCCGCCGCCGCCCTATTCGTGTTTTGTGAGGTCTCTTCCTCGAACAGGACGACTTTGTGGAATCTATGAGTCGAACGTTAAACAGTGACACGGTGTTCGTAAGAATGTTAAGTTCATCCGCAATATACGCGAAGTCAGATTGGTCTCAGTTCGTTGTACTCAGAAATCACCGATCTTCCCAGCATGTGGTTATTTTAAGTCGACTACTTTCGTAAGAAGGTTTTAACCTGCGTTATCTAATTATTTAGTGTTATAGCCAGCATTTCCTGCTTATTTTGTCTAACCAATACTTCTCGTGTACACCACTTACCAGGAGCCTATCACAGTTGATGTGTCGTTTCACGATCGTCATTGTACCAAGTTAAGAGCGCACCGAAACTCAGGTATACATTTGTCTTAACCGAACATGGATTGCGGAGGAGTAACAGAGCACAGTCGCATGTGAACTGAATTACCGACCAACCTTGGCGATCCTTGAAGTTAATCTCGGTGATCGATCGGTCATATTTATGTCCGTTTGGTTTATGATTTCCTTGTGGAGATATTTTTTAGTTTTGTGTTTATACAGTCCTACATAAAATCTATTGGAAGTCAACTCTGCCTAATTAAACGACACAACAGTGTACTTCCTGTTACTCCGAGTGGTATGCGATTCGTGTTAACATTCGCGAAACAATATTACCCATTACGACATTCACACCCTTCTGTTAGCTTAAGTACTGAAAAAATCAGACGGTAAAACATTCCCTGTTTGTGTACGGTAGCTCTGCAAGTCCTCGATCTAACAATCTAAATCACAACGTACACGCAAAATTCAGGGCACAGTTCAGACATGTGTGACTGTTATGCTTCATCACACTGATAGATTACTCTTTCTCGATGGTTACGTGACATTTATTGTCTGAAACCTTTTACGATGAAACACAGTTGTTGAAATTGAAACCTTGTTAAGACACCTAATTATATTCCAGGCTTATCGGAACAGTATACAAAATGTGAAGAAACAATTACCGTTGCACTCATACTCACTGAAAACAGGTGGCACAATTTATTCACCGCGTTGCACGCCAAGTGTCTCACATATAGAAGTCGAATTGTTGAATCGATTTTAAAAGGAGTAGACGTCAGCTTCAAATGAGTGTTAATGACACTAAGTCATTATTGTCATCCGCTAAAGCACCTACCTTCGATAGTCGTGGATAACAGCTGTCACAAGGTTAGAGGAAAGCGCGAAATGAGCCAGTGCTCAAATACTGTATAAGAACAAGACAAACCACCAAATGAACAACATACAAACTGCTTTTGAGGGGCACCGGATTTCTTCTGTTACAAATTGGACATCAGTCCTTTATGACTATTCTCATTCTTATCATTTGTAACATCAGTGACATCATCATCACCACCATAATTATTCTCACCAGCACCATTGTCAGAGTATATCATGCTTGTAGCCTGAAACTGTCGTATGGTATAAGGCGAAAATCGTCTTGTGAGCTTTCAACGGTGACTCTGAATAGTAAATCATTCCAGGTTGACTTAGACCACACTCACCGCTCCGTGTGACATCAGTGACAAAGCCAAACATATCCGTAGTCGATTTATATTGATGCATTCTCGTCATCTCAGTCGTATACAAATATCTGTTCGGATTTCAGAGGACTCTGTAGAGACTAAAATTTACGTAACGCCGTGAAACCTACTAAGCTGCAAATCCATACGACCACTTTTGAGATAGCTAGTAAAAAGAAAACACAGGAACCAGTTGAGTTGGCGCCCTTTACAGACATCTCGTCAAGTATATAACGAACCACCCGGATAATGCTGAAAACCGCACCACCAATGGTATACAATTAATTGCGTTACTTGGGTAGTCATCTGAGTAATTGGGATTCTAACCAACGATAGTGTCTACACAACATGACAGGGTGGTCCGATGATGGCAATATACAGACTGCCCGCTGTAATGGATTTCGAACAACAATGTGATTATGCGGTATATGTGGTGACCATTTCATGGATGAAGTTGATCACCATAATAATAGTAATAATAATAATATTGAATCTAACATGGACCATACTACAGTCTTGCTGGTTCGCTTGTTTAGCTATTGCTGCTGCTTGGACACTACTTCTAGGTTGTAAATAAGTATATTTGAACCTACTATAGTCTTTTTCGTGATACTATAGACAGTCGGCAAATTATTCTCAGGGACTTTGGAGGTTCAAGGAAATCCGAATATCCGGTTGAATTTACGCAGTACTAGGAATTACCAGGAATGTTTGAAAATCTAGTGGTTTAGAATTAGAGATGAGAATAAGAAGAGAACACTCCTTATCTGCTCACAGGTTCTGGCGAAATTGTTCAGGCTCTAATCAAAGTTCTAGCTTCTTGTTTTACCAATCCCCACGTCAACAACAAAGCTGTCGCTTAGATATGTTTTAAAGTTGTTTAGAGAACAAAGTTTCACAGTTTACTGATGAAGTATATTTGAATAATCTGTGATTGTACTTTTCAATTTAGATCAGGATCTGGGCAGTATAATTTCTGTGACCAACACCGAATTCATCAACTCAGTTCATCAGTTACACGAAATACTCCTGATCTCCAGCGAACTTTATCATTGCCCAGTGAACTGTTCTTCCTACTTGCTGGAACCCTCTTGTATCATTTTCATAGTTGGAGCTATTGTGGAATAGTGGCCATTTGTATTATGTTAACAAAGCCAAAACATCAATATGAAACTGTAACTAACAAGGAAACCGTGTCGTTCAAGCTCTTTACGATCTCCCATATTTATTCAAACACTGGAATAACCGTAGCGCAGTAAACAGCACGTTGGAGGGTGGACCAGAAGCAAGCGCACGTGTCTAAAAGTGCAATGAAGTAGTAACAGTAGTACTCGTACTCATTCTCATATCATGTATGGAACGACTTATGCATACCGACGGACTGTTTGCTTCATCTACTACAATTATTGTCTGTACAGGCTGGACGCTTAAAACTTCTCTGTGCATTTTTCTTGTGTAAAGGTATGGTAATAAACATACTTCTGTATGAACCGGTAACAGTGCCATTTAATCTTCGTATCCATTAGTTTCAGTTTGCGCGCTTTTCGTTTGTTCCTCGTTCGTTGTTTGATGCATACGGCCGAATAGGGTAACAAGTTGCATGTTCTATTGGGTTTATCCTCAGCTTTTTTTTGTTTCTAATTTAGTTAGTGCATTGTCTGATAACGTACCTTTGGCTAACGTTAACACAGATCAGTTATTTGGTGTAGACAACTATAACGCAGGTATGATAATGGTGTCATTTTGCCTGGTCTTGCGTTTATCATGTTTCCCAGGTAAAGCATAACGCATAAATGTATTCCCCCCACCGCGAATGAGTAGACTATGACAGGGAATAAGCCCGCGTTCCCATTCTGCGATACAGTAAATCACATGGGACATCTCCGTGACATCCTACAAACATAGTTTTCTGCTTAAACGTGATGGACACGGACCATCTCACTAATCTTTCACCAGCCGCGTGAAAGTTAGAAGACTGTTGACGAGATACTGACATACTGCTCTGGAGTCGACCACTGGATATGAAGTGAGATGCCATCTTAGCCACAGATCAGTTTACTGATCAATTTTCAACTGCAGTGTCAGTCACTTGCAAAATGGTAGATAAGTTGACTTAGACTTTTCTCAACTGCTGATGAGAAAATGTCGGATAATGCAATGTTTAAACGAATCGGTTATGAGACAAGTTGACACGGTTTTGTGTTGATTCATTAAACTCTGGTTCACAGAAGACTAAAACTCAGCAAGTCAGTCAAGTCGTACTGATAATCATGTAACATTTAAATCATCTTTAGTGTGATCAAGTGGCACATTGAAAGATAAACTTTTGGTTATGCACACAGAATAGCACTGAAAATCTCACGAGTGTCGCTTCTGAGACATACAACAAAAATCATGCTTTCTGGGGGGAGGTGTTGAGTATATGATTCGACTAGAAACTACTGACCATGCAAGCATTGTAGTACGGAACTTTTGATGTCAACATTATCTTGGTATCTCTCAACAGAAGACAATCAGTCGTGGTTTTTCAGTTGCCGTGAGTTTGGTTTTGGGCGATGTCCACGACGCAGACTGACCTGTGCGTCTACAGTTCAGTTTTTGAACTGTCGTTGTTTTCAAGCTGGTCACATGTGAGTGAGAAATAAGTTCATGTCGTTATTCGTGTATCCACGTTGGTCAAAGAGAGTTAACGTATAGGTTATTTTGTGTCTTAATCTAAGTGGGCAATATGCATAACATGTAGTATGAAGGAATTTTAGTGATTTTATGGAGTCAACACGGAGTCCAGTAAGTCAACACCATGTCGTGTTTACGTGTCTTCTTCTGTTTATCCAGATCACGAGTACATACTCACCATGTCAGACGTTTCTTTATAGTCAGTTGATAAACGTCCGAACCGCTTTACCTGTTTTATAAGTAACTCAGAATGAGCTCAATATTGTCCTATTAAATCTTTCTGTGGCACACTGCAGAGCGAGAGTGTAAGGCTGTAAGATGAGTTTTGCCAGACCAGTCCAATAGCACTGAGACCTACGATAAAGTATCCCCATCACATCTACACCGGAAACAAAATAACTAAAATAATTATGCTTGCACTAGCTCACGTAAGAGACTTTCGGGACGTTCTATCTGTATAAACATATTGTTTGCCTGATGTTGTAAATGCATGCAAGCATAACGCAGCTTGGAGGACAAGAGTATTAAATATTCCTATTTAGCTGGCGCTCACGAGTATGCGTGTACGTCATCAGATAACCACACATACACTTCTCCTGCGGAGTTCATCAACCCCATATGGGTCGCAAATCTCAGATGATATCAACCTGTGCCGCCGAATGTGTTCCATATGGTTGTCTCCTTCCATTTTTCGAGCAACAGAGCTGAGGTGTAACGAGAAACAATATGTTCTTTTCAAGAGTTTGAATAAAACAGTTAGAATACAAAAACTGGTAGATGCAAGCATTTTGTATTGACTCGTCAGCACCAAATTTACAATGACGTGGATGGGTTTTTTATAGCAAACAATTCAGGGAGTTGATAAATCAATAAACGGATTATGATAGGTCGCCACGTCCAAGGGAGGGGGGTCAGGTTCACGAACAGCTGTTTTTGATTACAGAGAGCTGACTTGAAGCGATTGGTTGTGACCGCTCTATGATACCTCAGGAATTTTGAATTAGAATGACGTAACAGGATTCTGAATGCACAAGCTGGATCAATACCGTGATCGGTGGTCTGCCGAATAATGAAACTGGGTGTTTATGTGTTTCAACAACATTACCGTTTTCCGGTAACACGGAATTTTGCACCCATTTAGGCAAATGTTCATTCACTCTGGAGATCAAGCATCTTTCGGTTATTCCTATGTAACTATCTCCGCAGTTACGTGTAAATTGGTAAACGCAATGCGTTATGGTACTGTAACATGCAAGCCGGCCGTTTACACGTTGACTGTCCGGCACGCCTGCGGACCAAATGTGGGGCAACGTGGAGACACCTGGGGACAGTGTTCTTCCGAAGTAGGGGTTCCAACAAGTCCTGTAAAAGGAAACAACAAGAAAACAAGCATGAGCCAAAGGCCCAGTAAGCCATGCACACGACTTACACAAACGATAACTAAAACGGCGCCGACAACACAGCAGCACGCTCCGTTACACGATTCAAATTCAACCTGTGCGCGCTTGCTGGTTTCGACCGCACGTTACAGTACCAGTAGGCTGGTTTCCTTTGATTGAAGGCACTGGCAGCTACTGGGTCAGAGAGAGTACACGAAGTTCGGGTGTATTAAATGTTCGTTCAGGGGGATTTTTCAGTCTTCCTGTTGTTTGCCGCATGATGCTGTCACCCTTAAAGGGCAAATTCATGTGGACCCTCTTTTTTCCTGCAGTGATCACTTCTTCGAATGGTGCTTTTTGTCTACTATGAACTTTTGAGTGTAACTGTTTGATTACAGCACAGAACTGACAAAGTCTAGTTCCTCGCACCGTGCCCTGGCTGCCGCGTCACGAAATATCAAGTGGCGCATCCTGTCTATAGACGAGGCGGTCGTAATCCGATTACGTCAGCCGGATTTGTGCGTTCAAAAACAGGTTGTTCACACCCTCGGATTAACATGGTCAAACACCTGCAGTCAACCCACTCGACAATTTGATCCTGTCCCTCCTCCAGCTTACCCCAATTAATACTCACTCCCCAAAACCTACCTACCTTGTGATCACAACGAAGTCGTGTTTGTGTTTCACCCAATCGCTTTACCCTCGTACTATTTTTGATCAGTAATTTTCCCTACAGTTTCTTGATCTGATATATAATTGTACCATCCTAAGATGAGAATTCATGGAAAACAGTTCTGTTCGCTGAAACCAAAATTGTCAATTATTTAAATTGAAAACGCCAACAAAACCATGCACAAATTAAATGGAAGGCATTCTGGCGTACAGCGAGGTATTCGTCAAACCGGTACGGAATTTGATGTAGCAGTATTCACAGATTATGGACCTCCGTGACATCTCAAAGAGTGACCACACATCAGTTACCACAAGCGAAATATCAGTTAAATGACTTATTCATAGAGTCAACAGCAACTCTCCAACCGGCTCAAAAACTACTGAGCGGAGGACACAAAAAAAGTGCCACTTCAAAACTTGCCTGGCAGCAATAGTGTTAGATACGCTATTCAAAGACATGTCCAAGTAACGAACGTTTTGCATTTGGTATCTCTTAACGGTACCACTTACTCCGATCAAATGATAATCCTTTCGGGTAGTTTTGTCGAAAACTGCATGTTCAACAATGCTGCTTCTGTGTCTCCCCTTCGGAGTCAGGTCATTTCAGAATGTATGGTTTGGAAGGCAGCAAGGAGAACAAAATTCACACGTCAATGTTTCTTTAATTAAAACAAGAGAGCTACACTTCGCAATTTTTTACTGGCGGGACACAGGTGTGGGATCGATTGCAAGCTTTTTGCTGATCATTTCCGGCAATCTTTTAGACCTACCTCTCTACCTACCATTGGTAGGGAGTTAGTATGCGTAATAATAGAATTTGCCCTTGATCTGCCAAGGTCATAAATCGCGGTTGCCTACAGCATATTAAACTTACACCTTTTTCAATTGAGCAGACTGTCATGCTCACTAGATCAATTGGAAATAATTCAATAACACCAAAATGACCTCCGAAATTCAATTTGGAACCAGCGCTCTACCGAGGCCAATTTCATTCCGGTTTGGAACTATCAGGCAAATTGAAGCAATCTGTGAGGTCCCAAATGACATTCTTTTTGTTCCAAACAAATTTCCTATTCACAAAACCGTTTCTACTACGTCGTACACTCATAGTAAGCCTATTAACTCGATTGGCCTCATGAAGTACCAACACCCTTCTGGTCTAGATGGAGGGACCTCACGAAATATAAGGCTATTGTTGTTTAGAGCCTTTGCAAATGTAAACTGAATGATGGGTCTAAACAGGGACGAAACGATCTCAGTAGAGTGTCAAGTAGAGAATGAGCAAAACGTTCAATTCTTGAAGTGTTAAGTGGTAGATTATCATGCCAAAGAGGGTGTTTGTTACCACCAGTATGCGCGTCTGATAGTGCAATAATGCAGATGTTGTATGAAGTTTCGGAGAGCTGGTGAGATGGTGAAAAATGTGTCCACCTTGCTGACTAGTTTTATGTGATAAAGCCTGTTCACCGGATGAATGAACAAAGAAGACTTGGGGGTTCTAGAGATCATGGTTCCATGATTTGAAATAGTTTTTAGAATTGGGTACACTGGATCAGGGAGAGGAAAAAAACGATATGCCTATGTATGAAAAATGAACGGATGGAAGGTCCTCTTACCTTATTTGCGTAAAAGTCAGTTAACCACAAAAGAAACTACAATTGAGCAAACAGACAGTTGGAGTTATTGCATGTATACGTGAATCGAGAGTAAGCATATGAATTTGGGAGAGCTAGCCATTTGAAAATCCTAGGACCCGTTTCAGCAAACTTTCACGTTTGTAAATGTCGATCAGGTTTTGCATACTCAGTCTTGGTGACGCATTTGTGGGTACACTGAAGAGGGCGTAGTCTAATCAGGTTAGCTGTGATTAGCACTGTTGAACATAGCTGGCACTGTGTACTGGACAGTAGACTGTAGGTAGGTTTGGTGCCCTAATTTTTCAACTCCGCTATAGTGGTGTGAATTACACTGTCCTTGATCACCAGGATGCAATGTTCGTCTGGCTCGCACGCTTCAAGGGCCAACAACATTTCTCCATTGTTCCACAACAGCTAGCATCCTCCAGCTTACTAGTATCGCGGTTCTTCATTATTATGAATGACTAAGTTTATTCTTAGATATTGGTACCTCCTGACCAGCAATGCGTCATATCGATCCATTTACTGAGTAAAGTGCGGTATGTAAAAGAGCAAGGTGAATACTTAACGATTTTGAGAATATAACTGTACTTTCGACCTGTGATGCCTATTGGAGTCCTTCACAAGTCATGCTAAAGTGAAAGCACTCACTAGAATACTCACATTACAACAATCGAAATGGACATGCATAGGAATTATTCATGTTAAACATGGTTGTTTCCAGCTTCCACATCAAAATGCATGAGGACTATGAACAGGTATTCCCATATTGGGCGCAGACACTTAGTATTCGTCCAAATTAGATGTCTTTCTATCGCCCAGTGTGTTAGGCGTTTACCTTCTCACACTTGATTGCTGTAGAGTTCCATCACTGACATCCACGATGGGACTGATCGTATAAAAGTCACCTGTAGTGACTTCACTAACTGTTTCCACCGAGGACCTTCGTGAGACGTTTTATCTGATGCGCTGATCAGTCGAATAATAGTTCATATTCTGCCCGTTGCTCCCAGTAACTATGCCTTTATGGCATATGATACATCCTCTTCCATACTCTCTTGACTGATCCCAGCGTGTTTTATTAGCGTTGGTCCGGTGGAATGCGCAGTCTGTCGTGAAATTTAATCAATCGTTTGAAATGTTACTTGTGGGAGCCGGTAAATTGAAAAACTTTGGGAACCTATTTCGTGCACGGAATAACATGGGCTAAGTCCCTCGAGTACTATTTAAGGCGCACCAAGATAATTAGGTCAGTTATTTCAATCTTCCCCTTTTCTTCAGCGTTACAAATTCTACATTCTTTATTTTAATCACACCGCGTGCTTCTTGTATACATAAGAATTCATACCGTTCAAAATCTGACCTTACTTGTGTGATGCTAATGGGTTAACCGCATTTTCACGCACCAGACTGGTGGAGCCATCTGCTCCTCCTCATTCGCCCTGATTTCAAATATTGTGAATGTATCTGATAATCGATCGAGAATGTTTTACGATTCGGGCGTACAATCAAAACGACTACACACATACGTGGTAACAGTATCCTGTGTGGTCGCCCGGCAGACCATCGAATCTAACCAATGATTAGGGTAATGTATTAGTATAGCCATTGAACTCGTGCATAAGAAACACACAACCCGGTTATGCATCTCGCTTCCCCACCTAAAACAACCCAGTCTCGTCTGGATCTTGTTAATCTTTGGGCGAATCTACAGTTAAGTAGGCCGTTGTATCATCATCACAGGATTGCTTGCACACTGCTGTTCAAGAGACAACACGCCCGGATCAACCGTCATGAATGAGGCATCTTTCGCAAACCTATCTAGATGACGAATAATTTTTGACTCCTGATCGTAACATCCCCGGCCAGCCACTTGTCTGACGAACCGTTGCCAATATTACCCGATTCGTGTTATTGCTATCTGCATTGTACTGAGTGTATTTGTGGATGTAACCTCCAAGTCTGATTTAACACTGATTTACGTGCGAACCCATGCACATTTAGTAACGTGGGTTCAAGTGGTTAATAGGGCTGACGGAGTCAACAATGTCGTCTAGTACACCTACATTTGGGACTACCATAACTTCAGATTAAAAATAATGGCTGTTTTTTCTCTCGTTTGACACAGGGATGAATGGGGACTTCTGCGAATACGAATTTGCTGAATAATAACTGCTATGTGAGTGACTCATATCAAACTGGGAAATGTCATTTGACGCGCTTTCGATCTCCATTCACTTGAGTCATTTACCACTATTCACACGTACCCCAAGGTAGGAAAATCTGTGTATCAATTCAGCAGTTGCAAAGAAGTCATCTTTGTGTCTAAGAATTACAACTCCTACCAACTGCAAAGGAACTCCACCTTTCTAATTGTAAGACCCGTGCGTTAGTAACGTTGCCTGACACATCTACTGTCCGTAGCAAATTAACTATATGGTCTCCTTTTCAAGCTTCCAATAGGCAGGTTTCAAATGCTCTATCTAATAACACATTTTTGTTTATGTTCTGGAACAAGCACCCTGCATTTTCCCAAATTATTCAGACGCAGCAATGAACACGGATTAATAGGTTGAAGCCTTGCTACAACCGTGGTTTTTCCTTCAGTAATATGCTTGATGTTCTGCCTATGAGAAGCTAGGACAAAGAGACCATACGGTTGAATTGCTAGGGATAGTAAATGTACCGTCCAACGTTTCTAACGAATGGGTATAACATTTAGAAAGGTGAGGTTTCTTTGCTGTTGGTAGGAGTTGCAGGTTGTCATCGTTCTTTCGTTAAGCTGTTTAATATTTTAATGTAAAGCTCTTCGTTCGTTGTAGGGTAGCATAATTAGGTATAGACAATTTCTAAAGTTTATATTCGGTTAACTGAAACGATATTCTCGTGCGATCTGAGCTTCTGTGTTCACGAATGTCCATCTTTCCAGTGCCGTCAGCCTTCCGAATTTCTGCCTTGACAGGTGCTGGACATGGGAGACGATTACTACCCGGGTTAGTTCAACATACACCCAGTATTTCTATTTCAGAGTTAATTACGAAGCAGACCCAACGGCTTTCTTCGTATGGCACTGCGCTTGACTAGTTACAAAATTCTTTAGGGATTTTGTTGAGTGTTAACGTTGTATGACTTAGGCCCAGCGAGCTATCTTTACTTGTATATACGTATATAAAAAGGCGGTGCGTAAAACGCAGTAACCTAAGTGTAGTGAGGTTGCAATGGAGCTGTTCGATGACTGGGGAAGGTTCAGTCAATAAGAGCTTATGCATAAGCTGCTGTAGACGAAATTGTGGTCAATCGGCGTCAGCCGATCAAAGGCGGCAGTTAGCCGCTGCATCGAATTTGCTTATAAGAAGCGGTGATTAAAACAAGTTGCTTGAACGTGTATCGCATTTAAACAAACGAGTTGCTTACGGCCGGGTCAGCTGAACGTAACAACGAACCGACCAGTCAGAATGTAACACGTTTGTCGTCGAATGCCAATCGTGAAGGTAGTTGGTTCTATGTATAAAGGTTATTGCTTCTTAATAATATGAGATTGCCTAGTGTTGCTCAGACTATCGTTGTACTAGCCTTCTTTTTGGTAGCCTGACAAACGACATTAACCAACACGGCAATACAGTCCTAACAATCAATCGGATAGCCTACCTATCGTTGATGCTTGTTAAAATAACCCGAACTTGCGCCGAGCAAGACCATCAAGTATACAGGTAGTTATGTTGGGTCCCCTTAGTCAAAGTGATAAAGCACACACTTATATGATGCAATTCGGCACTCAGATCATTTAGATGATGTGCAGCTCCTCATGCGCCCGTCTCTATTATCACTCGACCTTCAAGGATTGCAGAGTACAAACAATCCAGCGAACTCGCTGCGATCAGTGACTCATTACCTTGAATCTGTGTACTCAAGTGTCACTTACTAAGAACTGTTTTCTCAGTTCGACAAGGCCGACTTCGAATTATAAACATCTAAGTAACCGTCTAGCAAACGGCTACGATGATATGCATCGCATCCTGAGGGTCAAGTACTTTCGAGGGCCTCTGATCCCGTTTTAAAATCAACTAAACAGATTCCGTTGGACGCGCCCTTATGCATCCGACATTCCTAGCTGTGCGTTCGGTCTGGGACCAGAAATTCAGCTCATAACAGTCACAAACTATCCGAGTCAACTCAAGATCGTCCCAGTCCCCATTCTGTTAGCCTCGGCGCAACAGCACAAATGTTGTATTGGAGCAACGAGACATAAAACCATCAAGTTGCACGAAGCAACGGTTGCATTGACCACATATCCATGAGACGCAATTTCACGGTCAGCCTCCCAACATATGAGCAGTCACACCGATACCAAAAATTAATCTGCATCTTCACAACGACCGCGTTTTCGCCTCGTAGGATGTAGCCATATTTTTCCCAGCTATCACTCACTGATATCTAAAACCTATCACTCCTTTACACTTGCTCATCACCTGTGCCTATATTCGTCAGTTGCAAATGAAGTAGCAGGTACAACCACTCAGTGAACGTGATTCATCCCACAAGTAACTCTTAAAGCCAAACAGATCAATATCAACGTAATCACTACATTGTATCAACCTTGATAAACTCCGGCTGATTCGGATGTGCAGTTGTTGACACTGTCTGAGATATCCGATTTGGACAGGGCTTTTACTTCCCTCAGTTATTGTGCTTCCTAATAGAGGAGAAAGCGCAACAGCAAATTGAGATAAATCGTCCGCTTTCACGCAACCCCGTTGACTGTGTTTAGACTACAACTTAATGCTTAATCACGGGCCGTAGGTTAGATTGTCCCAGCCCAATTTCGTGCTCGTAAAATCAAACAAGGTCAAAACAGCTGTCCACCGCCTGACTGTTTGACAGGCATCTTTTGTGTCCGTCAAACCCATGTATGATAAATGACGTTTGATGTGTAAATGAACAACGTAGACAGAAATGGTTGACCAGCAGACAAGCATGATGAACAAGGAGAAACCCAAAAGTTGCACCGTCGTCTAGTCCGCTCGCCTGTGCCTGAACGTCCGCTGGTTCACACAGATGATGAAATTTGTAAAAGCCCGTTATTGTTCACACGAAAATCAGCCTTGCTGGTGGTTTTGCACAGTTTCGAGAAAACATCCGACCACATCATCACGTTGCAGAACACATACTGAAAAAGTCGACTTTTGTGGGCAGGAAAGTTAGAGCATCATGCTTGTTTTAGTGCTTCGCGTGCACCGAGGGGCAATGGAGGAACGATCCATCAACCACACTAAGCGAGAATGAGCTGGCTGTTGCCCAACTTCGTATTTAAAAAACGGAAGTACTACTTTTGTACACTGTAATCCTAAAGAACAGTTGGGAGAGTTTCCCGTACAGTTTAACGAGTGGAAAAAGCGTCAGCAACTGTTACGTGCAACTATAGGCGCAAAATGGAGGTAAGAGCACAAATCAACATACACATCAATCAGTAGGAAATGATGCACACACAGATGCGGTAGGACAAGCCGTTGGCAAGGACTCGAGGGGACAGCACACACACACAAAAAAGCACCGTTCCAGCGCATTGTTGACCCGATGCCATAACAATTGCCTTCGAACCAGATGTTTGTGATACACAAAAGTAGGTGACCGGTTTACAGAAAGTCGACCAGTATAAGAACGACCTGATGAGACGCAACGGCCTTAAAACGCCCACTAATCTAGACGTGCACCCGCCATACACCTAATCTATGTTGATGAAAGTGCTAGTGCGCTCTGTTGGGCAACCAAGAAGAACTTAATTCGGAACCTTCAGTGGTATGAACGACGGGACTCTAAAGTTTCATACTTTTAAAACTGCCAATGAAGAAATCACACGAGTGAGACGCCCAAACCCACACAGGAGCACTCAGGAAAACTGTAAATTCGACTGCCATATCCGTGAGTTGATGGAAGTGCTCATAAACCATGAACATAAAAAACGGCCAACAACTTGCAGGTCGGCGTAATGCTGGACAACATATTCGGTTGTTCTGTATCTGGCTAACAATACAAGGGGCACATGTGACAAGTACGTCAAACAACTGACATGAGTGCACAGAAATATGCATGCGATCACATAGTGTGTGCGTGAGAGCAAAAAAAAAAACAGAAAAATATATCGGGATAAGGCAAGTGACAAGGCGCTGATGTGGACACAAATGAGAAAAATGAATGGCGCTTGATGAGAAGGAGCAGATCACAAACAGTTAACACACGGTTAGACCGGGTTGCGTGAGAAGGAGATGAAGGTGGGCGAATGAAACAGAGTCGACCGGAGGAAAAGGATCAAAAAAAATAGCGGACTAAGAGATCGGATCTGGAGATTCATGGACCAGTGTCACGGTCACGACAAGCACCCATGCGCGTGCACAGGACTCGACGACAATGAAAAATGGGAATGACAAGAGCAAAATGTAAAGCGAGATTCCGAATTCTGGACACCACCGAAAAAGAGCATTTGAGTACGTACAGCACATGTGAGCCAGAACACTATGCAAGAGCAGAAAAATAGGTATCATTTGTAACAGAATCTCCTGTTGCTTTCCATGGACACAAGAAGCGAGTGGGAAGCTAACGAGCGAGTGGTTTGGATGAAACATGAAGCAAGGACAGCGGAAAGTCGGTAGAAAACGGGGAAATCCAGAAAATAGACGAGACAAATAAATAAATAAAATGACGTAGCAACGACAAAAGGTGAAATGTCGCGAAAATAACGCCTAATAAGAGCTCGATTCAAGCATACATACATACACACAAAGACCCAGGAAAGAACCTGAGTATAGACGTAAGAACTAAACGAATCCTGAGATCACAGAATGAAAGAGAAACGTACTGCGAACAACAGTCTTCAAGAACGTATACGAACATCCAGCAAGTTACTCAACCGGATCAGACAACAGCAGTAGAGTCAACTACTGAGGTCAATAAATATGAAGTTCTAAAACCGGTAAAAATTAGCGGGATCAAGGATAACGGCGAGTTGAAGAGAACTCTAAATGCACTGAACGACCAGACTGACAAAGAGACATAATAATGACACGAATGAACTATTGCTTGTGCTTACACTGTGTGTCACTATCCTGAACATGGAATACGACTGTCAGACAGATCAACAGATGTATCAAGGATCGTCTAATAAAGTGCAAACAAAGCAGCCAATGAACGCACCTACACACACACACACACACGAGTGTGCTTGAACCAAAAATGATTGTCTTCACAGAGAGAAAAGTCCGAGTAAAATAGAAAATTAGAGATAACAGTCAGTCAGGTATCCGACTTCGATTGATGCAGAAGAGGGTGGGTAGGGGTGAATGGGGCGAGAACGACAGAGATCATTTCTGGACAAATAGGTCACATCACATTTAAAATATTGTTTTCGAATAGCGTAATAGATCATTCTCACGCATACAGTGCGTTGATAAGCATCTAAAAGTATAAATATGTATGAATATATGTAGAATAATAAATATTCTCAATGAAGTGAAAACATCTAAAATTAGAAGCTACAAGCCAATAAAGAGAAAACATCCACGAATAAGGAACGAAGATAATGGGATCAGATTAGAGAAAGATTGAGACCATGTTCACTGTTGTATCACAAACGCGTTACGAATATTGACATGTATGCACTTTTACATACACACACATATACAGGCGAGCAGCCATTGACCGGGTATTACACATAAGTGTATAGGGGGAAAAATCCTTGATTGTACGAGCGCGTATGTGCGAGTATGCAACAAAATGCCCACAGCGTGTATGCACGATTAGAGCGGCGATGTCTAAGTTGGTAGGGAGTCAAAAATCACGTATGACGCAAACGCTTCATCGGCGTGCTGGATGCTTCCAAAGTGGTCGCTGGGAGTCGATTTCCCAACGATTCACCATCGCCGATCAGGTCCGTACAGGAACTGTGCGTTTGATTGTTCGTAGACTGGCCACCGAAGACAGAGCTGAAACAGTTGGTTGCATTGTCTGCGTGAAAAAAGGGTACATAAGTCGGAATCAGCTGGACGGTTGGATAGATGTAGACTAGTTACAATGGTAGATATGTACGATAAGGAGAGCAAACTGAAAAACGTTCTGAACGTGACACATAGAATGCACCAAGCAACAGGACAAGAATTCCCAACAGATTCATAGTTCCGTTAGACAGAAACCTCAAAGCATGATCAAGATGTATCGTGTTGAAGGAAATGACAAACGTTATTAGAATGACGAAACGAAGCAACTTATACAAGGGACTAAGACATATGTTAGGTCTATTTAATCCAGACTCAACTCACGTGTATCGGTCCACTTAAGCCACACAACACTTGCAAAGTCACTAGTTCTGGAATGGGAAGCATTCGGAAGATGATATTACCAAACGTACATCACGCACCGGTATAAACGGGTACAGAAAAACCAGTGAAGTGTGTACAACCGAGCTAACTGGTAAACTCTCAGGGCCGTACATACACGTAGCAAACCAAATAAAGCTTCAGATCAGACTCCCGAAGAGATAAGTCACACAACAACATGTGTAGAAATAAATAAAGATCATCCCGCCAGGATCTGATCGAGCCACAATAGACTACATCGGATGAGATGCTCAACAGCGAGTAAAAAGAGGGTCCGGGAAATAGTTGTGCGACCCAGAACAATCAACATACAGGTCAGAAAAAATGACGATGATAGACTCTGATAATCTCCTGGAGATAAATGGTATCGCCAGCATTTACCAGAGGTAAACTGAGTCTTGTCTTTGGTAAACACTCAAGTAAAATATATTTCTCTTGAAAGGTTTATGATGGCGACTATGTCTAAAATGGCCGGTCGTACAGAATTAAATCCTTGCTCCGATTAAGTGATATACTTTTGCAATAACACTAGTAAAAAGCAAAAACAGATTAAATTACAGTTGTGGTTTAGGGTACAAAATATTTCAAACACTGGATTTAAAGGATGAAGAGTCACGCATGCAAACCGGTAATGCCACATGAACGGATGGTTGGTTGTATACAACTGTTCATCGGTGAAACAGACGCATCACAAGTGCATCAAGCCAATGATTCGGAGTATACGCCTGTTAGCGCTTTGGTCTTGCAAAAGCAGTGTCACCACTGCGTCTCCGGTGGGAGGTTCAGGTAAGATGCGTGGTGACGGCACGATCACAAGAGGACTCTAAGATGATAGGCAAACGACCCAGACGAGTAAGAAAACTATTGATGATGTACGTATGTCGCACAACAGGAAATTGGATAGGGTTCAATTAACCGTTTGTAGAAAGTGGTCATGTTATCAACAGTTCGGGGGGAAACTGACGGGTTCACCGAAAGGAGGTAGATGAAAGACCCGAAATGAAGAGGTAGACCAAACACACTTACGGATGAGATCACAACTTTCGGGGTTGAGTGAAGCAGTATTCAAAGCCGAGGAGGAGCGTGAATGACCGTAGCACGCTCAAAACAAGAACCAACATTGACAACGCAGAGAAAGACATGTGAAAATAATACCACGCAATATGGTACCACAGGATAATGGGGTTAGGATTAACGCACAGCAACAACAAAACCAGATACCAGCTAATTAATGAAAATTGAGGATTTTTATTTGTGACTTTAATTTCGCATAACTCGGTAGATACGACCAGGTTGCCTGCGTGAAAACCTACAATGGTTTCATTCAAATGTGACGTCATTGCTTTTGAGCTCACCAAACAGGAACCGCAGAAAAAAAACTGGCAAACCTGACTGTATATCTGTACACAGTTTTTTGTATTGTGGATAAGAAAAAAGAGCTGTTTGTTGGCCCCGGTAGGACGAGTAGTAACTTGGTCTAGCGTGCTCGGGTTGCTGGAGATTTTCGAAGAGTCGCCAAGATGGAAGTTTGTATATTCGGAATTGACTGGAAACTTTTAAAGACTGTCCTCACTTTCCGATTCAAATTAAGAATCGATGCATCGATGTTTGCAAGCAAATGTGTTGTCGTTTAGAAGTTGAACATGAAACAGGTTAGAAAGAAGTAAAATCTATCTATTGTGCAGTGCAAAGGAACTGAGTTACGAACAATGATTACAATAGGCAGACTCGGGTTGGAAAACAGACAAACGTCAAATACTGTTGAAACAGGACAGAACACTTTTTTCTACTCCTCTTGTGTTTGAGGAAATGTGTCAAAAACCATAAGAGAGATATAGACGGACAGGCCTACAAGATGAAAACAGTTACGGTCGTCCAGTTACTAACCTGTTCACGTGAACAGCTAGAATATCAACAAAACCCTCCGGAAGTTAACAAGCAACCATATATGGTGTCATGGATCGATATATCATGTCAGGCACACAAAAACAGAAGAATGACTTTGTATTTACTAACGCAATTCGCATATTCAAATCAATTCAAACAGAGATGGGAAGCGGAAGCGTTGAATTATCAATGCTTACACCAGGTCGGTAGTTAAACAGTGTGAGACATTTGAGCACATGGATCTCAAGTCGAAATTTACACTAAGTTCCAGAAAGGAAATGGCTATTCATCATGTTGCTATCAACACAAGTGGGCAACATTATGGGGATATTGGTGACAGAAAGCTAGTGATCTGCGGTCTTTTATTGCTGACAGGTAGAAAACGTTGGCGTAAGCTTTTTGACAGCGATCTCATCAGGGAACCGGCCTGAGTGACTGTTTGAAGTGTTCCACACTTCTAATGGTGCTAGGCATGGGGCCAATCGCCTTAGTCCTGCTCGACTGGGAGATGAGCAAAAAGAATTCGACGATCTTGTTACGCAGTTTCTTCGTGACATCAAGCTGATCACCATGGAATGTGCAAACGACATTGCAGAGCCTAGCCTCCCCCTGCTGAACACGTGCATTCCTCGGTAAATAAGGTGAACGACTGAACTGGTAAGCATGTAATTCACTTCGCGCCTTCAAACAGCTATGTCCACGCTGAAGTAATTCCACACATACGTCCTCTGTTGCCAGCAGTCAGATCAATATGGTGGGACAACTTGACAGTCTTTAATACTACCAGCGAGAGCTCACTGAAAACAGGGAAGTGTTATTTCGAGCAATCTAGGTCATTTGCGACGTCCAAAAAACGTCCGTTTACCACCGAAAGAAAAGGTGTACGTTTTCCGTTTGCAATTCATTTTGTCCTACGGTGCAGAGGCCTGGCTTGTTAACGATGGGAATAGCAAGAAACTAGATGCACCTGATTATTGCGACTCTCGCCAATTAGTGTGCATCAGGTGGACGATCGAGTGAGTAAGGCGGACATTCGACAGTTTGCATTTATAGAACTGGATACGTGATCATTTGGTTAAGCACCATAGATACACTGTCTGGGCTGACTGCGTCACAAACTCCGTATGCCAGCCGACTAGTCATCGTATCGAGCGAGTTGTTGCTGAGATCATCAAAAGTTACGAAAGGTCAAAGAGGTTATCAAGTATGAAGAGCCCCAACGGCTCCGCTGAGTACTGTAAGTTTCACTCGACTTGTTGAGGACTTGTGGAGCTCTTAACCGTGATAGCTTGAGTACGCACAATGATAGTCAGCGAAAAAATTAAATCAAATGGTTTGAATCTTTATTGCTAGGATTGGTGTACGAGCTTAATGCAGTGGCGCTCGTCTGGACCGTGCTCTGGCCTGGTCAGTTGTGTTGTTCCTCATTCCGATCCGGGTCTAATCGCGCCATGCGTGCCTGTGTATTGACCGCACTGAATCGCATCCAGTTGGAGTGATCCAATTGGCTGAGTGTGCACACGGTGACCGCGTGCGTGCGTTCGGTTGTTGAAGGGAGTTTTCGGGCCAATGAGTGTGTGGGCGCACTATGCAGGTTGGGACAGCTAGCGTCACTTAGACACGTCACGTGATGGGCCTCGTGAGATGGCGAGACAGTGGCAACAGACTTCGTGATCACTCAACTCTGATGCAGTGCGCAGTTGGACGTTGTAGAGTGCCATAGTCTAACACATTTGCATCAACGTCATAGTCAATTATTTCAACATATTTTGTATTAAAAAAAAATACTAAATAGAGAACTAGAAGAAAAAGGTTAACAAAAAGAATTTACATTCAGTCGTGGATTACGAAAGTAACTACTGCAATACTGTGTTCCGTTCTGCAGCAACGGGAAGTCACATTGACTAGAACAATTCAAGAGCAGACATTTGTGCGTAAAAATGAGTTTTGTACAGGATTCCAACAGACTGCGAACTTTCACGTTTTTGACGTTAACATGTGCGATGCGGTACATTGGTTTAGATTCGATATCCATAATGACTCTACTACGCAGTGACGAGATGGGATAATATCAGGTAACACCACTGGGCATTTGGTTTCCGAGCTGGAAGCGCATGATTGAATTAGAAATGAACAGTATTACTAAGTGTGCGGCGCGAAAAGACATTTGCAGAACCTTGTCAAGTCCTCCATGCAGCAAGACATTCGAGATTTTACTTCTGTGCTAGAGGTTCGCGTATATCAACTCTCGCCCGACAGAAAACTGACGCAATTGCTATACCGACCACTGCATGCTGTGGGCAAAGCATTTATCAGGGTATCCACCGATACGATGAAGGATTAAGCTCTGCGTGTGTCATACCAGATGTACGAATTTTGTAGATCCGAGTAACTGGACATCCTAAAACATCCCGTTTATGCTTCACTGATGCAGAGTAGTGGACGCGGTTATACTGACCTGTGTGTAAGCTAGTAGGAGTTGCCTTAGGTACTAGTCCGAGACAGTTCGAGTTTCAGGTTAATCAAACGGATACAATCAGTCGGAAAATCAATAGTTTTTCTAAGTGACACCTTCGAAAACATTAGGCACACGACAACAAAGAGCAGTCTGCTGTTCGACAGTCAGACGTTTTATGGTTCTATGGTGTTAGCAGGATGCGAAGTGACGCCAAAAGTTTCACAAACCGTTGTGCTGGTGCACAATAAGCGGAACTCATTATGTCTACGATCAAGTCTAGCGACACACCATCATTATGAATTTCTGGTAAGTCATAAAGCTTTGAGAAATCTGAGGCTGCTAATCACACCCGCTCAACTACTGACGTACTAATCTATCCACCTCACTTCACGTTTTCTAAAGAGTGTGAGAGAGAGTCAGCTCAGCTGCAAATGCTAGGTCTTTCTCAGTTCGTAGTGAGTAGGACAGTGTTGTTCTTTGTAAGTTCTTTAGGGTCGCAATGTGGTTCATTGACAGAATTCCATATGTAATGGGTTTCGCGCTAAAGGATTGAAAGCACCTACTGACTGAAGCTGTCTTGAACTATTCCAAGGTCGTACGAAGTGAGGGCATAAGAAAATTTGTTTTGTTATGTATTCAAATGGAATTTTCATATCAACTTGTTCGATACGTTATCTCGGACAACTAAATTTTAGATTCAAAGAAAAAACGCCCCTAAAAGTGTTCCGGGTAGGCGCATAGACGAACACTTATGAACGTACCAAAACAGAAAGCTACTGGTTCATGCTGTCATTTAGACAGTGGAGCCTTTGGTCAATCTGCTTTCGTGTGATACGCAGATAAGGGTCAAACTGAGCACGCTTATTTATTAACAGTTGTTCCATCGTATGAAGATCGTGCAAGCAACTTTCCATTGAGTTTGATAAACGTGTAAATATTACGTCCACTTCATTCAATGTATGGCGGGGCAGGAACGTTGCCGTCGGCTCCACACAAGTAGTCCGCAAAATAGTTGAAGAGAACGTGAAAACACCCGTTCCTATGCATCTTTCGAAGAAACCACAGTCTTAACGCGCCACTACAAATTTACTTCGAAACTTGTAATTACTCAAGTCTTCCAGCACAGTCGGTTTGCGGGATGTTTTAATTGACCAGTTACATTGAAAGTTTATCAGAAACCAAAATGTGACAGAGAAGCTCGTTTTTGGTGAGCTGGTTTCAGACCAGATAACACACAAATATAACAATGAAGTGTCAAAAGACGGTTGTGTGGTCACCAACACGACATGAAAACTATGGATAGGAATACGGTAATGCCGCGTCATTTGTTCAAACAACAATGGGCCAAGGAAACTTGGGGTAAAGCGCTTCTTTCCTTCAGCCTATTTCAGAAGGAGGTGATAAATCAAAGCTTGAAATGCGTATTGTTGAAAACAATGCGGAAAGGTGCCTAAGTTTGTACGATTTGAGCAGCTATCTGTTGAAGTATGTCTCTGAACCAGGAGTTCACGTGGTCGAGGCTGGCACCGCTTCTGAACACCTTGAGGAATGCGTTTGAAGGGATCATACCCGGAAAAACGAAACCAACCTATCTGTTTATAGGGAAACAGTATTATCCTCCGAAGCGAAACGTGAATGTGATGTCAACTATAACGGCAGCTAAAAGCAGATTGACAGAAGTCGAATGACCAGAAGTTACTGGTAGTTCATCAAAGCATCCATAGCGCATTGCTAATTAAAAAAAGAGGACAAATGTGTTGGGCTCACGTACATGAGCCCAACCACACAACATTCATATGTACAAATTAATACTCCTCAAATACAGAGCAAACCACTCACCTTCCCATAGCGGTTTGTTACTTTTCATTCAATCAGCCTTAACAACGCAGTGTATCCTAGGAGTTTTCGTTGATTTCTTGGTCGAGTTTCAAATTCACCGGTATTCACTAACTCAGACAAAATATCCTAGTACCAAATTCAATGTTGAAATCTTCCCGCTATCTAGTCCTAATATTTCTGATAGTTTGAACAATGGCGGTGTTGTTCGTAGCTCGGGTTGATGGTTTTGGTATTGATATGTTCACCGAGCTTGCCATTTGGGCTGGAAACGTTTCATCACCAAGTGAGGTGACATCATCAGTGCGTAATTATTTTATAGTTCATGCTCAAAAACCATACGCTGAAACAATTACACACTGATTATGTCACTTCGCTTGGTGATGAAACGTTTGAAGCCTAAATGCCAAGCTCGGCGAACATATCAATACCAAGTCCTAAAAGTTACTTACCTTTCTATCTTGGATAATACCATTGAACATTCTGTCTACTTTTTGGCTCCATGAAATAGGGATTAAATTTTTATCCTAACTAGCATTAGACGACTGGTGTGCAAAAGCTTGTACACACACGTCCAATCCAATCGGAGTTACATCGGATACTGGGGATGCAAGTGGAACTGCATATCATTTTTTATGACGTATGTGTGCAGATACCCTGGCTTCAGCCACTATGATAATTTAATCCGGAAACGTACACTGTCAATTGTCTTGATCAAAGCATAAACGAGAAACAGTGTAACCGGTTGAATAAAACAACGGCGTCCATCGGGTTACTGTTACCACTGTTCTCAAAAGAGTAAATATTGTGTCCTGTCGATAGCCACAATCAAATTACGTTAATCAGACTTACGTGTTCGAAGACGATTCATTCAAACGCCCAGTACCACCACCAAACACGTGAGATATTTTGACGTTCCTCCTACCCATTGATTGTCTAAAGCATACTTGGTTTGTATTCCAAAGTACAACGAAGTCGTGTCCACTTTCTACTTAATCACTCTATCCCTTGCTTGTAACATGATTATTAATTCCACAGTCATCACGTAACCTATGAAACTGTACCAAGCAAGGGTAAAAACTTACTGAAGGTATGTACATCAGAAAATCTTTGACATGTTCTTTATGATAGCTCTCAACCAGTAGTGAACACATTCAGTCAATCTATCTAGTTGTCTACCAAAACTTTTTACAAAGAATAATCTGATCCCATTCCTTCTGTTACAATAAAACTAGCGGTAAGGAAGACGTTCCATGAGAGAAGTGCAACGAAAGACATGTGTATGCGTCTACATGGAAGAGAGACAAGTTTGTAAATCAGTCAATCTGCTCACCTTGCAAATGCAACAATTTCGAGTAAGCGGGACGAGTTCCCATCTCAGAGTACAGTTGCTCCTGTCGTAGTTCATATGGCACAGACAAATCGCGACCTTGAAATAAACGGAAAGGAGCAGGACTAGTGACTGGCAGAATTGAAAGGTTATAACCTTCACATGATAAACAGAAGCATTCCAACTGGTGGTTTGTGTCAATGCGTGGCTGTAAATTTCTTCATTAAATTATCAGGTTATCGCTGAAGTATCACGAAGTGCACTGTTATAAGAGAAATCGTAGTCAACCTACTTTATAGAGAGGTCATATGTCTTAGTGTTGCCACCAATGACAGTGCAAGAACCCGCAAGTGTGAGTCTAAAATTCGTTTTTACTCTAAAATACTAGAGACCAGAAAGATCACATCATT
Source organism: Paragonimus heterotremus (assembly GCA_013368495.1). Lineage (NCBI taxonomy): Eukaryota > Metazoa > Platyhelminthes > Trematoda > Plagiorchiida > Troglotrematidae > Paragonimus > Paragonimus heterotremus. The sequence goes on along the minus strand of LUCH01000265.1, from coordinate 21,814 downwards.
TTTGCCCACCCAGCAAAAGCCCAACCACCACAGTTCTATGGCAGAGCTGTCAGTACCATTAAGTCACTTCTATAAACAAAGACTTACTTTGAATAGTATCAAGAGCGCCCGGTCCGCAGTGGAGACTGATAACCGCATTTTCATTAGCTGTAGTAAACTTAATCGCAGACATATCCAATTCATGCGTCGAGCCGAAAGGCGAATCCTTTCTGGATATACCGGCTGCTCGATTTATACTGTAAGGCGCTTGCGGTTCCTTGCTGTTCTCATGGTGGTTGTTATCAGATAAACATAACGAGTCGCCCAAACGCTTTCGCTCAGCCAGCATACGTGAAGAGATATCATGGTTGGACAAAGTTCGACGATTCAGTTGCATGCCTGTAGTGGGAAATGATACTGTTGGCGATAGTGATTCAGTCGCCAAGGTCATGGAGGAGGTTAGCAATGGAGAACGATTGTTCCAATTGGACATCCAGAGAAATGTGGCCTCGGGCGGTTCTGAAATGACTGCCTGCGATAACTGCTGCTGCTGTTGTTGCGGTGGTGAAATCGGCACTGGGTTTGCACGCGAAACTAGACCGGAAGATTGTTTGGCAGCCAGCCAGGCAGGTGAACTCGATTGCGTATCTATTTTAGGCAAGAATGCCGACCGCTCAGGAAAACACGTTACGTTCCCGAGTTCATCAACATGATCTCTTGCCTCAGTAGCGTCGAACGGGGACTTTTTATTGCGTCTGTAGACCGCCCCAGTGAGGGAACGAATGAGCGGTGAGCTGCACCCAGGGGCACATCGCAGGGCTGGCTCCGAGTATGAATCGGGACTGGGTTGGCCGCAGCGCTGCGTAGCCTGCGAAACATTCACGTCCGCACATGGTTCGGACAAATCAATCGACCCGGGCAACGGGTGAAAAGAACGGGATTTGTCACAAACACTATCATTTTCACTGAACTGAATGACAGGCAAAGCAGACTGGCCATCGCCAGATAGAAAATGATTGTCGCCGTCGAACAGAGACTTACTGGCAACACCTCGCAGCTCACTAGGTGCATTAGACACGTGAGCAAGCAGGAAATCTGCGGTGGTCACCTGAGGTGCGTGATGCGTAGCTGCTGTACCGTCTGCAGAAGGAGTTCTTTCCCGGCCATATGTGCCATGATCTACGTTGTTTGACAGTACCGGAGCGGTTTGACGAAAACGATGGGGCCCTGTGTCGCAAAACATGAGACTACTGGATGGAGTGGAGGAACAATACGTCGAGGAACGAGGCGGGTTCGGGGAAGAGGATTTGCTCAAGTTAGGAGTTGTGCGTGACCGGGGATCAACACAGTCTGATATAGTCAACAACGGATTTGCCGGGGATGTACTCGAGTGAGCGGATGAAGAGCCAGCGAAAGCAGAGGGATGTTTCGGTGTGAGGAAACACGAGGGAGAGTTGTGTTCCAGTTGACTGACCGGAGACGTGCGGCAGGAGCTGGGACCTGGAACGTGGAGGCTCAGTTCCTTCAAGTGCTCTTCACTACAACGGCTGACCATCGGATGTGAAGAAGTGGACTAAAATGTGACAGAAAAACAACTTTAAGGTGAACACTTCGAATGCTACAGAGAAGATAAAAATGGCAGAATAACTGTAAAAAGCAGTAAGCATGATGCACGGAACGAAACTGTCAACTTACTGGCAAATCCAAATCACTGTTAGAAAATTCTAGGCCGGGACATGATGGCAAAGGTAGCTGTGTCCTTGGGTCGCTGATTACTGAACTGGTCAAACAGGATAACGGATCAACTGAGCATGAAAAAGCTCGATCGCTGCTGTCACTGGTTGCTCCCGGGTCAGATAGGTAAGACATTTTGTTTTCTTTGCGATTTAATAGCTGTTTCCAAAAGGACAACATAAGGTGAGAGAAGGGTATCATAAGTCGATCAGAAACGGCACACAACCAAAAAGAAAATGACAACGGAGCTAACAATCGCACAACACTATGGTAAGTTCCCAATCTCGGGACCGCCCACACACTGAAGTTTACGCATCTGTAAGGAAACATCATGAAATCATCTGGCCGCCTGTTTTAACCCGTACGCATATGCGCAAACATGCACTTGGAAAGTTCAGACGGCAAACCAATCGATCGCACTGAATAAACGCGCGTCTGATCATGTGGTTTGTCTGCGATGGGGATGTTCGCAGTGGGCGACCAGTGGGGAAGACGACGCGCAACACTGTACATAGGACTTTACACTCCAATTTACGTTACAGTGACTGGAATACGGTCTGCATGTTCTACAAGGTAATGTTGTAATAAGATTTTGCCTGCAGACAAAAGCTCACAGCGAGACAACATACAAAGTAAATAAAGACCAGGGAAGCGAAGTATTTTTGGGCTGTATTGAAAATTGTACATATTGAATCGGAATGCTGACAGGTAGGTGCAGAAGCAAACATGAAAATTAGGATCGCGCGAGTTCCCAGTAATTGGAAATTTATCAATATCCGATTCCTAATCAGCTCACACTGTCAACGCTTGATAGAAATACGCACACCAAAGTTTTCCATAAACACTTACTTTTATCCCGCATAAACAGGTATAGCATCAGTGCATGGAAATAATATGTGTAGCCTGGATTGGCAAGAATAGACTACTAGACGCGAGAGAATGGGACAATGCGTTTCTCAATCGCAAGATTTTAATGTTCTTAAGTTTAGACAAATAAACCATAGTCTAGCAATGAAGTTCGAATGGTGACTTCACCAGTTCATATGCTGTAAGTTGCAACATACAAAACCGACGTGGGACACCAAAAACTTAAATGCATCTGGGAAATAAACATGTCATTGGTCACAATTAAGGGAGACAGAGAATCCAAGCTAATAGCAACTGTACACACGGAGTTGGCTTAGGAATGTGACTTTAGGGTGACGGAATCTTAACCATGCAACATCCGGAAAAAGTTTGTTGAATTGGCCAAGCGACCGGTATCCAACTTGTGCTATATAACGGGGTCATATCATGTCACGCCACAGGTTAGATCCATAAATAATGTTGAGCGTGCTTCCCCCAAACGTGAGCTATGGATACCCATTAACGTGAACGTCATTTAACTGCAGTAAAGATCTGCCGAATGAACTGTTATCTCATCATAAACGGTATAGTATTCTCCTTTGTATAAGGCTGCTAGATGTGTATCGGTATCGGTTCGTGCTGCTCAGATATTCCAGACCTGCCATTACAATCAATAGATCCCATTCAATAACCATTTGAAGTAGGTCATACATTCACTGTGGTAAATGTGCATTCTATTCGCGCTCTGCGAAAGAGACATTACAGTAATCGTTTTGTTAGAAGAGTGGGAACATGTAAAAAAAAGAGTGGAATCCAATGAGTGTTGAACTGGTCGACTGGTATGTGTTGCGGTCCCTTAACAGATTAACTCTGATGCTCAGAAAAATGAGTGCCCCATCTACCTCAAACCCATAAAAAAACAAGAGTTGCATGTGGAGAGTAGCATATTCGAAAGCTTCCCTACTGTTGTTAAACTGTGAGCGAATAGCCATGTGCCATTCATCGCGAATCTGTACGATTAAATCCGATATTTTGAACGAAGGTAAGTTTTTCTGCAGAAAAACTTACGTACGCAGCGGTTCGCGTGCACACGTATATACAGAACAACAAACATTTACAAACAAGGGACAAAGAGAAAAGAAAGCGAGTGAGGATACAGACAAACGAACATCACTGAACTGAACAGTATCCGTGAGCAGACGGTCAAAAGAAAGAATTTACAGAAGCGAAGATCATCGTGCATTCCTGGAAACCATAACAAAAACTTTTCAGTGTAGAATAACTCACAGTATTGGACAAACACTTCACGACTCAAGGTTCGCGCCTAGTATAATCTTCGCTGGTCAGGAATCCCAGAGAGGAATTCGTCACCAGACAAGCAGGCTCACACAGGTCAGCAGGACTACTGGAGGTGCTTCATGCGCATTCAACACACACACGCACACACACACACACACACACGCATGCACGGTTCAGCAAATGTGACCCTCAAAAATGCCTGCCTGTGTAAATGCGCCATTTAGAAGCAAGTTAACAAAAACACGAAAAAATGTCAAATTCCAATGGGCATACAAAAATCGTAATGAACAGTGCATCAAATATACTGTGAAAGCATGCTAGATGGCCAGATGTCATGCGTGACTTTGAAGCGCCACATGATACGAGATGAAAGATCGTCACCTCAACGTGGCACATGATGCAAAACAACCGGATGAGATATGAACTACTCAGGCACTTCACCTACAAATTACGAGTAGGACCACCTAGAACTTGATCATTTTTACTCACTGCTGGGGAACACAGTGAATAAACGAATGAATTATGAATATGGAAATAACGGATCAGTGATGTGCGACTATACTACTAGAACAATCTACTTCTATACACGTCTGACGATTCATGTGTCGGTTGTATTTCGCTCAAGTAAGCTAACTGAAACAACTGAAGATGGAAATTCCCACTTAAGGCTGCTTATTCATTAGTACCACTGCCTTCACCATCATTATCATCATCACCATCAACAACAACAACAATCTAGGAGGTTGAACAGTCAACCGACTAGCGATTGATGCGATGATAACGTACGAAATGATAGTGATGAAGTTCTATGAGCAGCGTTCATGAACAGAAGTCCAAAGAATTGTCTGGTAACGCGATGGGATATGCACATTGTGAAATCAGCTTGAATCAAGGAAAAACTCAGCGGAAAGTAGATCATACGCGTTGCAATGCTTGAAAATAAAAAAAGGTAAGAAGTGAAACAATAAAAAGAAAGAGGAGTACGTCAATCAGTAAAGCGAAGTAATGATGAGACATGATCCCGTGAGTATATGGATGGACCATTTTTGTTTGCAGTAATGATGACTTCTGTATAAAAAAGGAAGGTAGAAGAAGTGTCCGTGAACAAACAGCACACCGACCGCTCAAGCAATGCGATTGGAAAAAAAGTGGCAATTCTCGGAAGCTTGATGTGGCTTTTAGTATACCTTTGCGAACAGCAACACTCAATGTCAGACGTCAGTTTCATTCATTGCGCTGCCGAGATAGGCTAGTGCTGAAAACCAAGACTTCTGAGTCAACGGCCTCGAGTAGAGAGCCTAAAAAAATCGCCCATTCTGAGACTGTGTATGGGGCCCTTCAAACCAAACTACTACTGCAACAGAAGCGATCCAGATATCCATAGCAGTCGCTGCTTCCACAGATCAGCACACTCATTTTCAACTTTTCCTTCTTCTGTTCATAATTAAACTTTTCCGACGCTAAGATAACCAGCAAACAATGGCGTTTTAGTATGAAAATTCTCTAAGAAATAGGTCAGTCAGCAGCTCTGGCGGGATTTCTCTTGAATGTATGACTGGATTTGTGCTGTGTCTGAAAAACGCACCCTTAAGACCCCGGCTTTGTCATTCACTTGGATTCGCCATTCGAGTAGTCATGGACCAGCGGTCGTTTCTTACGGTCTCCGGTTTAACTGGAGAGAACGCTCTAAGCTCCAAAGCAGATCAAAGGCATGCTTAGCTGGATCTAAGTTAGTGATTGCTGGTGTGTCGTTAGATTGAGAGCTTCGGTCAAAATCTATCAACATAAACCAGAAGGACGTTGTTTATTTGTCAAATATGCATATCAGCACAGCCAATAGTTCAGATTGAACGACAACGGTATACGACACGCTTAGCTATGGCGTTTCCCATGGTCCTCAATCGGAAACCGAAGTAGCTGTGGAGTTCAAATTATTGAAACGTAATCAACTTCCAGATACAGACTCTTTTTCTCCAGCACTTTTCATAGCGGCGAGAAGTTGTCATCCAAATTGAACAGACATTTTGGTTCCACAGGAGAAAACGAAGGAGGCACCTCCCGGATGGTGCTCATCAACAAGCGCTCTTATCCTTAAAACTGGTGTCAGCACATCACGTTACGATTACAAAACAACCAATTCTGCTTCCACAACATCCAACTTCCTCACTGGTCTCTGGAACGGAGAGAACAAAATACGTAGAGTAACCAGGTTTCCAATCTGGTTACCGATGCACTGATTACATTTGTACCTTGTGAGCATCGGTAATCCTTTTATTAGCACTGTCATGGTATTTTTGGACCTCGACGGTACTTCTGACGCACCCGTTCGACAGGCTCTCATGGGGTATCCGCATTACACAGGAGTCCCAACGAAGTACATGAATATGAAGTTGTATGCCCAAGCCGGGAGCGCATTTACGGAGAGCTATTCTGGGCGGTACCTGTGTCAAACGGGGTTCGACAGGGAGATCCGATCTTCCCCCTTCTTGCGCAACTAATTTATGGATGGCTATCTGGAAGGAGTACCCGGAGGTACTGAGGAGCTCAGAATAGAACTTTTGTGAAACAGTAACTTGTCCGATATTCACTATGGAGACGACACTGTTCCACTTAGCTCCTCCGCAAACAATGTACAGATCGTGCTGAACCCTTTAAATAGTACGGCTGATCTGTAAGGTATGTACTCGACGCCTTCAAAATAAGGCGTTTTTACCAATCTTCACTGTTGCAAGCAAGCCGCTCGAGACTACTGGTCGCCTCACCAGGTTGTAGCGCATTTGCCAACAATCCATTTTTAACGTCAAACAACCATAAACTGCCGCGTAAAGAAAGAGTATACAACGAGTGTGTGCGTCCAGTTGTGCTGTACGAATCAGGAACACGGTCCATTTGTGCGGGAATCTTCACAAGTTCGGTATTTGGCCGCCGTTATCTCCAAGGTTAGTTTGTAACAAATGGGCCGATTGTGTGAGCAGTGCGACACGTATTTGAGGAATGTGCAAGTTTGTGATCGATAACCGAAAAGAGGAGAATGCAGTTTACTTTAGCTGGATTGTTTGTATTTCGTAAGCTGCCTACCCATCGGGCAGGATTTCGATCCGGTCGAGGGTGCATTGATAATGTTTTTACCTTGCGACGAATCTTGGAACATCGGCACTGTTACAGACAGCCGACAGTTGTGATCTTTTTGGATCTAAAGGCTGCTTTCGATTCAGTTGCTCGTAACGTTCTCTGGAGCTGTCTCCTTCGCAAGGGAGTACCAGAGAAATACGTGAATCTCTTGAGGTCACTGTATGCTCACTCTGTAAGCAGGATGAGAGTTTATGGACAACTCTCTCGGGCGTTCATCACTTCTAGTGGTGTCCGATTTCTCTCTTCTTGTTCAATTTTGTCATGGACGACATTCTGGAGAGTGCTCTTCGCGAATCCAGTGGGCTTGGTGTTGAGTTTCTTCTTGGCTCCAGATTGCACGACCTTGAGTGCGCGGACGACATTATCTTACTTAGTCCCTCTCTGCAGACCATGCTGGACAGGTTGAGCGACCGAGCTGGTTTGTATGGAATGCGCTTCGCACCTTCAAAGTGCAAAGTGTTGCTTCAAGACTGGGGCATTTCCACCCCTACTTTCTTTATTGCAGGTAATCCGCTCGAGACTGTGAACAGTTTCACATATTTGGGTAGCACTATCTCGTCAGCCTGTAATATTGCTGATGAGATATCAGCGAGGATAGCAAAGGCACGAGTTGCCTTTGCCAAACTGCATCATCTGTGGCGTCGAAAAGACGTCCGGTTGTCACTGAAAGGAAGGGTATATAGTGCATGTGTGCGCTCCATTTTGCTTTATGGTTCGGAAACGTGGCCAGTTCACAAAGAAGATATCAACAAACTTGCTGTGTTTGACCATCGTTGTCTCCGCCAATTGGCCCATATTAAGTGGACTGATCGCGTGAGCAATGTGGCCGTTCGCCGGCGCGTATTCCGGAATGCTCGGGACGCGCGATCAATTGGTCAACTAATTACGTTGCACAGCTTGAGATGGTTGGGTCACCTACTCCGTATGCCACCTGAGCGTTTACCGAACCGGGCATTATATACTGAGACCACCAACAATTGGGTAAAACCGCGTGGTGGTCAAGCAACAACGTGGTCACGAAATATGAAGACTCTGACTGCTCCATTGAGCAAAGTGGGTAGGTGTCGCCTGCCTGGATGGGGTCCTCGTGATCACCCAAACCGCTGGTTAGAGACGCTATCCGAGATGGCGGTTTGTCGCAGTCAATGGCGTACCTGTATCCATACCATTTCTAGTTCTTCCGACTAGTATTCTTTTATTAATTCTCAACCTTCTTAGTAACTTTTTCTTCTAGGATATTCCACGTCACTGTTGAGGTGAGCGGCGGCCCGAGTCACAGTACCTTTTGGTCAGGCTCATGGCTGTTATGATGATGATGATGATGGGCGCGACGCGCAGGATTCAATGTGGTCGCTGACGATTGGAATGAACCGCAAATCAGTCAGTGGATGAAGTGGTCGCAGGCCATCAAAACCTTAACCGTCCCGCTAAACAACTTTGACAGGTACCACTTGCCAGGTTAGAGTTCGCGATCGTCCACACTGTCGACTGAAAATGCTCAGTTGGTAGTGATGCACACACTGGCGAGAAAACACGCATAAGGTTGTCGAGTATTTCTCCCCTTAATGAATCCCCATTGTTTCGCTTGGTTTTTCTCTTTACACATTTGCATTTCTGGTGAGTAATAGGGGATTTGGTTTATTTCAAGTTGAACATCACCCACAATTGATCGCAGCTATCGCGTTCCCATAGACTTTCCAGTCGGCCCATTTCCGTCGTGCCTAACGTGAGGTCAACGGCGTAGTGGTAAACACGGTTGCCTCATGAACAGCGTGTCCGTGGTTCACGTCCCGGCTACAGCGGCGATGATATGCACTACTGACGAGCTCTAATGAGAGCGAAATTCGAGTCTAGTGCTTCTTTTCGAAATGGGCCGACTGGAAAGTCTATGGGAATGCGACAGCTGCGATCAATTGTGGGTGATGTTCAACTTGAGACATTTGCATTTATTTGCTTATCTGTTACTGTGAGTTTCAACGGCAGCCCGAGTCGCGGTATCCCCGTACAAATGCGGCCCAAAGTTGAAGGTGATAAATAATGATGATTGTGGTGAGGGAAAAAACTCATGACGAACAGTCTTATGTATATTACTGTGATCCATAAAAATCGTCAACAACACAGTCATCGACAACAATACGCTAACAAATGGCACTTTTGTTCAACAACCACAAAATCACAATAAACCGTTCTAGTTTAATGGGAAAAAAATGAGGAAATAGGCTTCATTCATAAAATCCACGTTCAAACTCAAATAATAAATATAAAGGAACGTACAATGCAAACGAATGACCCAGAATTAAGCGAAACATCTGTAAGGATTTCCAAGCGAGTGTCCAGATACACACATTCTCTTCATAAACAGGGATAGCATTCACGACAATAACTCCGATATGCCACAACATCCCAAACCGAGGGCCTGGTGAGTGATATGATCTACAACCCGAGGGACGTATACGGTCTGTGTCGCTAAAATTACTAGTGAATGGATTTATCGCTATTTCCAAGACTATCAAGAACTGACTAGCCTGCGTTAAATCGCAGTTAGCTACAGACTCGGTAGAGTGAATGGCGTGGACTGGCACACCCAAAGTATCAAAACCGGAGTAATTTTGGAGTTCGAGTGCGTAATTTGTTCCATCTTCCAACTAACAAATTTCTTTAACCTAAAACCAAAAAATGGTTCGTTACCCACTGAGACCACGTGCTGCCGAAAGCAAATACTAGCTAACAAAAGCCTTAGCACCCTCGATATCTTCAATCTCTAACAGCCCTAAAGTCAAGTTTAATTACGCACATATAAGTGTAACCCCTAAATTTAAGTGAAAACTGAAGCCAAATGTTTTAACTAACCCACAAGTGTACTAGTCTGATCTCTAATTTCAATTATCACATTCCTACTGTTATCAATACAAGCCACAAAAAAGAAACATATTTGAGCCCACACCGCTAACCCATAACCAGGTTTCGGTCAAAACCCGTGTTTTAACAAAGGTAACAGGTTGATTTTATGGCGATCACAAATTTTATGGTATCTCACTCGGTTGTTATACTGCTAAAACCGATAAGCGTATAGAAGAATGGCTTAGAACAGTTTAACAAATAGACAATCACACACAAAACGAAGTCGAAGCCTTTGTTACCAGGGCAAGCACAAGTCACAAACGTCTTCTAAACATACAAGCATGGTTTTTAGTTTCAGACGGAAGCAACTTGAGTAAAACGCGCACATCTCTGTCGGATGATCACATGAAATGAAGCCAACTGGATAGTGTTCCCAGTGTCTACTTGAACATACAATGGCCGCCGATACAGCACAGCGAGCCATTGCAATGGCAAAGTAGACATCTGCAATTAACCCTTTTCAGTGATCAAGTGTCTTCCATCTTAAACTCTAAACTAATTTACTACTGTCAGTGTGCTTGTTTTTGAAAAGTTGAATGTTGCTGACAATAGAGAAGCTCTGGAAAGACACGGCGTCGTTGTTATATTAAATGATCATCTGGGTTATACAATCATTTTGTTGGTCGGTGTATGTGGAACTGAAGTGGATGAAGATGTCATAGGTAGGTTGAAAGTGTCTATCAGTAAATAGAGTGGGGTGGGCACTTTCCTTTTTGTGTCATATTTGGTTGGCGTGCCAAATCCAGTTTAGTGTTCACCGCGATGTCGAATGGTACTTTAGATCACCGATTATTGACTATTGCAGCTAACCAGTTTAGATGTCTGCCTGCGTAGTCTCGGACATGCACTGAGTCTCCGAAGTTGAGCTATCGTTCATTAACATCGCGTCGGCGGAAGTTTCTTTCATACCAATGTATCTCATAGAGTCATCTGGTTCAATGTTAGAGTGTACATCAAAGAAAATGCGCACGTTTGTGCAAATGAAACTCGCAATTCTTTACATTCTGAAAAACATAATCCGGTCTGTTAAACAATTCATCCGGAGTCTTACTGATCAACGGTATATCATCTACGTATAGTGTTGCATCTGAGACGATAGTTAACATAATACCTACTACTTACCGAAAAATTGTCAGGATCGTTTTACACTAAAGGGGAGACCAGTGAAGAAGAACATAACACGATGGGTATTGAATATCAAAAGCTGTCTCGAGTCCCAGTCAGCCTCGATTTAAAGGTAGATCCAACTTAGCAAAAGGTTTTCCACAGTTGGAAATTATAACTTAATCGTCTGGTGACGGTAGTGCATAGTGCATAGTGTTAGTGAGACACTGTTTTAACCAGTGGAGTAATCAGCATGTGCAGTTGTTGTTTTTTTGTCCACTACGACTGCAGCCCCCCCTTAAAAAATAATTTGTAGGTGTATTGCTTTCTACAGTTTCTAACAGTTAGAGCTCCAGGTACTGAACGGTTAGGATTGAACACGAACTTGAATCATGGTTGAAGATGCAATTTGGTTTGAACCTAAAGTTAGTGACCAAGTATTATGGTAATCACTTTCACACGAAGTGTGCATAACTACTCAGTAGGCTGTGAAGTAAAGACAAACGCATGAGCTTCGGAAATGGGCTGATGATTGCAGATACTTGGTAATTCTAACCGCTCTGTCAACTCATGTCCGAAAAAGTTAAGACGGGTAGACGATAATAGACAAGAACCCTTTACTGACTGTTCGCTGAAGAAAGCGGTGCATTCGGTCTCAGACGTTGGTTCTAGCAACCCATATGAGCTACGTGGATGATGGGTTTTCAAACAGGTTTACTTTATCAAGCACCATAACTGATGAGAAATTATGGTAATAAATACCACAGTCTCACTGCCTGTCTGGCTGTCTCTTTGGATGTCACATGAAAATCAACTGGGCTGACAGACTGTGTTTATGGCTCACCTTGTGATGCAGTATACACCGATGCTTTCTGAATGTATAAAACCGTACGAAATACCAGTCAACAAGTAGTTACAGACTATTAGGTAAGACCGGAAGACCTTACTGTTTGCACTGTTAGACGTTACTGTACATCCAATTGCGTTGAAATTACTTGTTTTGTATCAGCCGGATTACTGAACCATGGCAGTAATGTGCACTGGATTTACGAGTCGTCGACATTGTGATTGAGGGCGATTTCTAGTTTCTCCTCGATTTTAAACAAGACACGAATCGCAAAACTGTTGTAGGACACTGATGAAAACCAAACATTTAAATTGATCATCCACAAAGAAACTCAGTCTGAAACATCTGTATATGTAGTTGACAGTGCCTACATACACGAGGAAACATCGCCCTCTCTTTGGATCACGGTGAGACCTCGGGTGGATAGTAGAAAGCGAAGGTTGTGTACTCATTGTTTGAATGAGGGTTTGCGCCATTTCAATGAGTTTGAAACTGCGTGGGACTTTGGAAGGATCTTTTGCAGATTCAGTCTCCAGCCTTCGCAACAACAAATAGACCTTCCAGAAATCAGAGAAGGCTGTGTGCAGGATGCTTGTGTAGCATCTAATTTATGTTTCGAGAACGACATTAGCTGTAGGTTTTAGTAGGAATTACCTGACGTTGTTTGTCACTGTTACTGTTGGAATCAGACGTAATTGTTTTAGATGAAGAGAACAGGAGCATGCTCGCTGACGACTCCATCAGTCTGAGCTGGTGCAGTCAAGCCAACTTCTTCGGAAGGCATCCTATTGCCAATTAGGTTGTCTCTTGTAATCACTCTTGAAGCGGTTCACTCAGTGATCACGTAAACAGTTCGAAATCCTAAGTTTCGCCCACAACAGACAAACGTGTATGATCCAGATCTCGACAACAAAGTAGCATCAGATAGCAACAGAATAAGTTCGGTCATAAGTAGATGACCAAAAAAGGAGCAGCAAAACAATGAAAGATAAAACCATCAATACGCTCACATGGAGTGAGAGTTGGTTCACTCGTTAGAACAACACATTTAATCAAAGAGCCATGGCATAACAGCTTGGTGCTAACAAAAACAACCAAAAAGAGAAACCGTCAAGAAACATGAAGAATGTTAACGTCACTGGGAACGATAAAGTGATGGTCCATCCAAACTGAAGAACACGACTGAACACCTAAATTTACTCCAAATTAGCCTATGTGTACAGCTTTATTACAAGTGACTATCAGGGGAATCGTTTCCTAGCATAAGGGCAAGAGATAGCTCGAATGTATTGATGTCGACTATCAAGCACCAGAAAACCGCTTCAAATCTCGGTTAACACGAATGTTCGTGTCTATTTGGGTGATTTTGCAGGAACCAGCCCATAATGAGTGACCAGGAAGTCCACAAAATGAAAAAATCCTCGTAACATAACAGTAGCATTTACTCTTAATAAAGTCGTCTCAAATACAGGAACTCGTGTAGCAGAAGAAGTCTTGCCATTAAACACAGCCCTGTTGTTTATTCACAAGTTGATAGATAATGTGGCGTTTTCTATAGAGAAAAGCCTCTTTCGTATGGGTGACAATGTTAACCACTCAGGATGAATGGATGTTCCCAGAATATCCTCTTGGGAACCTTCACCACTTTTTACCTACTTCGTCTTGCATACAACGTGCACATTGGTCACCTAAGACCCATGGCTATTATTTTCAGTGTCTGTCACCTAACCTTTTGATTCCAGAACCTCTTTAAGTTATCAGGAACTTTGCACATATACCCATGTACTCTCGTCCACACACACGTTTACAGTTGGAATAAAGTAGCTTTTCCACTCGTCTTCTGATCTGACCTGGAACTGTCCACCGGGGTCAGGTGCGTTTTCCTTCAAGACAAAGGTATGTTGCACGTTTGTCTCAAGACCAGAAATCCAAATGCAATTAGAATGCGTTTATCCGTGGTCGCTCCAGCACTTTTTCGACGTTCACAACACGAAATGTAAGCACCTCGATGGTCAGTTTCTGAGTCCTATCAAAATGGCTTTGATCAATCATATTTGCTTCTTTCACCTCAGAATTAGGATATGTTTTATGAATGAATGGCAGTTAAGCGTGGACAACAATGGGTGGTGCACAACTGTTGATGATAACTGTTATCGCTGACTCAATAAGACTTTATCTGATGATCGTACCTCTAATGAGCTGCGATCTTGTAAAAATACCTGCCGAATGGTCAGAATTTGAAAGCATCCTCTAAAAGTAAACATCATCACCATAGGCAACAATACATCAGTTCACAATGATGCTTAGCTGCCACGAAGAAAAAAAGCAAGCCATACTCAAGAGGACAGAAGTAGAAAGAAGAGGAGGGGAAAGGACCTAACTACTGAAAATAGCTACGTCTATATTCAAACATACAACATCAAGGCGCCTACACCCTGCAAACAAACAACCAAGTTGTAAGTGAAAGTAAGGCGTCATCAGCAAGACAACATCCTTACGACTTTCACTGCCCCGCATCATTAAGTGTACTCACTTCACAGGTAACTCGGCCAAACAACGACAACATTCACGCCACTGAGTTCGGTTAGCCGCTATCTGATCTAACGTCTTCAGCTATCGACCCTGTGAGTTATGAGTTCTCTAGCCAGGGAGACGAACTCGATCTAGAGTGGTCAACCCCTTTGTGAACGATTTCACTTGTCTACCCCAGGTCATCATCTGTCCATCTCGTACCTTACGCCAGTTGACCGAAGTATCGGCAAAGAGTGCACGATGTGGTAGACTAGCTGGCATCCTTAGTACATGACTTGACCACCTAAGTCTGTGCAAATGTAATGAAAGAACAAGAGAGTTCGTTTGACGATCAATACCAAGTACCCGTTTCCTCACCTCCTTGTGGCTTAGTTGTTGATGCTACCCGATACCACCGATCCAACGCAAACGTCAGTGGCCAAATACCCGAAGACAGTTCGCGTCCTCTACCTTGAGCGGCCAAATTTCGCTGCCGTAAAGTAATACATCCCTCAATGTTGTCTGATATACGCGACCCTTAGCCTTCAAAGAGATACCTCTCTATCGTCAGAGGTGCCCCGGATTGGTGAATACCGCCTTAGCCTTAGAGATACCAGCTGCTATTTCTCTCCCCATATCATCGTCGCTGCTGACTCAGCCTCTCAAGTGTACAAGTCGGTCAAGGACCTCCAGGACATCATTAGTTAACACTCAATCTACGTAATCACAGCAATTTTACAGAAGCACATTGCACATTGGAGCTGTAGGGCGCGTCCAGAAGTACCTAACAGAACGCGAAATAACCTCTAGTGTTGTTTATGCCACTTGGAAAGTGCCAAACAGCAACACCCTGTCGTCAGCATAATCAAGGTCAGCCAATCTTCCACCAAGTACAACATCCACGCCAGCATCTTGTGAGTGCCACAGATAATCCCCCATTATTCCGTTCATGGAAGAATTCAATAAAAAGGGTGAGAATGGACAGCCTTGACGTACGCCGCTCCTGGTACTGAAACTGTCGTACAGTCCACCGTGAACCCTAACCTGAGTTGAATTGTGGAGATAAAGCGCCGACAATGCATACATACTTGATCGGTACACTTTAACGTTAAAGCGATTCTAAAAGTGTAGACCGACCTCCTAAATCGAATGCATCTTTATAGTCCAGAAATATGGCGACTGTTTGCCGACGGTGTTCCAGAATTTTGCGAGGAGTAAAAATTTGATCAAGACATCCTCGCCGACGGCGAAATCCTGCTTGTTCGTTTCCCGAGCTGCAGCGGGTAGATGAAATATAATGAATACCAGAACCCTAGTAATGATTGGGGTCAAACTATGGTTTCCGCAAGAGTCCCTCATATCTTTCTTGAATATGGGAACTATTACCGAGTGATTCCAACACGAAGGAATGGTCTCTGTCATCTACACAAGTTGAAACAACTGAGTCAAGGTCCCTACCAACACTTTCCCACATTCACTCAAAACCTCCGTATGAGATCATCTGAGCCAGCGGCCCTATTACATTTAACAACCGAAATACAATTGCGAATTTCAGTTTCAGTGGGTGATGCTAAATCTACCGACCAGGGTGCTAAACTACAAGTTCGAGGCGGCAACACGGTAGGAGCAACAGGCCAGCCTAATTGACCCTCAAAGTGTTCCGCTCAACGCTCTAACCTTCTGAAATTATCATAGACGAGATTCAATGTTTGTCAGACCCACGAACCCCTGCGCTGCATGCTACAGTACCTGTTTCACGAATGGCCTAAGATATCTCCGCCCAGCAGCTATTAAGATCTTCAGAGTGAGAATTGCTAAGCCTGCTTTCTAAGTTGGTTTGGTACTTAAGCTTCACCGACGGTATAGGCAATCAGTCGTTGTACTTGGTAGAGTCGTCCCTCAGCGAAAGTAAGAACAAAACGACAGCGTACCAACACGTGATCTGAATCCGAGTATTTGTTATAATAGGAACGACAGTCCTGAATGAAACCCCGTCATCCATGACTAACAGCCATGTAGTCTAGTTGAGAGCAGGTCTGATTCGGAGATGGAGGGCGTCAAGTATAACAATGACGTGTATAATACCTAAAACTAGTGCTGGTTAAGAATAGCTTATGCACAGCGTACAGCTGTGACAACAAACCGCCATTATCCGAGCAGTGTGATGCTATCCCAAACCTGCCACCTAAACGAGAGTCGGCCTCACCAAAGCCATCGACCTAGGCGTTGACATCTGGCCAGAACGACTATACCGGACCACATGTCGACCAAACGAAAGCAGCCAGATTTGAATAAGAGGCGTCTTTGACGTCGATGTCACTACAGTCGGTTGGAGCATAAGCAGACACAATGAAAAGATTTCTGAAAGCTTTGCATCTAGAGATGGCCCTAATAAAACTTGACAAGCGGAGGGCACAAAATATACTGTCAACAGGAATCCAATCTACCAAGGTGGCTGTGGCCGTCGTGCTAGGGACTACACTTACTCCAGCTTGATCGGTGGCGACAGCCGTGGAGTCATCCGAAATGTACAACCAGCGTCGGGCAGACAATACGGGTACGGTTGGTTCCATACGCTGACTGCTATCCTGGATTCTAGTCTCTGAAACACAACAGCCATCAGAATTTAACGAGTCTAACGTTCGTGTGAGAGCGGCCTGTTGACCTGTTATCTGCGTCAAGATCCAGTCTCATTGTGACATGAAAACAGATGAATTTTAAAAGAACTACACAAGCAGCTTGTTTTCAGTGTACTCATTAACAATAACACTGACAAGTTCAAATTACCAAACGTTACACACCATCGTGTATGTTACCACGTGGTTTGTGTAGTCGCAATACTTTCAGGTTATCAGATACGGAAAAGGATGGGTTTTGAATTCGATGCCTAACGGTTGGTAGCTCCTGCTGCTGCACCTAGATATCCAGAAAATGGGTTCTGCGCTAAACATATCAGTACCTGAGGAATTGTCTAATAAAGTGAATTGGTTGGGGTTTTACGAGTGAGTGAACTTCTCAGTTTTCCAAAAATGAACAGTCATCCTGTAAAAGAACGAAATCACCTTTTCATCTAACGGCAGATAAGTAAAGAAAGATATATGATAACAAGTGGAGAAGCTAGTGTTGTCCGGCTAGCTTGGAGTGGGCACGGCTAAAGAGAACGAAAGGGATAGGATGGTGACAGTAGAAAACAACAATGCTGCGACTCAGTGCTTGATGGAAGTGGGAAATACGTCACAGGCGAGACTGTCCGAAAGGTTCAGTCTCTACGTTAAAACTCAGGAGTCGAATCATATTTTGGATGCAGACCTCCGATGATGAACATTCGAAAAGGTACAACTGAATGGAAACGTAGTACAAATACGATCTTGAATGGAGAAGTTTTAGCTCTATCTACCTGTATTACCGAAGATGTACGTACCGATACCAAGAAGTGATACTTTTGTCCACACAGGAAGGTAGAATAAGCTGCACGTGCACAAAAGTGCACAATACGGTGGCGCACATACTTAGGTTGTGTGAAGAGATTCCATTATGGTGAAGGAAGCCAGTCGAGAGGAATAATATTCACCTAAATTCAGAAAATGCACCGTCACACACAGAGAGATTATGGACCTGAAGCAGAGTGTGACTTGACCAACGTATCCTCTCAAATCAAAAGGTAATAAAACTTCGTGTAGATGAGACTGGAAACCTCACGAACTTTCTACAATGATGTTACAGTACAGGCTACCGTTTGGGTCAACACAACGCGAAAGTATTCACTTTAGATTAGAAAACGTCTCATGAGAACAAGCATTATTCTACCTTTCAACCCGAAACGAGTCACAACATATCAGAATGTGGAACAAATACCCTTCAGAAATATGATCACATTCCGGACTTCCTTACTGTAAGCGCGCAAGTTTAAGATGTTAGGTAGCATTTAGGATAAATGGTAAGAAATCACATTATGATATACACGCTTGAATCTTTCTCTTTAGAAAAATACAGTTGAAAACCAAGACTGAGGTCACGGCGGGAGGTTATACATTCGTTGGAAAATTTTTGTGTAAAACACTAAATAGCCATGAGTGATACGAAAAATCCAACATTATCTCACAGCCATCGGTCACACAAGAGGTGTGGGGTTGGATATCATGACAAAAACATGCTAGACGGTTAGGTTAACAAAATAAGGGATTCAACGAACCAGGCAAACGTTCAAATGACAACAATCTTTAAATCATATAAAACCGACAGGTCATACCTCAACAATATCACGATTCGTTTTGGATTCGTGAGGTTCACTGAATTCGGTGTACCGAAGAAGAATTTTGTCCATGTCAGAACTCGCATACTGGAAAAGTTTCTGCGAGCTAGTGAAAACAATCAAGGCGATCTCACAATCGCACAGAATACTCAATTCATAGGCCTTTTTCATTAAACCCAACTTTCGTTTCGTAAATGTTACCTGAAAGAACCGAACATAGTTGAAAACAAACGCACTGTTCATACCTGGCGATTGCGTTCATCGTCAATACGCTTGATCAAAATTTTTTTGCGTCCCATGATCACAGCTAACGGAAGAACACAACGAGGGAAAATGAAAATAGAGCAGAAAAATGTTCGCTGTAATGCTTCTGGTCACTGGGATTGAACTCGTCCGTCGAAAAGGCTCAGTTATTCGCAATGTATATACAAGTGTAGCATAGACGAGGAATTAGTTGCTGAAGTCAAAATAAGGATGTGAATGAGTAACGGGATGTACACTTTAAAAAGGTCGAAAGAGCCACAAAATATGATGTAATATAGTATGTTTAGATACAGACAAGGACAAACACAAAACCAAAGGGATTTGGTAGATAAAAACACTTCAGAAGCACTTCACAAAGCTTACTATACAATATGAACACATGTGTTAGACATATATACTAAATGCAACGAAGTGTCCAGTGCTCACTTTCACTGAGATGTCAAAGGCCTAGAATGGACAGCTTGTAAAACGTTATCACCAAACAAAAAGTCTGCTGCCCTAATCTATTTTGTTACTTTGTCATAGCGATCAGGCATGCATGCCGCGTTGATTCGAGGAGTCAGGTTGACTGGGGCTTCGGGCATTTCGGGTACGATGTCAGAAAAGTTGAAGGGGAGCAGCCAGACGAATAGCAGTCACATTTATGAGATTTTAGGGCGCACTACTTGCATAAACGGCTGAATTACTTTCATGTTTACAGCATTGTTCTTTTTTCAGATGGAAGAAAAAAACTGCTGGTTGGAAACACATTCTCACATGATGCAGTCAATGGCTGGCCTGCGCACATAAGGCTATTGAGTATTTCTTCTTCAGGGTCCCCACTGGTTTTGCTCAGTTGTTCTTCGTTGAACGCTTGTGCTGACTTATCAATATGCTTTCACTTACAGCTCCGTTGTTTGTTTGCAAGGTGTAGGCACCTTGATGTTGTATGCTTGAATATAGGCGTAGCTATTTTTACTAGTTAAGTCTTTTCCCTCTGCCCTTCTTTTTACTTTTCTTCCTATATTGGTTTCTCTCTCTCTTTTTCCTTCGTAATTGTGTGGAAGTTAAGCATCAGCGTGAACCACTGATGTATTGCTGTCTATTATGATGCTGCTGCTTCGAGGATTGCTGTGGGGTTCAACGGTAGCCCCAGTCATGATGCCTTGATATAAGTGTGGTCAAAATCAGAAATTGATGTTGAGTGGAATGACTGTTGAGTTTTAGTTCAACCAGTTTACGATATGCACGGAGCAAACCATATCCACTGTATGGGCTTCGACTGTTATCCTCACAAACGGATACTGACGAAACGATTACCGCTGAAACGACAGCATGACTAAAATGAGATGTGGATTGTCCATAACCACACAACCGGTATATTTAGAGTAGGACGCGTTTGAGGAAGAGGGCGAAATTTTTACGTGGAGAAAGAAAAAAAGATATCGCGTCTCCCACAAGGTTTGAGTTAAGTTGTGTAGCAGTTCGTTCATTCAGATAAGTGAACTAAATTGAATTCGTAAAACAAGTGGGAATGGGTGAGATAAGAGAAGGTTTGACACCAACGTTCGCTAGATTTTTCAAAAGAATACTTTTGTCGAGATCGTTAAAAGCATTACTACAATCCAGGAAGCATATCCTATAAGCTTTACTCATTTTGTCCACAGAAGCCAAGTCTGCCGATAAGTTAAAGTACCTAGAGTGGAACGTCACCGACAACACACTCAGCGAGGTTTAACGTTAGCGACCAGGAGATCCATTGTCACTTTCTTCAACATTTCAAGACCAGAGAAGTGCAAGCAGCCCGCCGGAGTTTTTCAGTCACCGAAAACATCCATTCCATTGTTGGGACCAAAAGACGATTAGCATCAGTAAGTCGTTTACTGCGGAAACTAACATACACCGTACAAAAATGAACCGCCACGAACAAACATGTCTGGTTGCAGGTAGTGATTGTCTTAGACATTAATTAATTAATCCATCTTTTAATACCAGACACAATCGTCCACGGATTTACATACGCCCTTAACACGCAAGAGCTGAGGATAATCACCGCTGGTACACGGATAGCAAAATATTCACCGATATTGCGAGTATTCCGACACATTTTTCTCTTTCAAAAAGGCTGCATTTCCACTGTATCACTGCTGACGAAATCTCTAATTTATGTGGGCTGTTGAATTTCCAAGGGTTTCCCTTCAACTGTCTTATCCGACAGTTGCCACGCACCTTCTCTAACGTTAAACGAACTGGAAGAACTTCTGCGTTCATCGTGTAAGGTCTACTTCGGCAGTAGTTTGCTTCAACACACATCTCTTCTTCCCGAGGGCCAGTCTTTTTCACATCTAACTTTTAAACGACAAAGACGATTGTTGTCCGTCTCCTGTTACGCTGCACTTTTTTCTTGAATTGCTTTAAGAGTTTTAACTATTGACCCTAATTCCTTCAGAATTTCTCTTGCAGGAGGAAGATAAGGTTAGAAATTTTCTCATATTTCGATCCACTGGTAGCCGCCATACATCACGTAAAATCGCCCCTTACTAATCCTCGTCTGACCAAACGTAAGATGGTACAGAGAAACTAGAGGGAATGTCGACTCCCGTTCACAACCTACGGTAGCCAACTACTCTGTAGTTTGAACAAAACAGTCAGAACACGAAAACTGGTAGATGCAAGCATTTCGTATTGACTCATCAGTACCAAATTTACAATAACATGGATCGGTTTTTTTATAGCAAACAATTCAGGGGGTTGATAATCAATCAAAACTGAAGGTGACCAACAGTAACCTTAGACGTATTGCGACTGCTCACATAGAAACTGCCCAAATGCGACTGGCTGACTTACGTGAAACGCATTGTCGTCTTTTGTCTATCGTTGAAAATTTGACATTGTGCAGTCGTATCGTGTTCACACTATTCTGCAAGACAATCATCGACCGCACGAAAAAGACTTATATCAATCGC
>LUCH01000264.1:210953-256239 GCA_013368495.1 Paragonimus heterotremus | reverse complement strand
TGTGTATCCAAACTAAAAGAATGCAATGAACCTCCATTGTCAATTCGTATGAAAACACCTTCTGTATCACGTAAACAATACATTTCATTTAGTAGTTATTGCGAACAAAACAGTCAATCAGTGTTCATGCGGTTGAAGTAAAGCTCAAAACATTATTTCGAAATCTCGTCTGAGAGGTATTGCTCACAAACGTTTAATGAAACTTTCTAGTTATTTGTATGTTTGAGAGTAGCGGCGAATGGACTAGACCCGGTAAGCCCATTATCATACATTTGGAAGGGTTATCAAAGTAGTCCGTAGGCAATAGAAATCAACTAAAGCTTCATTTCAAGTATTGTTTTGAAACGTATCATTTATTTCAAAGCAGTTATTGTCTTCCATTTATTAACTGCACATACTATTTAAACAGAGTTAAGATGCTAGGCAAATGCACGCCCACAAACCGTCGCCCACGAAAAACAGCTTTGAAGATTTTAACGATGGAGACGATCTTCGTTTGTTAATCATACTATTTTGAAATAAGATCAATCTACTTATTTTTCATATCCATATTATCTGTTGTGTCAATCAGTAAAAATGTGGGAACAACATTTGTTACGTAATCGTCAATATTTTTATTTGTAGAAAATGATAACAGTTAGGTAATAGGCGGACAGAAGCATCGACTCTTTCGTTTGCTCTTTCGATTCAAATAACTACCGAGTTTACCGTCAGTTAAAGAAAGACATTGATTTAGCTAAAGTCTCATCAAAATTTAAAGTGCAAAATTTTGGACAAATTGCGTTACCAGGACAACTAGTAGTTGATATGTAGGTATGTTTCCGTTGAATGATGCACTTCTGTGGGTGCAATGCGGCTCGTTTGCATATGGGTCTAAACACAAAGCAAACATTGTCGCGTAAGCCACATAAGTGTTATCCACCGGTTGGTGAAACAGCTCACTGAAAGGCCCCATAGCATAGAGGGGTACATCATCGGCCGCATGTGTAGCAAAACCGAGTGGCACCAACGCTTGTTGACGATAGTCGTCTTCGAAAATCCGGTCAGTTGAGGGGTCTTTACGAGGTTCTTTCACAGGACTTGCGGGGCCATTAAAATAAGCTGAGATGAGGTATGGATATCCATCGTCGGCCTAAAAGGGAAGCCACGGGATTCCAATTTTTTGCTAGGAACATAAAAACTGGCAACCAATAAAACGATCCAATTAAGTATCACCTGACGTAACGATTGATCCTTAAAGCCAAACACTTATTAACCATAATAATGTGACCTAAAACAACCCCTGATGTTGGTGTACTCAGAAGCAATAAGCAATCACGAGGACCTCGTGAGGAATTGACTGTTCGATGGCATTTATTATGATATCTTTCCATATATTTACATATCTAGTTGTCAGTACACTTCGATCGATCGCGAAGTTAAACATTTTTGCAACAGTGCTGACTTAACGTTATATTTGCTAAAATCTGAAATACATGAACTAGATAGATGATGGGAAGGAATGTGAGATAAAATGAGCGAATGGCCATTGATCAAAAATTGAAACTAAATTAAACACGAAATCAGGGGGCGTCAAGCGAAGTCCCACTGATTACATAAACAGAACAATCACATTGACCAAGTCAGCCAGTGCTGATAAAAAATGAGTTTGACGCAAGCAATAAGGCAGCAAGTGTCAGCAATGCAACGTCTTAACAGAATTCCAGTGGAGTTAACCGAAAACCACATCATGCTGACAGACCATTTGGTTTACGTTGTTACTTCGTTCAAGTATTGTCACATGACTGGAACGTGAGGTTATTAGCAGACACGGATTTGATGTCTATCATGAGGCACAGATTGACTAGTGTGTTCAGAACGGACTGACAAAGTGTGGTCGACCACCACTTTTCCTTACCGACTCACAAATATACGAACATCAATCTTGTTTCGTACTTCCAGACTAATCATAAGTATATGACTGTTTTATTTGTGTGACCGATGAGGGTGAACCAGTTATTAACATTTAACAGTGTTTCACAGCTAATCGTATCGCACACTCGATGTTCATAATTGTAGAAAACAAGTGTCTGAATGCGCACTGAACAGAATAAAAAAGCCTGATACTGTCACACCAAAGCTAACATAATTCATCGTATTAATGAGAGCAGTGTGGTATCTGCTGCTCAAAACCTGCTCTTAATTTGTAAATACCTGCATAATGGAATAGAATTTTCGTACGTGCTTTCACAACTTATGTTTTCTGGTATTTTCACTGTCAAGAAATGCATGGTTTAATGGAATTGAAAATACGGTTTTGAGGTAAACACTGTTTCTTTCTGTATTTGCATACTTCATGCAGTTCTTTTGACCACACAATTAATCTACTTGAAAATTTCGGACTTACTAGGAGAAATAATTATGTGTATGAGTAAAAAATACGAAAGAAACTTTCATCCATATTGAAATTTTGATCTGTTTCTGATTAGTTTAGCTAGCTTAAGGACAAATTTCCTCTTCTCGTGGTCTTATTTGAAGGACTTAGTGGTACCGTTTTCAGCAAGTAAAGTCCACACGAAATTCTCAGCAAAAGTTGAAAGATTATGAAAACCTGTTTTCATTCATGTTTGGCAGATGAACTAACTACCAATTTTTGCACATTGACATGATACAGAACACCCAGTATACTTCATAATGACGCCCTGAAATCCGCTCGCTACAACGGTTGTACTAAGTAATGAGATAAGTACCTACCGTTTGACTTTCGTCCACATCAAGAATATGTGTTCTCCGGTCCGCGTAGCCGACCACACCATAAACATGAGAATGGTCGGCAGTGACCACCATAAGCGTCCTGTCAGCGTCCACCTGTCGCGCTGCACTGCCTACCGCTCGTTCCAAGGCCAACGTATCGGTCAATGCATACCTAGTAGGGTCAAGTAATTAAGACGGGTGTATTCTCTGTGACATTTTGTGAAAGATATCAGCTGCTAGTAGTATTTAATGGCATAATGCAGCATAATGCAGCCAAGCACATCACCTTCAAGTTATTCATCAGATTATGTACAGCGAAATATAAGGGTTCCAATTATAGCAGGCTGAAGCGAAAGATACGCGTTCATCTGGCGAGCGAATTCATCGATCAGAGTAAGTAATTTCATAGTAATAAGGCGCAAAATTGCACTCAATGTTATTAAAGAATGGCAGATTAAGTAATTTGGAATAGCATTCCCATTTTCGTATAATGTGACGTGACAAAAGCGATATTAACAGGATGTAAGCGGCGTCACCTAGGAGGTCGTTTCAATACGGAAGTTGATGCTCGTCGTTTGCCCGATGAACATAGGTCGTAAAATTTTCCCGGAACTTTCCATGTAACTTCAAGAAGATATACAACTGCACTGAAAGCTTGATTGTGAAATTCATCAGGAACATGAGGACAAAAGTTGTAAGCAGGACAGGTGGTCGCAGTCTCTCAGTCAAATCATGAGTTGGCTCTAGATTGACTTGCTCTCACGGTTGGTTTGGTTGGATAGAGATAACTCTATCTGTGTCGAACTGCCTCCAACCTAAAGCACTTGAGTTTAGTATCAGGTTATTTATTCTGTCGATTCTACTTTAATTTCATCGCCGATGTCACACTGCCACTAGAATCATTAAATTGGACATAATTTTGACCACCATTCCTGTGCTATTATTGCGTGACCTTCAAGTGTCTGAATGGTTTGGCATTTTATGTCCTATCTGGCTTCGCCAATCCCAAATTCAGATAAGTTGCTTGCCAGCAAAATCCTACGTATATTATGAAAGTCGTTTGATTGCAAGTTGTTTTCAGTTGATACTTCTTGACTTTTGGAAAGGAGAGAATGGATGCAGTTAAATTTTCTAAGGGTGACATAATTGTAAAATTTCGATCAGCTAAGACAGTTGCTGATGGCTAATTGATAAGTATGCTACGTAGTATTGTTTTATAATAAATGTTAACTATACACGTTATTAATATATTTAATATGTCGCCAAATGTGATATATATTATTTGTAGTTTAGGCCAACCAGACGAGTAAACGGTCGCACAACCCGTCATTCTAGCCATATACGGTAAAAGTACAATAATGATTAACCTCCGTTGATGAACGGGGAGAATTATACTCAGCTAAAGTTAATTACGTCCAAAATTTTACACCAGAAAGACGTTCATTCGGTGAGTGTTTAAATTTTTAGAATCGACTTGAACAGTTTGTCCACGATCGTCTCTGACCCTTAAACGTTCGTTTTATTGGAATATTAGGACAAAAGTTCACAATTACAACGACGGCCATCAGACTTTCTTCAAACAAACCATCTAATCTCATGGTTCTAAGCGAGTTTTGTGTAGGAGTTTGTGAGTTTTACTAGTTTTTGCTAGTTTGAGAGTATTTTACGTTCTGGGATGATGTGATGACAAAAGAGGCACGTATCAGTGAAATGGTATTGAATTAATAGAAATACTCACTTTGCCTGATTTCCGTGATGTGCGTGATCAATTCGCCCACCCTCCACTAACAGAAGATAGCCCTTGGAATTTCTTGCCAAGATTTTAATTGCTATTTCTGTCATTTCAGACAAACTAAGTTGATTTTTGCGACGAATATCGTAGTCAAGGTGATTGGGAGCCAGGAGACCTGGTGGGAATAGGTAAATAATTCAGACGGGCTTAGAAGGTGTGCACATAGGGACTTATAGTACTGAACATTATGACAAACAATATTATTGGAAAGTAACAGACTAGGTAGAACGTAATTTTTTAAAATTTTTATTAATCTATGAAGTCTAAAACATTGAATTCCTTCTGCTAACTTCATCTTGGCGTAAGGAAGATGTGTTGTGGTTGGTTATGACTCCACTGACTGCCATCACTCGAAGACTAGATACGTCTAAATTATACACACATCGGACGAGCAGAGACAGACGGTGGCTGAACATGCCTACAAAAACTCCACATATTATGTAATTAAAACAACAGCAACCTAAGAGCATACCATGGCCAGTTTAAACAAAAAACGCATGCGGATTAGTTCAGGTGAACATTGTTTCGCAGAAAGCCAACACATCCAATTTTTGAAAACTCAACGTTGTGTTACTTGTTAACTTTTAGAACAGATTTCCGTTTGATAAATGAGTGGTTCCAGCTTCTGTACCAACAGGTCTTTGTTGCCATCAGTTATGCAGGGCTTTTTTCCAAAGAAGTGACGTTTTCCAAAGAACCGTTCTTTCTTTTATTAACTTGTTCGTCATTAGGTATCTTAATTATGGGAGAAATCACTCCACGACCATTAAAGAAAAGATGTTTCAGATTGAACTATCACAAACTTATTAAGAAACATTTGACAGTCCTGTGAAACGAAAGGTAGCTTGTTCATGCGTTGACCAGTGATTAGATAACCAATTAACATGAAATGGCTTTTGAGTAATCTTCACACAAGACTTGCAAGTTTTACTCAGATCAACATAATACGAGGTAATCTAACGCAAAGCCTGCTTGAGTAATCTGAAAACTGAGCATGACCTAATAAATTTAGTACCCATAGAAAAGAGCGGCGCACCTTTACTGATGAGTCAGGTAACAGATCTCGAGGGATAGTTGAGGCGCAACCGATTGCAAACATGCATTGATGACTTTCGTCCTGTGAAATGTAAGTGACGATCTTCAATGACGACCGCCTACATGTGTGAGTCCGCTGTACACCACAGCGTTGAATCGGATAAAACGCGCCTCGTAATTTTCCGAAAATGACGTTGTATTTCCTCGGTTAGCGAGTGATGGTGTATCAAAATTGAAAAACGGCGTAGGGCTGTGTAACCGAAGTGCTCTAATCACTGATATTAGCTGTTCTAGGGTTTGACAGATGACACAAACCGAAGGGGTAATGAAAGACTAGTATTGATTATGTATGAACTGCGCATGATTTGATTAATCCGCTGAACTCCGGTAACGTAGCATCACCAGGAACAAAGGCCAGCCAACTTGGAAGCGGAATGAAACAAAGCCATGTTTAAGACTGTTTTAGGGATATTTCAAGCAGAATATTTCAAGAAAGGTGACCTCTAACACACGACAATCTTATAAATGCGACATTTTCTCTACGCTTCACAAGCTGAATCTTGTCAGAGCAATGTCATCGTTACAGTACCCAACGTGTACGTAAGTACGCAAGTGAACAGCAGCAAATCATGTGACTTGACATTGATTACCCTTTCTTTGCTGTCTTACTTAGTCTCATCGTACTAAGTTAACATTAATTTCACCTGAAAATTTTATTCTGGTAGTAAGCATGAGAGGAAACTTCAGATGACGGTACCGATTAAGTCTTACTTGTTGTAAACTGATCACATGAATTTGATTTCATGAGCCCAAAATTCCAACCAACCCAATAAGGATTGTTCCCACAGAGAAAGCGCTAGTTGGTTTCCAAGGAAATTGAACATGATACTTTCAGTTTCATCAAACCTAAACTGGGGTTGAAATCAACAACCGTATGGTCGGCAACCACTTTGATTCAAACTGTTTGCCACTCCAAGTCGATCACAACTTCACTAGTTGAATGATAGTTTTTGCAACCGCTTTCAGAAAGAATCAACTGAATTGGTGTTTGATGCAGCTGGGGTTAGTCGATAGTGTGTACCCTTGTATCGAATAGGATTTCACTGCAATGCAACTGCGATGAACAACTGTGATGACCATTCCGTCACTGACATCATATCAGACATTCTTGAATTACCACGACTGAACGTTCAGTCAGATTTATCAGCAAACCGTTGCCAGTTTGCCCGACAATCTATCTTCAATTATCCCCGTTACAATGTACGTGCAAGCTGTAGTTCTGATGTAACTTAGCATTATGAGCTGCATTTGAAATATGTGAAGAAAATGCTGAGATTTGATGGATATCATCATGATGTATTGATCTGTTCATCTAGACGTATGAGTAGTAGAACGTTACAAAATTTTAAAACTGACGGAATTGATCGCAGAGTCCACAGTGTAATCCAAATAGATCACTGAAGCAGCTTACGCGAGTATACTACTAATAAGAAAAATTAAACAAAACATTCCTTTGCGCTACATTTTGACTTTCGCCCAAACAAAATGGCACTAAGTTTAAAACACTGGGTCCAACTATAAATTACAAGTCGGGAAATCGGAAGATGGTGACTGAAAAATTTAAAAACCTCACATTTTCATCGAATGGGCCCTATCCACAGTCGCTTTTTAGTCGCAACGCGGTCTAAATGAATTTACTTTGTACGCTGCCGGTTACGCGGATAAATCTTTATTCTCAGACTAACTATCATTTTAGTTATATGTATTATTATGGAAAAAATTGCGACCATAATCAACAATGTTCAATTTTGCTAGGTAATATGGAGTTTCAGTTTGAACATCACCCACAACTGATCGCAGCTGTCGCATTCTCCCAGACTTTAAAGTCGGCTTTTTCCGAAAAAAATTGAACAGTCTATGGGAATGCGACAGCTGCGATCGATTGTGGGTGATGTTTAACTTGAAGTTAACGAATTCCTCTACCACTCATCATTAATATGGAGTTTGTTCGAAATCGATTGAACATCTTGCATCAGTAATCCCGGAACACATGCTTCTACAGACCCTTTGGTCCCCCTTACATTATTATTGTAATATATAATAATAGTACAATTATTATAATAATTTAGTTTCACTCATGATAGTGTTCATTCTTATCATTGCTAAAAGTTGAATTCTAGATGCGCTTCCCTGGAGCAACCGAGTTGTCTACTGAACCATTGATCTCACTTTAGATAAGGCTGTACTATCATGTGCAAATGCTCAACAACATTCTTATCTGAGTAATGCTCAGATTTCAGATCTCTTGGAAGAAGACATAATACTTTTCTGCAGGTGGAAACCACAGAAGTTATTACATTGTTGTGCGATATTTCGATTGCTGGTAGGCCTCGATAAGATCCATTATCCACACATGTGTCCCAACCTACTAATTCACTTCCAGACAGTTAGTAGTCATTTCACGGAACAACTGTCAAACATACATTTACAATTTTTTCCCTTTCTTGTGTTATGGCTTGGGACAACCGTGATCAAGAACCAATGAGTACCACTACTTTACAGATATCAGTTATATTATTTTAATAACAAGTGAATAATTTTATGAAATAAGGTTTTGTACGATTTTTCTGAAGTAGTATATGTCACAGGTACTAAGAATAAACGTATACTTCAGCGAATGCGTTTCATTGAGTTTCGACTACAAATAAAAATACATTTTCATCCTGAACGCAAATCGATAAAGTGTGATTTTAGGTGATCACTCGAAACGCCACTCAAGAAGGAAAGTTTTCTCATTGGCTAAGGGGTTCCTTCACAGTCCAGAGGTTTACTGCTCCATGCATTCGCAGAATTGGTTGTTTCTAGGTGTATGGGATATAACTCCGCTGAACAGGTTGCAATAACCGTATGTACAGAGAATTCAAGCTGTGGTGGCGCGATATTTTCAATGCTCCCTCTAAAGCGGAGCTCACGTAAATCGGTTCCTTAAAGTCTAGATGAAAATATTTGAGTTTCAGGAGATTCTGATCAATCTAATTTGACCATCACTTAAAGATTCTCGCAGTTTTTCTAGTATTGAAGGTTATTTGATCACCTCTTTTCGACACGTTCCCATGGAAACGAGAAAGCTTCGACTCACTTAACATTAAGTAAAATGAAGTACTACTCACATTGTGCTTAGTCGCTTAATAATTATTTTCTGACCATAAAAATTCCAGCGCGTCCTGTGTACTCTCTGTTGGTATATCAAATGAGAACATATCATAACTCACCAAATAGATAATCAACTTCGGCCAAATCTAGTCGCTTCAACTTCTCAGAATCGAATACCAGTTTATGCCTACGATTCCGTTTCTTCTGTTCCCGTAACCACTGCTCGAAAAGGTTTCTGCCATCTTTTCTTGATCCAGGCGTTTTGGGTGTCACAGTCGACACGTTTTGATAGAACATTTTCGAACCACCACCCAGAATGACATTGAAATCCAATCCGTTGTTGATTAGTTGAGAAGCGATGTCATCACAAACGAATGAGTCGGACACTGAGGTTTTGCTGTTATGAGACAATGGTTGTAATATGAAGTGCTGTATATGTCAGTGCTACAAAAAGATTGAGATTCCTTTATAATTCTAAATCCCAGGAATAAATAAGTGAAGTTCTGTGAAAAACAGGCACTCGGATACTTTCTGATCCTTGATTCGGCTTTACCAGATTATTTGAAAGTGGTCCACTAACTCGAGCTGCGTGTCTCCCCTCTATACCGCTCACTCACATAGATCACGGCCTTCTGACCTTTTGATGGATTACAGATATTTCCAACTTATATTATCACTAGTTATATTACAATTTCGAGGAACAAGGAGGTAATCATTTCGATTCCCTCGAGGATTCTACCGGTGTTTTGCGACTAATCGTTCCGTCTCAGGCACTCAATAGTCTCAGTCTGTGTATAGGAAGCAGTTTGCCTTCTCAGTCCATGATTGATTTTCCCATTGATTTTACCCGCATACGTTCAGGCGGAAGTATTGAGTACTTCCAGAGTACAGTGGCTTGGAAGTTTCAGTTCCTACCATAGTATGGTGCACCAGAACATTGTGATGTTGAACACATAAACGTTCAGTCGTGTCTTTTGTTGGACGCTACTGTCATGTCTATTTTACTCGCTGTGCTTACATATTTAATTGTTAAAAACGTTTCGTAAAATATTCTGGTTCCAAATTGCTTCCGTTTTGGACATTATTCTCCGCGTTTTCATGACCAAAATAATGTCTGCTTTGAGTTCTATAACAAACCATGAAGATGGTCAGTAACCTTAGACAACAGGGATAGAGTCTCGCGTAACCTCGTGATATGTGACCAGTTGGATACACTATGGACGTGTGTCATCAATAATTCCTTTTAACTCCCTGTGTACTTCTCTTTTGTTGAAATGGGAGAACCATACTTCAAGACACTTAGGTGAATGGTCAAATCATTCGACACAAGCAGACAAAGCGGTCTTACAGAATAGACGAGTCTAACATAAACGTGACTGATTCCAACAGAGAAATGCTATGTGGGATATCTCAGCTGTTTTTTCCGAAAAACTGCACTTAAAGAAAAACAGAGAATGGAAGGTCTTGATTTCAGTTTTACTCCAAGCCTCGAATTAAAACTACACCTAGTGGCTGTATATGGAATGATGTAATCCACAACAAAGACGAACAGCTGGATAAGTTGCATAGTTGACAAACAGCAATAGATTCCAAATGTTAGCCAAAAATTAGCATACTAAGTGCTCTATCCAAATGGTGAGATTCCCTGTGTTCATATAATCTCCACTGTTAAATGGCATGCAACTTCACGTTTACAATGAATATCCAGTTTGAAACACTTGGGCTTCGGATTCTCACATTTATCGACAAAGTGAACTTCTTGCCTTCCGCACTGTAGCAAATTAGCCTTCTCAAACTATTCTATATCGGTATGTATTACACGGTTTTGCTCCAAAAGCAGACAAAAATACAACATAGTTATTTTTAAACGAATGTTTTTTGACTGGAAATCCAACTGTCCTCACTCTAAATGTTGCTAACCTGAGCGTAGTCGACACCACGCCCATCTGACAATAGACTTTTGAAAATTACGTTTGCTCGGTTGACATCACTTTCCTGCACAAGCAAAAAAGCTCCTTTTTCGTTTTCCACATCAAGTTGGTTTTGCCTTTCGGATCCTATTTGGGATGAACTGTGGTTTACTGTGGTCAGCTCGGGGTCAGTCTCCCTGTGATGAACATGCCTGTGTTTTGAATACAGCTAAGACACAGGATGATATATATCCGCTGTTACAATCACACATGGGCTGTTTACTGTCCAGTTTTATTTAGTCAGAATAGAGACCGCTTGCAATTCATTATATGCTACTCATTGAGGCTTACCCACGATGTATGGTAAGAAATGAGTCTAGAGTTAGACCGCACTAACCAGGAATTGGCCGTAGGTTCACTGAACTGTCAGGTTCATGCGGACAACTCAAACTCACTTTGTTCTTGTTAAGTTTCCAAATGATCCTATCTTCGATTACGACCTTTAGGCTTCACAAAATTGATAGCGAATTGAACAAGGTCGAAAAGCAGTAGCATACCTGATGGAAACCGCAATGGTGGTTGTCGCTCTAACTGGATGAGTAGAGAATGATGATACCTCGAGACTGAATACATTTCAAAGGAACTGTACTGTTTCTCACAAAAGTAGTAGCTCTCAAGGTGCAGTCCTTGCAACGGCTGTATATGTAGAAGGGTCACCATGGCTTTTCGAGTCATCTCAACCAAATTGTGTGACCACACTACTGATTTGTGCTGTTTACGCAAAATCTGGCCAAATTAATTACAGTTGTAATAGTGAGAAGAGTTGCAAAAAACACATACAGACGTTAGTTCTGGAAGTGGAAGATACTGCTGTCTAGAACTACGATAATGCGCCTTCATTGAGGATAACTGAAAGTGCTGAAAAACCATAAACCAACTGCCTTGTTTCATATATTCTATTTAATCATTCAGTAGTAACTCACGGATCGCTCTCTTGATCTCTGTCCGTCGTATGAGCATAGGCAGCCGCTGGGGTCGCGTGCGTGATCCTCGTGGTAGTGACAATCCCAGTAGACATTCCGCTCTTTTGAGCCAGTATAAGCGAAGATTGAATCTGCTGTGTAGAATCAAAAGATCTGCATGTACAGCATTTTTTCACACCAGCAATTCCGATCACTTGTTGTGCGACTTTTGTACCTGTGAGATAGAATGGGTAAATTTTATCAGAAAATATATCACATGAACGAATACCTTGTCCTTGTCCGAAAACGTCCTTGATGAGCTACGAATTGCTTAATATGTTGTAGGCAGAACCTCCGAAAACGTTCATACTACTTTCTGTTCACAACTAATATAAAAACCTTTGGTTTTCATTAACCGCTGAATCTGGTTCTAATGTATTTTTCTTGTATGAACTTTGCATGATTGCCTTTCTTGGAGTAAAATTTTCAGTTTTGCTAGATATAAACAGAAGGCAAAGTATGCTGGATTCATTAACTTATTCAGAGGGATTTTGCACTGATAACGGAAACTGAACAATAGTATCTGGGTTTTAACATTACTCAGATCATAGACTATTTTACGACCTTGTTTCCATACCCTAGTACTTATTGTTTTTGGAAAAATTTCAGGGGCATTTTATAAAACTGTGTTTAGATTTTACCACCAATAACGACTGAGTCTAGATCCGTAAACAAAACAAACACTGCTCAAAAGTTTCGGTATATCCCTTTTCGTGCTTCTGTTGAATAAGATAAGACATTTTAGATAACTTATGTCAACGTTCTTGTACACTAACCTTACTTAAATCATTCTTTTTTGTCGGGGCGATTGATTAATCGAATTAACCTTGATCAGATGTTCTAAATTCCTGTATGCAAAGACGGAATCAGACCACTGTAAGTGTCACTCAAGTGAAAACTGTCAGACTGTCACGTCCAGTTTTAAGAAACTTTGAATAACAGTAGTTTTGTAGAGTTACACTTTGATGATTAGAATAAATCGACTTCAGAACATTGCAGCTAGTTCATACCCATCATCGGATTTGAGCAGATTCCAATGAAATTCAAGCCATTTTAATCGAAATAGGAAGCTTTTAAATTAGACAACACACGAAATTACACCCAGTTATCAGCCTGCAAGTGCATTTCCTACACCAACGTAAAAGCTTTTATGAATGTCGCGGTAGATAGTCTTTGCAGAAACACATACACTTCCGTATTTGTTAGGTAAAGCAAAACCAGAACTGCTACGGATTATAACCATGCAAATTTTGGATAACAAACAGTTGTTGCGCAAATTCTGAACACGAACGACCGAACGAGGAGGAACCAACTGCTAACAGTAATTCGGGACAATATATTTGAGACCAGCTGGTTTAAAAGTTTGATGTGTTAGGCTTGTTAACTCCGCCTAAAAATCAGGACACCAGTTCCATCGGAAAAATCTTCCAGTTGTCAAAATAATTTAACGTGGCAAAGCGATAGATGGAGTTGAAAGATAAGCTTGCACTCTGCTTAATGACATTTAACGAACCTACAAAAATCGATGTCAAATATTTTGCAGCAAATTCTTAAGTGTGTGTTTTGCGTCAGTTTCACACTGATTAGTCCCAACACTTTCGCTCAAGTTTTTGATACATCTGGACAATATTGTGTGGTAACTGGCTATCCAGTGATGACTGTTGAGTCTGGTAATATATGAGGTGATTTTTGAACACAGATCTTCAGTGTTTCATGAAAGAAAGCTTGTGTAACGTTTACGTGAATAGATAAGAACATTTAACCATGAACGTTTCTAAATCCATTTTGTGACATCTACCAACCGTCAGTCCACTGTTTCACTTGTTTAGGTTCAATATGTAATTGCAATCTAACATCTTATAAACTGATATACAAATGCGCGAATAATTTGGTTAATTGCGGGAAAATGTGTATTATCAAGTTCATTCAGCATTTGGTAGATTGTGCAGTTTTGTTCTTCTTTTTTGCACTGAATTTTGACCTCAGACCTTCATAAGACAGTGGTGACAGTGGCATGATGCAGTCCTCTTTAATGTCCATAGTTCATGCAAAATGGATACACACATCTACAGCAAACTAATGGATGATTATGTCTGACTGCGACTTTTGCAGTTTTGCAGACTTTCAGGATGTTACTTGTGAGACAAAACAAACCCTAAACATCAGGTTTGTTATCTTTGGAATTTTCTATTAGTGCACATTCTTGCTCCAACTTGGATTTAAATTCCAGTTCACGTGCATCTGATCTGAGCGTGTTGCTTACTCTTCCGTTACGCCTGTGCTCGCCAAAACCGAAGCATCACTTCGAAGCTCCCAGTTATAATGATTTACCAATAATGCTGAATTTGTCAGATCTTTTTGAGATGCACCACCATAGAGTAAATTACTCCGTACTCATGACGGCCAGTAAAGTTTGTATGATACACACAACTTGGTATGCTGAGTGCTGTTGGGCTAACTAAAACCAGCCCGGAAGCTGAGTTATTTTCTTTTTCGAAGAGACCACTGAAAACTCTACTAGCATTGGAACATTGCTGTACAATTTGAGTAGAACACAGTTTATTTACAGCTAATTCCTCAATACTTGTCAGCAACTACATTAAGATTGCTGTTCTACCGGATTCAACCGACCGAACTTTAACGCTGTCCTTGTACTGGACGGTCAAGTGAACCACAAGACATTCATTGGTGAACCTATTATGTGAGATCATTTTGGAGATACTTGGAGTCAGTTGACTGATTGTTATTCTCGAACTTAATCTACTGGTAATCAATGCTGTTGTTCATTGATGAATGTCGCTTTTGGTTGAGGAGCTGGTTTACGTTTAAGTACAAGAACTTTTAGGATTGGAAACACCTTCTTGCTGAGAAATATTGTTTCCAACTGTTCGCAGGTTATTTTCTTTAGCTACTGCGTTTTCATGTCGCTTACATCGAAATCGATCACATACCTATGTTAAACTCAAAAATCATCATGCGTCCCCCGCAGTGCTAAGAAAGATCGACAGTCATTGGATCTACCTGTTTGATCACGATCTGTTTTTAAATGTTGGCCGTATACTCGAATCCACTGATTTAAATTTCTAAAAAGAGATAAGTACTATATCTGTCTTTCTAGTTGTTTATTCATCTCTATGCTGAAGTGGACAGGGAGAATACCTTGTCAGTTTCACCCGGTAAGATGGTTCAGACGCTTCAGAAAGATATTCACCAAATGTAATAAGCTGTGGTTCATTAGAATGGACGTTTATAATGAATGTGAGCGACATACACTCAAATATACGAACACTAAACCTTTGATCAACCTTAAAAACTAGAAGACTTAGGCAGAGTCATAGTGTTTACAAGAGCCGAAGATTGTCGATCAATAGATTTCCTATTGTGGATATAACGTATTGAGTGACATTCATTTGTCATCTGTTGCATGTTGTTATGAGTGGACAGTTGGCTGTTCATCTAAACTCATCAACACAACATTGAACATATGGAAGTGGGTTTGAGTGACAGTTTGCTGTTAGACCGGCTAAAGTTAACTGAATACAAATAAAATATTTCCATGATGCACCATAGGGCTCTCATGGTCGAACCTCATCATCGGAAGTCAGTTGAATTGATCTCGCTGTGTCATGCAATAACAAACTTATTGCTCATCGAATCGGTTATGTGATTCGACACACAAACAAGCCCCTAATTCGTCATGAACAAACATCGCATACAGTTGTTGATTTCTGTTAGAAGCCACCATAATATTTAATGAACCAGTGGAGTTTTTTTATTTTAAAACGTTGTACCAGTGGATGTCTACAAAATTCATCGGATTAAGAACGATGTAATGAAAATATCTGGCCAATCAAATGAAATCTACGAAGATTAAATGTTAAGTCAGAAATGAATGAGAATTTCTTTCCAGTTTATCGATCCAGTACATTTTTACCAGAAAGAATGAAGTCAAAATAGAAAACTATGGAGAATAATGTGATTGTCTGGTTTCACTGGACACGTCTATATGTACTATTCAGCGCTTATTACAGATGATAAGATTACAAAACAGACAGCAGAACTATGAGCTGAAACTGTATCTATGTTAATGGCATTCAATCGAGCTATCTTCCAGTGTTAATCGCCATCAGACTTTCAGCAGTGACCACACAGCATATACAGATGGCAATGTCTTAATGGAAATCCTTTGGCATAATCCAACAGCTGAAGCTCGTTATTAACGCAAACAATTAGGTGCAGTAAGGCTGCGTCCACCTGTTGATGGCTGCAGCATACGGTTAGCGACTGCTGATGTCTGTTTATCGTTCCCACTTAATGTTTGCAGAAAAACTCGCTTCTATCGCGCTAATCCTATCACAGTACACATGCATTCACATGCTAACAGATGGCACAGAATTGTGTTGTTTATGCAAATTAATGATCGGTTTTATTTGACTTTCATCGGCTACCATTAGAATTTCAGAAAATTGTACTTAAGGATAGGTATGACCTAACTCCTCGGATTGCTTTTTCCAAAACATGTATCTGAAGATCATACTTGGGTGATGACTGAAGATTTCCATCTTTTCACAATGTTGAATGGTTGACAGCCCTTTGCACCATTTGTGCATGAATCTGAAACAATACACAATGCCATACTGTTCCAAACAGTACACGCCACGTCATACTCCGTTATTCACCAATCGGTGCTAATTAAAAATACATGTACACAATGTGTCATGACATATCCGGTTTTTCTGAGGAGACCCCACTGTAATTTTCTTTCCCGCCCGTCTTTTCATATGTTTGTTGTTATGTGCAGTGTTTCTTTTCCACTATCCCTCTCTGTGCCTGTAAATTGTGGGTTGGTGCTTTAAAATTCCGCGTTGTTTGGGAACTTCAATTACGGGTAAAACGGACACAGAGATTAGACCCTTTCTAAATTGTATAAGCATCAAACTGGTGAACTAAACAGCTGTTATGAGTTTATGCTGATAGTGTGTTCCTATATTTTGCTCAGCAAAACACATATGATATAAACTAGGTTATCCACTTCATAAGTTTGGACAAGACCCACTTGTGTTCACTTGCATATCGAAACGGTATATTGGGTTGGAACACTTTGAAAAACTTATCAAAATACGTCGGAAACCGCTACGTACAATTGATTCAGATATATTTATGATTAAAAATAAGACAATTAACAGTGTTACTGGTGATTAGCTACTCCAACAGAAACTAGGTTCCCGTGCACTAGTTTCTGCGAACGTATGGGAAAATAAATTTGATTCCACACAGAAACGTATGCTAGCATTCACAAAGGCATCGACCTTCGTACTGTAAACGTCATGATTTTAGCGAGGCAAAATACTGTCTAGTAGCTAGTTGATAACTTACTCCTTTACTACATGACTTTCATCCGTTTTTTGCCATTATCCATGGCTTTAAAGTGAGCTAATTCTGTCTGTGACCAAAATATGCAGTTAGTTGTAATGAAAAATTGCATAACTCACGTTCTTTTACCGTTCGGTGTTAATTCCGTAGTATAGCCACCTCTTAAAAATGCAACGAATTTTTTAAACCATCTGTATATCTAAGTGAAAACTAAGACACAAAAGTTTACAAATTTGAATCGAGACCAATGTTGTTTCTTTTCCTGGAATAATCTACTTTCATGATCCCTGTAAGTCATCTGTGAAATGAGTAGAATGAACAAGCAGTCTGTCTTATGAACTATATAAAACTTGAGTTAAGTTGTATAATAAAGTAATCACTCGAGGGTTGATATTACACAGTAGTGATTTTAAAAAAATGCCACATTGCCCCAGTTGAGAGGTGACAGCACAGTTTACGCCACGAACGTGCATACATAATGTATTCTTACTTTCTTCTGACTGAATGAGGGTTTTGACAATAAGCCTTCAATAAATTCTTATCAACAATAACGATGAAATTGAATGAATTATGAAAATCTTCAAAACAAGTTAACTGAAGACCAATTTTTATTCATTTCGGACATCTCCAATGTGTGTTCCATTACGTGAAAAGTGGTTTTAGACATTAATTCTAATAGTTATCTTCAGTCCAGTGTTTTATTATGCGTGTTTTTTATGCGGAGAAGTACATTATTCTGGTACGACTTACCACAAAATAGCGCCGTAGCTGAGGACGCAGAATCAGTCGTCAT
Organism: Paragonimus heterotremus; assembly: GCA_013368495.1. Lineage (NCBI taxonomy): Eukaryota > Metazoa > Platyhelminthes > Trematoda > Plagiorchiida > Troglotrematidae > Paragonimus > Paragonimus heterotremus. Next base: position 238,428 of record LUCH01000264.1, on the reverse strand, counting down.
GCGATCGGCGCTGAATGTGTGTACCAGAGAAACTGTCGGCCAGAGCTCCCAATCCAGTAAGACATCTCCGGCGGATCTATTCATGTTTGCTGCTTTCAAATACCTTGCTCCTGTGATGGTACTGGAGCCCATCCCATCCCCAATGAACAGGATCATATTTTTGGGTGGGTTGATCGTGTTGTAGATATGACCATAGAGTGGTGACCGTTTAAAGCTGTAAATTTTCCGAGTTGCGGCATTTTTCCACATTAACGGATGGACAATGTTGTCAGCAACATCAAACAAAGAGACATTTGTGGTAGGTTCGTCACAGAACACTAACGAAAATATGCATGTTAGCCAGAATATCCAGGGTATAAACTGCGCAACCGTCTCCATTAATGTAAACCAAATAAACACCTTGTTTCGAGCTGTTTTTCTTTGGTAGATTTACGTATTAATTCACACCAGGCTGTTTTCCTTGTTGGCAGTCCCTGTTTGGTTTCACCATCGACCTTGATACTGTCTGACTGTACCATGTAAATCTGTCCATAAGGTGAGATTTTCAGGCGTGTGGCACACAGACATGTTCGAAAGCGCCAATCACAAACAACCGCATCGTAAAACATACATAGTGGTTTTAACTGATATTTGCGAGCGCATTCGTCTGTGTTCACACCATTAACATTATACATGTAAATGTATGCCGCCTTGCCGGTTGAATCGAAGTGATCTGTTAGTTTGTTCAACATCATCTTGTTTAGCTTCATAGAAAGGCAAGTATGACGTGACTACATGGGGGCGAGACGTAACCGCTGTAGATATCACGCGGTAGTAGACAGTACCAGTTGCCGGCTTATCTTTAATTGCGAATAAGAGTAACCAGAAATAGAAGCGACCAGGAGTTCCGTGTTCGCAATGAGGTGCACAGCGCTTTAGCCAATACGCTTGTGCCGCGGTGCACTCACAACGGGGTTTCTTTTTTCGAAGTTGACAACTTAGTTACAAAAATTGGATGCCAACTTCCCAGTTAGAAATTTAACTGAACAAATCAGAAATACACCTATACCAAGATGGTAGTACCATATCGTGCATCCCCAACAGGTGCGACAGATAGCAGCCGAACAACACGAAATTAATCAAACGAACCAAGCTCACAGAGCAGGTTCATACTTATGCTGGTCTGGAGCTAGCCAAAGCCAGGAGAGATGGGAGTTCAATGTTGACGACATTTGAACAGAGAACTGGTTGTAGACATTTGACAAGCTTCACCTCAAATAACATCAAGACGGTTGACTTTTGATAACACATCTGTATGTAGATAGCATTTATCAAGTGTCCGCTATCCAACAGGTTTTGTTCGAAATGGAACGTGTACTGGACGTTTACTAGAGTTATGGTGAGTTGGTGATCACACATCATACCATCATTAACATCATATATCCGCTGGTAGCATAACGGTCTCATTTAACCTGCGTTTACAAATTTACCCGCATCTCCGATAGCAATCACATTAGCAGATCTGATGATGTTATGCGACTTACATTGAGAACATACAGCTTCAAATACACACAGGTAGCACGGTACTAGAAACCACGACAGTGCTACGTATGAGGTACTGTTACACAAAGGACTGAAAAACTTCAGACCAAAAGTAGTTTTCAATCAGTGGTAGCACTTTTTATTTTGATAGTGGTTTTGTTCAGGTTTATCAAGCAAGATTTTTCCTCATTCAGATTTATATTATATTTAGAAGTCTGGTATTTCACAGTCGCTACTTTCTGTGTTTAAAAAAGATACACCAGTGGCCAGTGCGTACCTAAGTCATCAAATAACAAGGTGTGTATATCCGAGACGGAGGTATGAAAAGCGTGTGAGTAATAAACTTACAAGTGAAACTGTCGTCCAATTCGTGTTGGAGATTATGTGTCCACTTGTGACGAACAGTTATTATTACATTCCTAAAAATGCACCTAGATAAAATTGTTGTTGAAATATCCAGCTATTATTTTTAACTCAAACGTGGTTTTCTGTCTATCTACAGAGATGAGCTGTCAGTTTGTTAGTTTGAAACCTTGAACATAAAAACGTGAGGTCATTTTATGGCATGCACAAGTTCTACTGAACATCGATAATTCCTCTAGTGCAATCCAATGTCCGATTACTTGATTTAGCCCGACACGATGACTGCCAATGATCTATATTCATCGCAAGTGTAAAAAGCCTCACAATTCTCTATAATAATCCTTAGTAAGGCAAAATCGAAGGAAGGTTAGTTCCACTATTCTCACAAGACTCAGACTTTGTTCAACAAGCCTGAACACATGAGCACACCTACGAATGTCTAGGACGTGAAAATCGTTTGGTACTTGTTTCTTAAAGAATGCGACCAATATTCGATTCAATTCGGCTATGGTAAGTAGGTAGTTCCTGCCATAAATGTTGGCTTAAATATGATAGAGTATAATTAATAAGGGCTTGAGAACATTAAATGCTGATTGTCGGTGGTTTACTTAAGAAAATCATAAAATGTATGCTGCTCTTAAAATTGACATAGATAGCTATTTTGCCCGTAATAAGCTGAACTAAACTGTCTTCGACTTACCCTCTGGCATACCTGCACGAGAAGTGCAAAACGTTTTTGGCGCCTCCTCCGTAGTAACCCCGAGGTCTCTTTCAAGTAGATAATCAGCTGAGGGACAACTTTTCGTTCTGCTCGTGATCAGTTTCTTGAGTTTAGAGCGTTATATAAGGTTAGGATATGTCAGATTGTCAGGTTATTTCCGACGCTTGCATAGACTGTAAGGCACCTTTATTTAGACGGCGTTCGTGTGTATATGTCCGCCCTCAGCCTGGCCGACAGACGATAAAGGAGACGAATAGTCAACCAGGTCCAATGGACGCAAAATTTCTGCACTTGGTGTTAAAGTGAGCACGCGCAGTCCTACTGATTCCCTTATGATAATGACGAGCTGGTGTGTAAGAGCTGAAGGTTGGTTTAACAATTTGATTGATGGGAATTCTACATAAGAATTGAACATGTGCAACGGTTATCTTGATTTCGACCTGAACTTGATCTGAGGTGGCGATAAAGAAGCTTGTTAATCGGCTAGGAAGTTGACGCAGATTCGAATCTGTAACAGAAGTCATTATTGGATCTCGTACGGAGGCAGGATGTGAACATGACTGGCGGTGTACAGCTTGGTTCGGTATGTCGTCGAATGAAAACGAACAGGAAGTGATTTTATCATTCGATGGAATTCAGCCCAGTCGAAAGTACAGGAAGTCCACGTAAGCCCGTACAGGTCATGTGAAAACATAGGACCACGAACACTTTCACGTGCACGGCTGACACATTCATACACACTGTGTAGCAGTACGCTGTCATTCGCCCTGGTGGCACTTCCTCTACTGCGCGTACGCACTATTCCGATAGTCGCCTCTGGTCTATCGTCTTGCTGACTTTGAGACCTGCCTTCTATTTCCCGAATATACTCACTATACTACTCACAAATGAAGCTACCCGTCATACAACAACAGTAAGTATGATCCTCACACCTCATAGGGTCTTAAGTATTTCACATTTTCAGAAGAACGAGACAGAGGGTTGAGTTTGATTACAACTTCACCAATAGGCAAACACCAGTCGGAGTAACCAGTGAGTACAGTAGTCAAAGCTGTATGAACCAATGACCAAATACCTTGTCGATAGTAAGACAATGACTTGCTGTATACGATTAACCGTATTTTATCATCGATCAAGATAGAACCGTCGTCGACGAACTGTCAGAGATAAGGAAAGCATTTGCAAGCATCAAACGAAACATTAAGAGAGGTAGTGGGTTATTTTTCAGCAGTACAACCAATCGAGGGCAGCCTTGGAGAGGATGTTCGAAAGCAGTTGAGTCTGAACGCTTTAGAAAACAAGATTTCAAAATACCAAAGTTATTTTTGACCACTAGAGAAAGAACCATTTGGTTGCAGAAGCTCTCAGTTGAATTGTTTCCTCTACTATTCCCAGCACTGGACTGTTAAAAATTCAAACCGGCTTAAAATGATAGATGCACAAGATTATGTCACATGCTTTCGGCCGAAAGCATATACAGCTCACGAACGCAGTCACAATCTGTTCAACGGAGAGTAGGTTACCAAATGTTCTCCTTGTAAGTGGTAACCCCGATGAACTTATGTAAACCCCCGTCAGTTCCTACCTTCAATCAACTTAAAGAAAATAATGTACATAAGAAAACCAAAAAACCGGCCGGAGAATGACATTCTGGTAGGCTGCTACGGTGGTATATGATTGTGGACACATTGTCCAAGATTCCGACTTACTGTCTGAAGGACTTCGTCCGTTGGTAGCAAATCTCTGCTTATTATTTGATAAAATTGCCTTGGTTATTCACTTCAATTTTACTACAACCAGACAAGAGTCGGCAGTTTCTGCAGCTGTTATGGAGTCAGTGTTAGTTTCAGCTGTTTATTCATAAAGTCCATACGAGAAAATTAGAAAAATAGCTCAGGTTGTACATTTGAGAATGTGTGCGTTATCACTGGATTCTTAAGAGCTTTCCGAGAAATGAAAAAATTTACGTTAGCAGATGAATACCGATAAAATTAATCTTATAAAAGAGTAGTTAATGTATAAACAAGTCTCTGGAAACGAATATGGCAGATCGTAAGGCTTACGCCTTATGCCTGCCGGTTTAATGATCGGACTATCCCCACATTTCCACGTAATTCGCAGAATTCGGTCACCAAACGGTTTGAAAGAGTTCGTATGCTATGATCACTAATACACTGGAAAAGCTGAACTAACAAGGAAACATCGTTCAACTGTGATTAGTGGGTGCTCTGGTTCCGACTGATCGCGGTCTTTTTAAATTCTACCCGGACATTTTTAAGGAGGATCATCCAAATCGAATTCCACTGTGGTGAGCAAACAAAATTCCCTCGGCATGCAGGAGACCTGAACATCAGCTGACGTTACACCGCAGCAGTGTTGATAACCACTGATCAGTCGACCACATAGTTAACACAATAGGATTGTCACGTGTAGAAGCCCAGTGAAGACACGCAAGTTCCGGGTTGTGGAAACTATGAAGCCGAAGACAAGATTGGATTTGACTGTGGACACCGACTATTTCTCATATTCACTCCGAAACATTAAATTAGGTGGGATTTGAAGCCCCACCAATCACGAACCTTTAACAATGTATTGTCCTTTGACATGTTGAGAAAAAATGTTATATTCGAGAAACTGCAAATAAATTACAAGTTTTTGGTGGAACCGAGGGTGAACGTGGCAATAGGATATTGCTCGCAAACCGAGTGGTGCATTGCACAAAGTGGCTTGATCATCTCCAGTCGCTTTGAAAAACAACACTAATGATTAGCAATGTCATGCAGGATACGGAGAGTTGAGCATGCCACAGCTCAGAAGGATTTGCAACTTGGCGTAACACCAATGGATGTAGTGGTCTAGGGTCAAAAACGAAGAATGGTCAGGACATCTATCACACAGCCTTCAGGAGACAAACTAATCGGTATAGCATCCGATCTGGTCATTCAGCCTAGCTAATATGGTCAAATTATCTTCAGTCAGAAGGTTAAATACTAAACTGTCGCATAGTTACTCTACGTCAACCATTTTAACAAGGGAATTAGACCACATACTAACATGATTATGTTCTCCAGGTACGACTTCTTGATTGACATCTGTGATAATCATGAACAGGCACAGGAAGTTGGGACGTTCGCTGACATTCGTCTAAGCGTGCAATTGATGGTAGGATGAATAGTGGAGATCTGATGTAAACCCTCCTAAACGACAGGCAGGTTCATCCTTGCTATCGTAATGCGCTTGGCAGAATCCTGATTCTCCTCCCGGTAGTAATTAACACGAAAATCTCGGTCCCGAATAGCACTGCGATTGTCCCCGTATTCGATCCCAAGACAAACCAAAAGACACGTTCAAAATAAAAAGCTTTGTTCCGCTCCAAAACGGGGTGCGCCTAGGACGATAATTACAAGGTATTTATAGAGAGCGTAATGACCACACTCCCAAGACATCAAGAGAACAGTTGCTGAAAAAAAGAGTTAGGATCCGTAATTTGCATAGCGGTATAAAAAGTCTTAACCGATTTGAACAGTTTCTCTAAGGAAGACTGAATCAATCGCTTTTTTTCTCACGATGGCGGCGCCTTGCGACGATAACATGGTGGGCACCCTTACAAGATCCTACGTAGAACGGTGATTTCTGATATGTTTAGTACACCAATAATAAGCATATGCAGACATGTTCACTCCAATCTTCAACAATGTCACGTGGTGGTGGCACTATACTCCGTATAGTTGTTACCGCAAAACACAACACTTTCTCTCTAACTGTTTACGGATTTTATCTCTCAACTTGGGCCCGTTAACACTTCTTCCGTCCACATAAATCAACTCGTATATTTTGGTTCACATTATTTTTTCGTAATCATTCATTTCAATAGACCAGAGGTGATTTCCTTGTCTGCTTGACGCCGAAGCAACTTCCTGAATGTTGAGACATCTGCAGCATGAATTTCGGTGTGTGGGTTCACTTCATTTCAACACTCGCCTGAAGCTTGTCTCAACATATTCAGCCGACCATAAACCGTCTTCTGAATGTTCCTGTTTTCATGACAAAGTAAACGTCGGACCGTCGTGTAAATCTTCGCCTACTTCTTTCGGAAGGCATTGAGTCCTTTTGTATCGTACCATTCGAACATTTCATCAGAACATTCCAAACCCTTGCAATGTGGACTCATTAGGAAACTCGGTTAACAGTAGCAATGATAATTCTTCTCTCATCCTTTTTATTAAGCTCAGTGAATGGCATGTTTGACAACGTTTCTAATTCAATTTCCAGTGCGTGTGCTCAATTTCGCTTGTATACGAGTTGAACCCACGTTTCCTAAGAGTTCTTTCCACAATGAAAGCACTTCAAAATTTAGATGATTCGTATCAGTGTGCCTGTGTAACAAAACGGGAAATCGGTAGTCGACTTGTCCAGATTTTCGACTACAGCCAAAACAAATGCCTCTGCAAGATGTACATTTGATAATAGAATAACCTATATGGTAAATGTGCTAAAGACATCATAGTAGCACTTGCATGCTAAATGAAAATTTTAGCTTGTTGACACGGACTAATAGAGCTGAAATGAGGGCAATTGAAAATGGTTGAATGTACCCTGTGTGAAATACAGTACATTGTCTACAATCGAAGTAGTCTTCTGTATCAGTTTAGAAAGTCTAATGGTAACTACACTCCTCGTTCCAGTCTCCAGTAATGTCTTGTGTTTATAAACGTTCGCAAGCATTAAAGTCTTGTGCGCCCGAAATTCTGTCCCATTTATCTCATGTTCTTCATTCCCATCTCCCCAAATCTATGGCACTACGTTGCTTCTCAAATGCATATACACGCATATCCGCGCAAGCGATTCTACTGTTTGTCTTGCTCACTAACGCTTGTTGTTAATTCCAACAGTGCTGCAAACAAATTGATTGTAAGCACTAACCAGTAAATTTCTCACCAGTAGTGTGCGATAGAAGTGTAGATGCAGCCTCGTGCATATTCATTTCTTGGAGTTTACTAAACAGGCTGTTGAAAAGATTTGGTTCGATTAGCAATAGAATTCCGTTCAGTGAAGTTGGGGTTAAAACTTCTGTTTTATGTCGCAAAATAACTTCAGCCTGGCTGGCGTCCGTTGACAACTCATTAGGAACCAAATACAAGGTTGGGAATTAGTTTGTATATTGAGGCATGAAATGCATCTTGCTCATTAATAACTCAAAGAACGTCCGTTTCAAACATCGTCTGTTCCGTTTAAACTCGTTAGCATTGTGGAAAGTGAGTATTTCGTGACCCGAAATTTGATTTGTAACACCATAGATTAAAGCTTTAATGTATATAATTCCTAATGTCTGATGTTCTCCCCTGAACGAAATACACAACTGTTGATTGGTTTCAGAATAACCATGGAGGGAGATTTACTTGGAATAATGTGGAATTAATTAGAAAAACGGTTACTAAGTCAGTTTTTTGTGTCACTCAACCCGTTTTTTGGCGATCTATATTATAATCACGTTTTCCACTATGCCCATCCCAGAAAAAGTACAGTGAGACGTTTTCCTTGGAAAATCCTTGGACCGATCATATAAAACTATCCAAAACAGTGATATTACATCAGTTACGAAATGTAAATAATTTGTCTTTTCTTATTGACCCTCTACCAGAGGTCATATGTTCCATTATCCAATATATTTAGAGTCCATGTCAATACGGTTCTCGACGTAGTGTGTGCCACCATCTCAGTGAAAATAAACACCTTTGGTGGTTTCCGCTTTAGCACCGTTATATTTCAGCGCTAATGTGCATACCAGCACGCATTTGACTTCATGACTGTACAATTTAGACAACAAGGTCAAACTGGCCTCTTAGATGCAGTTTAACAATTCGTCAACAAATTCCAAAGCACTGCCAATAATTTGTTTCAATCTACTTTGTGTAAATTTCAATCATCAAGAATAGTCATAAGTTACAGTCGGGTTAAGTGGTTCATGTTGAGATATTTTAGATCGATTTAAATAAACTTTCCAGAATGCACTCAGTTACACAGTTGTACTCTACTTTCCGGTTGAAAGTTCAAAGCAAATAAACGTTTCCGTTGATTATAGTTGCACATTGATGCGGACGTCTTTCTTGTACTAATTCTAGGTTGCGTTTTCCCCTATACCGAGAGTAAGTGTGAAAAAGGGTTGTTAACTGGTTTTAGACAAAACTTGACAAACAGAACCGCAAAATCAGTAACTTGGGTTGTTTGGCACAGTGAAATTGACAAGTAGTAATCAACTACCTCGACTAATGGCGTACAACAGTTCAGTTTAATTAACTTTACTGTTGATTGTTAGGCAATATTCTAGTGACGGTCTTGTCGAAAAGTATATTCTCCCACAAATAAACTCCCTTAAATTACTAACTTCGAGATGGAGGTAAATTAGCGTCAGCCTGTGGAATTGTGTACGCTACAGATAAACAAACGGTTTCAGTTTTCATTTGGACCTGTAACCTTCTTCCACGAGAAACCATGCCTGTGCTCACCGTTGAGCATACCATATTGGAGTCCGCCGTGCCATGTAGTTACATGAATACTGATATAATCTCCTCAATCAACTGAAACTTCGGAGTAACACCAATCTTTCATTAGAAGATAAAATATTCAAGCTCAACCATAAAACCGGGCTCGCTCGTGATTTTAGCCACACAACCGTGTGTTATGTGATCAATTTAGTTCTAGCAATAGAAGCACTGAAAGAAGGACGCTGGATAATGTCTGTGCGACTCCGGAACGATCAGCTTCAAGTGATATCAACCTTGTTAGTATCATTGCACTCAATACACCGTTGTCGACACGTTTCACAAACTCATGGATAGCATCAGTCGCTATCTTAACTTGCAGCCAGTTATCGTTTCTCATATCCTAGGCAGAGATTGAGATTATCTTAGCGATGTTTACAATTTTCAACAAACTATAGACGATGTACCCTGAGCGTTTTAACGAGACCTCACCATCCATTTTGCACATATCCTCGTAAATATATATATATATATATATCGACCTTCTCAAGCAGGTCCGGTAACAAATCTAGACGTGTTCATGATCTGCATTCCGATCACACCCATCCTAATTGATCTTCGACCCTAGTAATTGTGAAGGATCGTACAAGAATTCACAGCTGAATTGAATCAGTAGGTTTGATCTGATTTGTCAAAAACTAGAGTGCATAAACACTGAACATCTGTTTGTTGAGCTGTAAGCAACAGTTTGCTGCTTGACATTGGTTTTAAGTAACTTGAAATTAGTTGGCTTATCATTCTTACACCGTATGTGTATGGTTGGAAAGTTGTGTATCGCATAATTTATCACTAATGGCAATCATTTGAATTTGGATGATATGACGGTTGGAAAAACCAGTTGTGGTCATACTTGTGATCGGGGCTACATGGCTTGAGTATCGTCCTGTTCACATATTGTTGGTTACCGTAAGTAGATCAAGACGAGTTGTTTACATTTAATAAGTGGATCAGATTAAAAGAAGAAACCGAAACAACGCGGTGGTTGAAGAAACGGAGATGGGTAATCGTTAGATATACTTGAGACATGGTTTGAAAAATCAAGACTTCGATGGATTCAAACGAGTGACAGAAACAGCGTACCCAAACGAGGTGATCGGTTTTCTAACAAAGTTGCGTAGTCACACTGGAAGACATTCGTCCGGTTGTCTCATATGGAATCCACCAGAGTGTCCATTGGGATCGACTGCCCGGTCTGGATTTCCAAAACTAGTTCGCGCCAAAATCCAACAACACCACAACCATTAAAGCAAACTGCACTTCTGATCAGTACGCTGGCAGACTTGACGATTTACATGAAACCCAATTGTGACAAATCTGGGCTTCGGCTGGATTCGAACCAACGATTCATTAGTAATACAATTTCATTATAAAGTGATAGGATTGGTGAATGCCAGCGTAAACTTCGCGAGAAATCCTCCTGGGGCAGTCAATCCCACAGATTCTTTTGCAGATTCCACATGAGTGAGTGGGTTGGGTAGGAGAGTGTTTTTAAATTTGTAAGTTCTGGTTTTCCCGTGTGACTTCGTAGCTGCGTTGGTGCATAGATTGCCGCGTTTGGTCACTTTTGAATCAGCTGCCATTGTCAAGTTCCGACTTTAATTAACTCACGTCCTTTGCTCAAAGTGTGTGGCACAAGTTGTATGCCTAGATTGACTAACATTCTGTTACTAGTGTAATTATCAGGTAGGCGCTTGGTTAACTTTCGTGAGTAGAGATCACCTATGAATCGTGCACCATGGAGAACGCGCAATTACCGCGTCGGAGTTTAATATACAACTTGCACACGTTAGTTATTTCAAAATTTTGGTGAAATTTCTCTCACGTTAGTTGCCATGGTCTGCATATACTGCATACTAATGTTGTTTTCTTGAATAAATAATGATTTAGCAGTATGCTAGTTTGATTGTAGGATATTTCAGTTTGATTGATTCCCATTTGAACTGAGAGCTGAGAAGTATTATTGAATATGCGCAACCTTTGTGCAATATAATTGTGGCTCGTGACTTTCAAATTGGAATTTTGTTACATGAAGAGAATGGTTGGTAGGACAGTGGATGTATTAACTCGGGCGTAAAAACGCTAAAATTACTTTCAGAACAAGATGGGTGTTGCAGTGAACAGAGTTAAGACAAATGTATTCAAATTGTTTAGCGCAAGAGGTAAAAAGTTACTTGACATGGTTCTGGTGGATGTAGGTTTCTCAGGGCGGAACGAATAGAGCACATAATGAATGCAAACGAAAGCCAGTAAGTCATAGTTACAAATAAAAACAGCGCTTTGACAAAACGACGCCGCAAATGTGAGGCAGTCTAAACTGTGACTGTCTTATTGTTTATTGCGCGCGTGATGGGCCAGGGCGGACGCAAGGCGTGAACAAAATAAGGATCATTCAACCAAATTCCATTAGCCTTAGCCTTGGTCAAAGTTCTGCCTTTCACCGTCTTCGATTGACTGCCCTAGACTCAGTAAATCAGTCGAAAAGAAGAAACCTGTTTGTCAGTGCGTCGCGAATCGACACGATGTGCGACAATAGCACTGTCAGTTGTCTCAGTGAACCAATTGTCGATCCGGCCTGAACGATGGTCATGGACACGTCTGGATAAGCGCAAGAGCGCGCGGTCCACGTAACCAGGTCCACAAGAACACGTAGGTGAATGTGCACAGAAAAGCCTCAAAAACAGATATTATTGTTCTTTAACCGTAACCACAATGCTGAAGTAGAATTGAAACGAGTGCGCAGTTCGACAATACACAAAGCTGTGTTTACAAATGTCGAATGGACAGAAATATGTCTCAGTAAGTTGCTTTCTCTATAATGACAACCAAATACACACTAATTTCTTCTTCTCTAGACACCCTTGTCTTTCTCGCACGTTTTTGAATAGTCCTGTCTACAAATCGCCTCGGGTTACCAGTTAGCATGAATAACGTGCGTAGACAAGACTATTCGTCTAAAATCGCATCCCGTTCACATTCTCTCAAGGTTCTACCAATCAGGTGAGCATTTTCTTTCAGAAAGCGGGGTGATGCACTGTTTTTTCCGCCTGATTTGTGTTACTTGTAAGTAGTGTAGCAAATTTCAAGGTTTGAGTGAGACTCAGTGGCGAAAATATGGACTCCGACCGGCTACGAACTAGCGACACAAACAGTATGTCCAAACGTGACAAGCACTGTTCCAGGTGAGCTACAAAGCAAAACATGAAGTCCAATAATTTCATATATGAACTCAGTTACACACCCAACTCACTGTCTCATACGGAATCCAACAAATGATTCAGCGGTTTGATTTACTAAGCAACGTTTCTCAAACTTACCTACATCTGACAATTTTATTGATCAACTGTGAACCATTTGGGAATTTCTGATTGAGCAGTCAGTCCGCTAGAACAAACGCTTTCCGTGTTTGGGTATGATGTTTCTGCCGCTGGTTCAAATCCAGTCGAACTCTAAATTATTCGCAACTGGATCTCATCCAAAACTTACAGCGGCTTGTTAAGTTAATGTGGATTTGAGACATGTTCAGAACAATATTCGAACTGTAAAACTTTGATGAAAGACATCGATGATTCGCGTAAATCTTGGTAATCCTCATGCAGTAGCAAGTGGATGAAAATATCAGTATGCTGTTTGTATGTATGTTGCACACATAAATCAATACATCGTACACGTCGGCCAATTAACAGGTAACTGCCCGTAGTTGCATAGTCTGCGATCGCAGTTAGATGGCTTTTAATGGACAAATGATCCTGTTTGGATTAAAGTGAAATAGAACCTAGTCATCCGTGGTGTAACGCGCCATAGGATATTTCGTCGACGTTCACTCAATGATTGCTTTAAAGAATAGAGGATAATTTATGTTGTAATTCAGGGTATACGAAGGAATGTGTATACATAAATATATGCAATGACATTCCAATGTACACATTGCCGTGTATATGAAAACGCATCGAAATACATATCCGTATATTGCTGTATGTGAACCCATATCTGCACACATGTACGCACACACCCATAACTATATGTGTATAACTGCTGATCTGTAGCATTCTATCTCTCACAAATTTCACAGATGGTATAAACCATATTCCATCAACACATTCGGTTTATGGAATTATTTTGATCTCTTGTCAGTATATGCATCACCAGGTTTTTCTTCAGCATTGACCAAAATATTGCAATACAATATGAAAATATTTTTTAAAAAACTCTGTTAGCTAATGAGGAAGTTAAGATTACGAAAATTGGTTTGAGTTAATATCATGCTAGTGTGAAAATCGATGTGCGCCCGTGACAGTGGTTATCAGCTTCGAATAGCCAGAACGTCACGCAGCAGTGCTTTGCCAAATTACTGAAGCATGCGGCAGATGCAAGAACTAACTTGTCCGACTTTCAAATGCATTAGTCTCCCTCATGGACAAAATGCACGTCGTGTAGGTTTTTCATTCTAAACTTTGCTCGATGTACCAAAGTGAATATAGCACACTGAAAAGACAATCAGACGTAAACCGTATATCGTTTATAATAGGTTTACGGTATTCCAGTGTAGCTTTCTGAAACAACGCTGAACGTCATACATCTCGTTAAGTAGGATACTGTATGCAAGATGCTGAGCTAGACCGTATGGTACTTCTCCTTCGAAAATTCGTTTCCCACTGCAGCTGCCTAAGCACGCTGCCAGTAGTATGATATGAAGCTGTCTAACCATGTGGTTTGAGATACTATCATTTTTGTACAGAAACATATACGGCTGAACAACTTGTCCTCAAAATAACTGACGCATTAACATGTTCACCCAGAACTCAACAATAAGTGATTGGTTCATGAACTTTGTGAATGATATTTGGTGACGTATATAATACCGTCTTGATCAAATGTTTCACATATATATCATTACAAGATCACTGTGAATTGCACAAAAGCACCAGCCCAGATAGAAAAACTGTATGCCTACAAGTTGTGTCTGAAGATACGCTAGAGGGCATCGATCACCGTTTGCGAAGCCATCTACATGGACAATTACGGCATATAGTTCAATGATCAGATAGAACACATCGATTTCCAGATGACGTAATCACATCGGAACGACTCAGAGGTAAGTCGGCTGGTGTCTGTGTGAGAGTGACTGACCGAAAGTCGACCTGATCAATTATTCCGGGCGGGTACGTTAGAATCAATCTATATTTCTATAAAAGTTACATAGGCGAAAGATGACGATCAACTGTCCAGATCTATTGTGTTTTTAGTCAATTTTGCTCAGCCCACTAATCATACGGCAGAGAGAGCTTATTCTACCTGGTTATCAGCAGCAGCAGTGGCAAAATATGTTCGAACGATACACTGATGCTGGTTCGTTGTGAAGCGCTATATTTCGATGTGATTGACACACTACGATATCTCCAAGCGTTTCACGCACCCAATTTAATGTATTTATTCTCATACCACTGCATAATTTCTGCCTACTTAAATGATTCGGCATTAACACAAAAACCACGAGTAATGCAAGCCATCGTGATGGAAATTTCGGGATCCAGATTATTTCAAATTGCAAAACACCGACGCTATATTGTTACCAATCACAGTGAGATAAGCCTGACGTTTAACACACTTCAGAAGGACGCATTTAACTCCAGTTCCGCTTACATTAGAAATCACCACTAGTGCGTATTACTCTCCGGGACGAAATTTCCACCCCAACACTCGTGTTCGTGAGACTGACGCGAGCATGTTTCATTTCAAACCAATTTCCACGACTTGGCTAGTAACAGTCTTGTATAAACGAGGTTAACTGAGAACCGTTTATTTATCTGCAGCTGAAGTCCATTATATCATCCCATGCAACCATCTCGTGATGTCCACTATGCTTAATGCACTATAGATCATGAAAACACTACTATATAATCCAACAAGTGGCATGTGCGCACAATGAGAATGATCGAAGAGGAAACTCGCGTCGTCTGGCCAGCGCCAAATCGCACTGGCATTGCGGATATTTGAAACGAAGGAATAGAGAATACCGGTCTCGGGAAATGTGTCTGAAAAGTTGTTGGTGTAGATAACAGATAACAACAAAGGGTCTGGGACTAACCCTTGAGATATGCCTGTATAAATCACGGAGGTATATAGAGGGTCTGGTGTGGTGTCAACCCAGAAATGCCTGCTATCAACAGAAGAGGATATTCAGTGAATGTCTCATAAGCTTCCATTTTATGTCTGATAAAACATTCTGGGAAACAGTCGGGATTCCCGGAGTAATAGAACAACGGAGCACATGGGTTTGGTTGATGTCTGGCGAACACAGTTAGTCCAGTAAGCCAACGTAGTAGCTCGATGTGGGGTAAACGACAATATGCGACACACTCACACGGCGCAGTGTCTAAGCAACACCTGGACATGTCCATTTTCCGTCCATCGTACACGTACTCAGGCGAGGATCAACGGACAACTGACTCGATTCGATGCGGTTGCGTTACATGTAACTTCAAGTAACCTAGGAAACACCGAGCTAGAGTAAATGGTTGGTCTCGGACAGATGCGAAATCCCCACGTTTATATGGTTTTGCCAGATTGATTTATGTTTCAATACGTACAACGTCCGTCAACCGGTACATTACATACACTTTCTTCTATTGCATATTTAAGCTACAGTTTTATCCTAGTTGACGACACAAGCTGAGGAATAAGGGATTGACCAAGTAAACTACAAGTGATAAAATCACTATAAACTGCCTTGCTACATTCACATTTTCTCAGTGTACAGACCGACATCTCTAATCCACCATCACTACGCTGAGTTCGACCAACGTGAGTCTGCAGTTACGTAACGGTGACCTCAACGAGTTATCAAAATCGACCGAATGACGTGTTGTTCACATATGTTGACCTAGCGACAACAATAAATCAATGTTCACTGAGGTTTCACCTAGCTTGCATTACTATCCCTCTGATGCCACGTCCAGTCTATCATCCCACATGTGCGGGCCAGTAACACGACAGTCTATGAGAACAACTGTTACTGATAGTCAGCAAGTTAGGAAAGCCAATGAAAATACGCATGTGACACGTCAGTTGCAGTGCACCGAACAACAAAACAGAGTAGCAAAGCCGTGTGACAAAATGTTTGGGAGAATGAGAATTGTGAGAGCACACTGCAGGTGATTTTGATTGTTGTGAATCACCTTCGAGGCCCTAGAAGCCTGTGATGTACGGGAGAAGGACGAGTTTGTATGGGACTAGCTTTCAACTCGTTATATGTATGATGGATGGAACTGTACATGACTTGATGTCAAACATACCATCAATAGAACCGTGCACTGTATATCCTGACTGACAGATTCAAAGCAAACATGTTTAGTCCCGCTGATATCGCATGATACGACTCGAACCGCGGACATGCATCAGAACTTGGTGAGTTTTGGTGTGGCATTGTCCGTGACCATCAATCGTGCCAAAACGTTAGTAGGTGTTTGACGAACTAGACCCGTCAACCGTGTTGGGCGTAGAATGTATAAATCCTGCTGTTTATCTAAGTCAGGTTATTGTTCGGAGATTAGGATAAAGGGTTATATACATCGAACTATGTACGACTTGTCAATGTAGTCAATACGGTGGGAATGCATATGACAAAATTAACAGGTTGATTCTTGAAAATCTGCCAGGAGTGTGTCATTTGCAATTCCAGACTAATCATCTGACTGACAAACTGCTTAACAAATTGCTCGTCGTTACTTCACGACTATCCCGTCAGATACAAAAATGTTCTCTCACTAACCTCTTGTTCCTGTTCCATACGAAATCGAGTAACGACAATAAATTGACTGAAATATTAGTTTATTATTATAAATGTGCGAAGCAATATACTAAACATAATACAAACTCGAACGCAACTATTGAAAAACATTATGTAGAATCAAACAAATCCACTCGCTTTCGAGTGTGAGATAGAGGCTGCTATTTAGCCGAACGTAAATACAGTCATAACTACTACACAACACTACTGAGCAAAAACAGTGTTCCGATTAGAAACAACAATTGATAAAGGCACACGTCATTTTGATAATATCTTTCTCCGGATACAATGTGGTTCTTTCTTGTACTGTTCGAGACACAGTGCAAACATCGTTGCATGAGCCACGTATGTGTTATCCACTGCACGATGAAACAGCTGACTGAGGGGTCCAATTGCATAGAGCGGTACATCATCGGCTGCATGTGTAGCACTGGCGAGTGGTACCAACGCTTGCTGACGATAACCATCTCGGAAAATCCGGTCATTTGAAGGGTCTCTACGAGGTTCATACACAGATGCTCCGGGACCGTTAAAATAAGCTGAGATAAGGTAGGGGTATCCATCTCTGGCCTAAAATAGAAGGTTCGGGAGTTCATTTTTCTCACTGGGCACAATGGAATGGGTACTGAGTAAAACGACTCAACATAGTGTTCTATGTCTATGGAAATGGAACAACTGCGATCACTTGAGAGTGAGGCTCAATTTCTGCAACGGAACATTTCTAATCCAATTCGGACTGTTATATGGGAAGAGGTATACAATTCCTCGCAACAGGCGATTGTCGTCTAACTGAATATCACACTCATTTCATGTGAAATCACTAGAGTGAAGCTGAGTTGCACGAAGAACATTTTCATGACCACATGCATTACGAATAGGAAACTTGAACATACCAATTGACTGTTGTCCAAATCCAGTATGTTTCTTCTCCTGTTCGCTTTGCCAACAACACCATAGGCGTGGGAATGATCTGCGGTGACCACCATAAGCGTATCGTTCAGATTCACCCGTCTCATTGCACTGCTAACCGCTTGCTCCAAGGCCAATGTTTCGGTCAGAGCATATCTGGTGTATTTCAAACGAGTAACACCAATATCGATCACCAAACAGTCTATCGGAGATATCAAATTAATAAACGGCTCTGGACTGCGGAAGTCGCAACCTGATGCACTCTGCTATGTATACCACGACAAAGAGACAGTTATTGCATGCAAATATGTGCCATATTGCACGCGAGGGTAGGAGATGTTTCACAATTTAACACGAAAACAATTTCAGTGAACCATTGCGTGCATCATTCATTCGGAATGGTGTAATGCCATCTTCCTAAGTAGGTTCATTTGCATTGCATCCATGAGAGAGAAGTTATGAGCTATTCCTCACTGCAAATGGCTAGTTTGCTTTGATCCCAGCGTCTGTTTCAATCTGATGCGCTCGTTAGCCATTTGTGATTCAATCAAGGTTGATAGTTTTCGTTTCGTTTAAATGAGCATCGCCCATATATTGCCTCATCCTTCAAATTCAACTAGACTTTCCAGCTAGCCACTTAGAAGACGAGGATGTTTGCTACTGACAAGACTCAACAAGAATGGAACCGGGAGCATGGCTGAAGTACACATCTGAACTCGAACGCTCCAATTGCTCACGAGTTACGTTCAACCTCATTCCTCCAAATCCGTAAGCAATAATCAACAATATGGTTCCTATCTTTATGACTGACTGATTGTCAGACTGTGCACACTTGCATTTGATATGTTAAACTTGTTCTATCCCGAACTGAGTGAAGATCACACTTCGTCTTATAAATTCGTGTGTTCGGTCCGTTTTATAACAAACTTCCATGTTTGTTTCGTGGATTCGGAATCTGTATGCACAACACTGTTACAGAATGTTGTCTACAGAAAAATTACCATAGTCTGCGAGCGTAGTAAATTGGAATGGACGTACGATGTCCTTTATTAATCTGAGTTAAAAATGAAAGTGCATTGACAGCGATAGTATCATGTCATCTATATTGCTTAAATGACGCATCGTATCTCCATGTGTTCCATTCTGTGTTGACATAGTCTTTCTGAGATCGTGGAATGCTTTATAACAACCTTGTACAAAATGTTCGTTTTCGGGCAGTCTTTTATTGATTGGCGCAAAGTTTGAAATATTGCTTTCCTCTTAACCAATTCCAATCCTATAGGTTGTCTCTGAGTAAACGTAGCGAAATCCAAATGAACCCTACTATAGACCGTGTGGATTAATTTCACAGCAAATAACAGCGAAAATACCATGAACGTTGTTCGAGCACAAATCATTCGTGATTCACATTATCATCCCTAAGTAAGCCCCAACGAGTTTACAGGAGTTAAGCATTTTAGATGAATGAAGTTACTAGTCAACAATGTGAGAACACAGTCTATGACCATTTGGTTTGTCGGAAATCAAATTTCCATCCGTCAACAATTCACTCAAAGCCCAACTATCCGCGGTCACATTTTTGTGCAAACATTGCTAAAACCTCCACGACATACTTCCGTGACAACAGTGCTGACTCGCACTTGTGAAAACTCTTTGTGACATAACATATTAGTTAATATCTTCTCACCTCTCGAGGCATTGTCAATGGAATAGTAATCTGATAGAATGAGTACTACATAAATCAGTAACATTAATAGCTCATGGTACTCACTTTGCCTGATTCGCATGATGTCCCTTATCGATTCGACCGCCTTCCACTAGAAGAAGATAGCCTTTTGGATTTCTGGATAAAATCTGCACTGCTATCTGAGTCAATTCGGAGAAACTGAGTTGATCTGTACGACGTATTTCATAATCCAGGTGATTGGGAGCTAGCAGACCTGTGTGAAATGGAAACAATTTTCAATCGTTTTGTTTGAATGGAATAAGATGGACTAAAATGACCATAGTAGAGTTCTAGTTTAGAAACAGATGGTGGATTGTTTATGAAACACTGGTCAATGTTATACACCCGAGTTTTACCGTGTTACTCACACTGTTACTCAACATTTCGACAGGAGCATGAAGTTCTGTGTGGAGTAATGGGAGATGGAATACAAGACGAAACATTAAAGTGCAGTTTGGCATGAAACAGGATTTCACATTCATACGCTGGGCATTGACATTCGCAATCATCTTGACGTCCTCGGTTGAATGTTATATGCAAATTGGTGTGTCTGTTTACGGCGGTGTTGAAGCATATACACCGTGTCTGCAATTCGAATATTCATAACCTCACCAAGGGCCTGTATGTTAACTCTGATCACGGAAACGTTGTTCTTAAAATTCCTACTGTTATTCAATTTGTAGCCTCATTTCAAAGAACATGTTATCCCGTCGCATTCCTAATAATCATACTTGTAAATATATGATGAAATCGCTGAGTAATAAAATAGCACACATACTGCCACCGGTATCAGTTATAATTCAAACAGGTCGATGGCTCGTGATATCCAGTCATCATGCATAGCATATTTGCCAGTCGTGACAAATAGTGAATACTCAACCCTAGCTGCTAAAGAATGATACAAGTTTTCCAAAAACCATAAAACCAAAGTCAGTAACAGCGAAATCATTATTGATAAATGTGAACAGATCATTGATTTACTGATGTGCTCTGGAAGCGAACAAACTACTGTAGTCGAGGCGCACAACCGAGTGTGAAACTCTACATGTGGAGAAAGTCCAACCAGGTTTTGCTAATCACTACAAAATTGTTCAACCTATCTCAAGCAAACCTGAACAATTCAACAGTTTCGACAATAGTTTGATGGATGAAAGGTGTTTGCAACAATGCATGAAATTCATGCAATTAGTTTGGCTGCTTAACTCGCAGAAATGTTAGTAAACTTTCGTTTGATTAATTCACAGAAGAAGTCCCAGTTTTCGATGCTAGGCTCGAAAGATTCACTCACAAGTGCAATGCAGTCGGGCGATCGTATTGTACTACTCATATCGCGGCTATTCAGTTGTAGGTGCAGAGCATATATTTTGACATGGTACAAGCCACAGGAAGAATGCAGGAAGGATCAGCAAAGTGCAGCATCGCCCATAATGGTCCCTGCTATTTAATGGAACTGAGCATTAACGTCTGAGGCAGCCGAGACGGTCTGGGGTTGAATACCGCGTGCGAATGAGTGGTTTTGTGTTTGGTTTTGTTTAAATGCTTAAATCATGTGTTGCTTTGTCGAATAAACAGCCCTTGTGCAATCCGCGTTCTTGGGTCACAACACAAGTATGATGTGTCGAAATTGAGTAACGGTGTTTCATCTTCGGTGCATTCATATATTATTCATGATGGTTTCCTTCAGTTAGCAAAGGTTCATTTCGGAAATGTTCAATCGTCCACAGTAACGCAGTTGACAGTGAATATTGT
Organism: Paragonimus heterotremus; assembly: GCA_013368495.1. Classification (NCBI taxonomy): domain Eukaryota; kingdom Metazoa; phylum Platyhelminthes; class Trematoda; order Plagiorchiida; family Troglotrematidae; genus Paragonimus; species Paragonimus heterotremus. The sequence goes on along the minus strand of LUCH01000264.1, from coordinate 217,111 downwards.
CTCGGCCAGTAAACACGAAGATGTGCTCGACTGGGATTTACATGATGTCTGAATTGCTCTACAAATAATGTCTGCACTAAATACTAATCGTTGAGTTCATTTCAACAAGATGGTCCACATCGGGTTGTCATGTGTTGTTTTGTTCTCATAGCTCTGAGAAAATAAAAGTGTGATTTTGATTTACAGAACCTGCATATAAATCACTTCAACTGGTTAGGCAACACTGAATGGAGTCGGAGACGATATAAACTTTACAAAATAACCAATGACAGTTTTGAACCTTCGGTCACCCATTTTGTCCTTGTTGCTCAGGCTGATTCATTCATAAGCATTAGCATGCATTGATGTGATTGCTCCAAATATGACGCCATCTGATTAGTGGAAAATGGTTATATCAAACTAATTACGAATCTAATCTCCTAGCCATCAATACGTGTTGGATAGGCCCTGTGTGTGTTTGTGGGTGTCTCAAATAAGTACATATCATAACTCACCAAACAGATAATCAACTTCGACCAAATCTAGTCGCTTCAACTTCTCAGAATCGAATACCAGTTTATGCCTACGATTCCGTTTCTGCTGTTCCCACAACCACTGTGCGAAGAGGTTTCTACCATCTTTTCTAGATCCAGGCGTTTTGGGTGTCACAGCAGACACGTTTTGATAGAACATTCTGGAACCACCACCCAGAATGACATTGAAATCCAATCCGTTGTTGATTAATTGAGAAGCGATGTCATCACAAACGAACGAGAAGTCGGACGGTGATAACAAACTGTGATGAGTGTTTCAATGAGAAGCATTATATTTGTTATTCCACATTTCTTATAGAAGTAGAATTAAGCAATAGACATCCAATGAGAACTTATGTTCACGCAACATTTGTCCATGTTCAGTTAGTGATAAGTGGATACATGAGATTTCTTTCTGTTCATCAAGGTTATTATGAATATTCAAAGAATTGCGTATACTGCGTAGATACGGGTTTGGAAACCAAATTACAACTTCAAAAACGTGATTGGTTAACAGAATCACCAGTGGATTTCAACGCAAACAGCTGCAGACATCTTGCCGTGACAGTGTATTTCATAGATAACTCGATGGGATCTGTAAAAAACAATGGAACAGGTGAGTTACTGAGTCTAGCTGTCGATGTGGATTTTGTAGCTCATCTAGTAGAGCGCTTTCCGTATTTCAGCATTCCGTTTCCGTCGCTCGTTCAAACCATGCAGGAACCCTGAGATTTCACATCTAGATCTGTTCCAATTCATCGAATCTACCAAACTAATCGTTAGTAACAAGAGCAAACAACTATATTCTTGCTTGAAACAGTATGCAATCCTACCAGCTTTTCAAACAAACCGGCATGGGTGTATAATTTTCAGAGAAAACTAATCCTCTCAACGTATCCCTCTGCTTCGTTCCACTTACGACTGAAGCTTCGTTCGCTATACGTATATTTGATCACATTGTGTAAACTCTACCGTTGTTGTTCCAATTCCGTGCTCGACATTAATTTACTCATCCTACCTATTTGTATGTTGGCCACATGCGAGTAGTAAATATATTGATGTGTTTTGTTTTGTACCGTATTCACTGGACTGTGATCTTTCGAATCCTAATTCACAAGTTAGTGATGTTGAGTTTTGAGCAAACCCATTGTCTAAGTGGAATGGTCTCGGCTATCAGCTGATAAGAAATTCAACTCAATTCTCTTGTTGCTTCTGTTCTGCGTGAGGCACAGTTCAACTTGATCACCTCTCAATATACGAGCACTATGTGTGGAATTAGATCAGTGGGAGTAATCTGCATTTCATTAAAGTGGCTTGATGAACGAACAGCACTCACAGATCAGCCTCATGATTACGATCTCTGGAATGTGCATAACATGCTGCTGGTGTAGCGTGTGTGATTCTTGTAGTGGTAACAATTCCAGTTGATAAGCCGTTTTTCTGAGCATGGATAAGCGTGGATTTGATTTCTTGAGATGAATCGAAGCGTTTGCACGTACAACACTCCTTCACTCCAGTAAGGCCGATGACCTTTTGCACGGCTTTCGTACCTGACAGTGAGGGAAAATAACATAATACAGAGGTTCATTAGGATTCTAAATTGTACAGACTGCATGAAATATCATCCTACAACCGGCGCCGTATTGGACGGTAGATGTCACAACCAGCTGGTCAGTGAGACTGCGCATTAATATGTGATTGCACTTAATGTGTGGGCAGTGATGCAGCGATTAATAGGGTTGTCTCATTAAATTTTGTGGACTGGATTCGACCTGGCTGTTGTGACAAGAAGACAGTGCACTAGTGAATTATAACGGTAACAAATGTGCACATCATTGATCCTTTTCGAAACAGACCGCTTGGAACGTCTATTTGAACAACACAATTATCACTAACTAGAGGAGGTGCTCAATCTACACATATATACATAAAACGTTGCAGTCAGCTAATAGTCATATACAATTAAGTCGTTTTTGTATGAAAGTAAACAATGTACATCATTATATCGACAATTACCACAAAATAATGCCGTTGCGGCTGCAGCCGATTCGGTCGTCGTGCTATTTGCACTGAATGTGTGCACCAAAGAAACGGTGGGCCACAATTCCCAATCCAGTACAACTTCTCCGGCAGATTTGTTCATGTTTGCTGCTTTCAGATATCTCGCGCCTGTGACTGTACTGGAACTCAACCCATCGCCAACGAACAGTATCATATTTTTCGGGGGCCTGATCTTATTGTATACCGGACCGTAGATTGGCGACTGTTGAAAATCACGGATTTGCTCGTTTGCCGCATTCTTCCAAGTTGCATAGTTCGTGCTTTCGTCAGACACATCATCTGGTCTTGCTGGTCCAATCATTATACTCCACAGCGTGAATAGTGCTAGTAATGCCATATGTTTAATTCACTCAAATCAACCTTTTACGTTCTATGTGCGTATATCTGAACGTTTTCTAGTTGTCTGAATTGAGTTTGTTTTACATTGAACTCCTTCAAATATATATGTACATACATCTGGCTTTTGCATAGCAAAGTCGCATTCCACATGTGGTGCAGCATGTTGTTGCGTGTACTTGACTTTCTTGGCTTCTGTATCGTTATTTTTCATCGCATTGCCGTTTAGAAAACTGGCGTGATCGGTGACACTCGGAAAAACGCTCACTTGTAGTCTAGTGTTGGTAACGCGTTTCGGTGACAGTTACCAACTAGAACTAGTGGAGCTTAAGTGACTGAGCCAAGTGTGTTAGCCTATGAGAATTTGTACGGAGACTATTCGGGAGTGTTTCGAAATTCTGCCCTCAGTATAACCAAAGTAAGCAAAGCGAGATTGGATCACAGTACCATGGTATTATTGAACAAATTATCAAAGTGGATAGATGGATGATCTGAACAGTTTCAGCCGACAAATGGTTTTCGTGAAAATGATCACAGTTTGGCACCGAACAGGCCAAATATGTGGGTCAAGTTCCAGTACGTTGTCAGGGACAGGAGAGGTTAAATATACACGGGTAAACGTTTGGAATGGATAGGGTTCGGTCGGATTTCTACGTGTTCCAATCTGAAACGTCGACACATCACCTATTTTGAAATGACCACTTCAATATTTTACTTTCTCCTCAAACTCAATTGCTATGCTTTATCACACCTCTGTCGTTTATGATGTGACGACGTAGCGAACGCGCCGTTTTTGTTACCACTCTAGATTCCCGTTTGGCCCTCGTCATTCAGGGGAACGCTGTTCCTCAGTGCCTCCACTTCGTAACAGGACATCGTTTGTATCCAGTAGGTAACTTGGTCAGAGATTGAGAGTACGCACTGACATCGTGTGTCCCTCGGTGTCCACTGTTCCCTCAACGCATTGCGCCGCCAATCCTGTGGGCAGTCCTGATAGACTGCTGTGTTGGCGCCAAACTGCAAGGTCTGGTACTATTGCTTAAAACCAGCTGGCTGAATAATCGATCTGAATGCGGAAACCGTAATGAGGTTTCAGTAGTGTTCAACGTAAACCAGAGAAACAGTTGTATTCTGGCATAAGCTTATGGCTGAGCATTGTGGAATATTTACTGCATATTAGGTTTCACGCATTATACGCGTAATGTAACATTATAAGTTCAGGTTAATATGGATCATTATACGGATCAGCAATCCAGTAATGGTTGGCGGCATCCGAAACGGATTAGCCTGTCACAGTGACCGAAGCCAAAGGACGCCTGCGCTTTAAACAATCACCCCAAGTGACTTGCGCTGCACCACTTGCGGTTTCACTCATACACCACGAATCCGGTGTAAACCCGAAGGAATAAGACCAGTAGGTGTGTGAGTGAAGCCTTTGTGTCCAGCTGGCCAATGCTGGTTAGCCAATTGAATGGCTAGCACAGAAAGGAAATCCTTGTCTCTCGGAAAATAAACAGTGAGAGAGACTGCAATGGCAAGATCTATACCAGAGAGGAAGATGTGTGAAATGTAATACAAGAAGCATTTCAGTATACGAGTGCATGTTAGTGCATTCCAGAGAGGAAAAGGTTGAAAAACAAAACTCAAAGTTGAACTACGAAAAGATCAAGCGAACGATTCATCATTCACTGCGCCAACAAATCTCAAACAAAGAATAAGCAGTAGATCACAGACACCCAAGTTTCTGAAAAGCGGAGTAGATTAGTTGCCAAACGACCATGGTCTTGGTCGATGCAATCATTAACAAAAACAGAACGGATATGCTGATATGACCTACCTGAGCCTAGTGTACTCGTTGTCTCTTCGCCGACGGTGCACTATGAGTACGTTGATGACCTAATAATCCCAAACGGCCAGCGCATTCGCGGCCACACACATCGCAACGTCATATAGTCATGTCACCACAACCTATGACACCGATGGTTCTCTTGTTTACCGCGAGCTTTTGTTACCGAAAGCCCAATAACTACACGTTGAATTCGCGGACGCTCGTCCGAATTGTATTCCTCCAGGTCGTTCGGTTCAACGGTAAGTCTTCCCAACACCTAAAATCAGTTTTACAACGTGAAAGACTTACCTGCACAGCATCCTGGTATCTCAACTTTGGACCACCAGGATTTCGTTTACCTGATCTCAGTTGTCCATAGAGCAGCTGCTTCGGAATACGGTGATCGCTCATCCGACGGACATGACCCAGCCAACGAAGCTGATTCAACATCAGCAAGGCTTCCATCCCATTCATGGCCACTCGCCGCAGTACCTCAGTGTTCGGAACCATGTCCGACCACCGAATACCCAAGATGAGTCTTAGACATTGGAAATGAATGTGGCTCAGATAGTGTACGTTCCGCCGGTACAATGTCCACGTCTCACTGCCGTACAGCAGTATAGACAGCACCATTGTGCGGTGGACAAACAGCTTAGTGCTCGGCTTCAGGCTGTAGTTGTTCCAAACACGTCTTTCAAGACGTCTGATAGCAGTACCAGCCTTTGACACACGAGCTCTCAACTTGGAGAAAGCTGACAGAAAGAAAATGTCTTACCTGTGTTGATATCTAGTTCAGACTTGGATACCGCGGTCGCGAAAGCCGTGGCCAATCGCTGTAGTTCGTCCTCGTTATGTGCAAACAGCGCGCGGTCATCTGCGAACAGAAGCATGCGCACCCGTGAGGTATGTAACCTGGTGGGGACGCCGAAGCGTCCAATATTCAGTAGGCACCCATCGGTTCAGTACTCTACCTTAACACCGTCCTCCCCAGAGTCCTGGAAAGCAACTGTTAGCATGACAGTCAAATATAAGCTAAATAGGGATGGAGTCAGGACACAACCCTGCTTCACGCAAGTGATAATGTCAAAATCATCAGAGGTCGAGCCACACGATTGCACCTTCACCTTCATGTCCAAATTCAACAATCTAATCAAATCGACGAACTTACCTGGACATCCAAACTTACCAAAGCACCGTCCACCGTGCCTCACGGCTCACGGAATCGAAGGCCTTGGTGAAGTCAACGAAGAGGGCATACAGCGGCTGGTCGCGTTTCCGGCACTTCTGCTGAAGCTGTCGAGCAGCAAACACTAGGTCGGTCATACTCCGATTCGCCCGGAATCCGCATTGCTCTCCAGGAACATTGGCCTCCAAGACACCCGTATTCAGCCGGTCTAGAAGGATTCTGGCAAGCACCTTGC
>LUCH01000264.1:197169-210074 GCA_013368495.1 Paragonimus heterotremus | reverse complement strand
TCGTTCAGTGAACCAATGCCATAGGGTCCGATGACTCCCGACCAAGCTACCGACTCGCGCCCGACTCGAGCGTTCAAGTCACCCAAGACAAACAGTCGCTCAGTCACCGGCACCGACCAGATTGTGACGAACGGTTGATTATAGAACTGGTCCTTTGTATCATCAGTGTGACATATAGTTGGACTATAAACACTAACAAATGTGGCACACTTACCTCGACCGAGTCGCAGGCGCATAGACAGTATTCGAGGGCTGATGCCGTTCGGTTCGCCTAACATCAAGGCGTTGATGCGATCAGCGACTGAGAAACAGACACCATGCTCCCGAGCACCGTTTGTCGAGTAACCTATTCAGTAGAAGGTGTACCCGGCACCTGCTTCCCGTAACTTACCTTGGTCCGAAAGCTTTGTCTCGCTCAAGGCTGCTACGTCGATCCCATAGCGACGCAGTTCCATCGCGATCGGTGCGTGCGCACATTCCATGCTCTAACACCGAGCGTCTTGCATCCCCGGGACTGTTTCAGATTGTTGTTCGGTTTACTGAAACTTGAGTGAACATTATCTGCTCCGGGATTGATACTGGGTGGACAGTATGAGAGTGAGTGATTGGCAGTAGCATATTTTCGCCTATCCACCCTGCCATATGCAGCAGATAGGACGAATCGCTTTATCCTGCACGACGGCCGTTGCAGTATGGTATTTGGTTTATGTTGTATAGTCATGGATTTGATGGGCTTAGGATACTGCCAGGACACGTTATGGACATTTTTGGTGTGGACCAGATTATTTTATTTCCTTCTTTTTACGGATAGGAGTGTGACCGGTTCTGTCGTTGCCCCGACCAAATAATCCAAACCCCAGTCGGCTGTGCATGACCGACAAATTGCGGATACAGTAGGGCAGGACAGTCTAGAAGACAAGAACAATGTATGAACCACAACTAACAGACTCACACAATTACTGGACTGCTTCTTAGTTTATATGTAACAGTAAGCCTGGACGAGTCATCAGTCGAGGCCGGCTGAACGGACTTTATCATACCACCTTCGCTCAGATATTAGTGAACTAACATTCACGGGTAGGACCTCCCACCAGCAACAAGGGTGAAATCTGAGTCCACACAATAACTCCAAAATACAAGGTTTTAACAAAAGGAAGTCATCTGAAATTGACTGTCTGCATTCTTAGCTGAGCGGCACAGGGGCATAGTCTGATGAATCTGCACTACTTTCGTCGAAATGTGATGAACGAGATTCAGGGACCATGATATATCCATAAGTGCAGTCGTCTTTCATTATTTCACATGTGTTTTGCTAGGCCACCAAATGAGTTATTCAGTCATTTCTTCGAATTACAAAACGAAACTTGGTTTTCTAATCTCCTATAACTGGCCAAAAATTAAATGTTCAGTGTCTAAATTAAAAAGCGTCTGTTGTCCTGTGGTACACTACGTACCACGCGGTGTGAGCAATATGAGACTGCTCAAACTAGGACAGTAGGGGCAGACACCGTAACTGAGACTCAAACTCAACTAGATAACTGGTAGTCGGCATCAACACCACAGAGCCACGACGAGCTCATGGCCTGCAAAGGCAACCAGTCTGGGGCGTTTGATGCGATTTAGAAAGTCGACGGAGACATCAAAGGACGTATTTCTGAAAGCAGTATTAATATCGTCCGCTTGAACGTATGCTGACCTAGCGACGATAGAGCCATATCGTGATTTATATCCACGGATTATAATCGAGGCACTGAAACAAACAAACAAGCAAACACTAGTCTACGTTGAAACTTAGTTAAATTCTTACTGCCGTATAACCGCGAGATTAAGTATCAGTGTAATTAGAAGCCCGCTTCTGCGGGACTGCTGTGATTACGTAGGTTTAATGTTAGATGATGAAGTCATGGAGGTTGTTGATTGATTCGTATACCTGAGAAGCTGCATCAGCGGCGACGGTAGTGTAGGGAATGAAATAGAGGCACGTATCTCTTAGGCTTGGACGATGTTCATTAATCTGCGACACCTGTGGCGACAGAGAAGCATCTCTCTGAAGCTTAAGGATCGCGTATATCAGACAATAATGAGGGCTGTATTAATTTACGGCAGCGAAACATAACCACTCAGGGTAGAGGACATGAACCGTCTTCAGTTGTTTGACCACCGATGTCTGCGTTCAATCGCTCGTATCGGGTGGCACCAGCGAGTGAGCAACGAGGAGGTTAGGAAGCGGGTTCTTGGTAGCGATTACCAAACGAATTGTTTTGCTCACTCTTTACACTTTCACAGACTTAGATGGTTGGGTCATGTACCAAGGATGCCAGTTAATCACTTGCCACACCGAACATTGTTTACCTACGTTGCGACCGATTGGCGTAAGGTACGAGGTGGACAGATGATGACCTGGCGTAGTCAAATGAAATCGTTCACGGAAGGGTTGGACACTGTAGGTTGGGTTCGTCTCCCGGGGTGGAGCCCTCGTGACTCACAGAGTCGATGACTTGAAACTGTAGGTGAGATGGCGGCTAACCGAGCTCAGTGGCGTGAATGTTGCCGTTGTTTGTCCGAGTTGTCTGTGAAGTGAGCGCACTTAATGACGCAGGGCAGTGAAAGTCGTGAGGAAGCTTTCTTGTTGATGACGCCTTACTCTCACTTACAGCTCGGTTGTTTGTTTGCAAGGTGCAGGCGCCTTGATGTTGTATGTTTGAATGTGGACGTAGCTATTTTTATTGACAAGGTCCCCTTTCTCCTCCCTTTTTACTTCTCTCTTCCTAAACAGGATTTGTTTCTTCTTCTTCATGGTTGTGTGGTAGTTAATCATCAGTGTGAACCACTGATGTATTGATGTCTATGATGATGATCACGATGATGAGCCTGCAGGAGAAGCAGCTGCATCGGAAATCATCAACAAGTGAACTAAGTCGGATTACGATGTTAAACTCATAAACTGGCCTCCCTCAGACGTAGCGGACATCAAGCTTCAGCTTTGAGAATACTCGTCGCACTATCTTGCTACCCTACTTGTGGGTAGATGCAGACGTTGAAGTTATCAACACTTACAACTCGTCTCGGTTTCCGAATGTGAAAATCAGATAGAAAACCTCATAAAAGTAAATGGAGATGATGCTGCTGTTGCTGCTGATGATATGAAACGTAAAATATTTAGATGTATTTCAAGAGGTCACCAAAATGTCATTAACCGTCAACTGTAAAGAGGCACCTAATGACTTTGTAACAGCGAAGATCAAACAACTTATCTGAATGGTTGTAGTCATAGTCAATCAAAGCGTTCTCTTTGTAGCGTAGAGAAAGGCGGTTTTCTATAACGCATGAATGCAACATCGTGGCGAAAAGGGACGGTTGTTTCTTTGAAATTCGATAGTCTTGACTTATCTGACTCAGCAATTGCGTGGGGGTGATGCCACACTAACACAACTGAAATGACTAGGTGTAGGATATCTGCACGTAGATTATTACAACTTGCTAGTAACGTTGTGTTATTCACAATCCATTTATCAATGAAATGACTAGAACGTAAGTACAGATAAGACCATAGAAGCAGCCCTTAAATATTTGCCGTTACACACTTGTTTTAAATGGGCTGAAGTTGCCGTAACCAGTGATCACTAGAACCATGAGCCTTTATTTCGTGATACAGTGATGTTTGTGTACAATGTACACTGAAACGGAATCAGAAATGAAACCTGAAACTCGTGGAGGAGAGTTGGAATACGAGATCCAAAGTCTTCGACCCGGATGCAAAGTAGATATCAACCGATCGCTGATCAGCCGATTTTCCGTACTGATCGTTTGATTTGCGATCGTGTGCACTAGTCGACAGCTGATTAAGATAGTGTGTAACGGGCTATACATAATAAGAGAACGAAAATAGTATAGTGTGTTTGAAGGTCAACCGTGTGGCGACCAAAAATAGATAACAGCGTATTTGGAGGATGCGGTCGACACTATCATCGCTTGTTGCACTTTGACGTAACCGTCTCAGACACACTTACTTTCTCTAATCATTGGTCAACGATGCTACTCTAGATCACTGTATTTGAAAATTCTGTAAGTCGCCTCTAAGTATCTGTGGCAATCGTACCAGGTGCGTAGCAACCTGTAGGGTGTATTATACTGATTTGTGTACTCTTAGGCAATGAGTCAAGAACCACGCCCATTCGGAAGCCGCCAGTAGAAAGGTTGGGCTTATTTGGACAACTAAAATGACTCTGAATCAGTATACCATCTTCGCCTCGATCGAAGCGGCGTTTGCTATGGAAACGGTCAAATCGGAAGTAATCGTATATATTAAACGGACTTGGTCAGTTAAGACTGTCGAAAGTAAATTTATTCGTTTTTTACAAGAACAAATCGTAAACCAAGTGTCACATTAGAAGTGCTTGTTGTTAGTCATCTTCATCAACCAAGATAAAAATGCTTAACAGATTAGAGGTACCTGATGCGAGTTTAATCATAGAGTTAAAGACTAATCAACTGAATGAACCCTGCGCAATGTATACGGCGTCGGGGCGGACGCTCACGGAACCAACAAGTTCGCATGTGGACTCAAGAGTTCCGGTTCACAACCTCTAACTACATGATATGCGCAGGGATACTGAGAGGTCGCACGGAATGAAATTCGCGGACTCAAACTCAGGGAGAGAATATGCCCACTGAGGACCGGAAGATGCATATCAAGTTGGAGCGCTCGGGCAGTTTGAAAGACGGTCATTAAGAAATCGCTCTTCCTTGGCGCACAGAATCATTACTTTTGTCTAATGATCGATCAATATTTCAAGGACTTCAGTTATTCCGCTGTCGACCTTCAAGGAGCCTGGAGTCGGTGACGAAGCATTTCACTGGCATCGTGACTGTGTAAAGGAGGGTTATGCTGAAGTGACGAAAAATGCTGAAGATTTCCAAAAGGTTTAAAAGGAGTATAGTTATTGTGTTGCTCAAGCTAACTGGGTTAATAGCTTTCCATCCGTTGAAGATATATGTAAAAACTGAAGAGTTGTCCATTACGATGAATAACGCATGCTATTGACTTGATATGAGGACACTCCATATAAATGATACGTACCGCACTGCTTAGTTATTTTACACAATCGAACCTCAAACTGCATAGCGTTTTTGCCAGCAAATCACAATACACATCACATCTTCCAAGTTAACAGTAACTCACTGGGTCTGAACTAATAAATTCTCTAGTTGACAGCTTGCTCAAGATTACACTAAAACGAACTAAAAATGACCTATGCTGAAGTGATGTCCCCTCAAATGCGAGTTCCACAAAAGAGTTGCAACTAGGCTTTATTCCTATGATGATCAGCCAGAAACTTGAATGAGCATTTCCGGGAATTTTGCATGTCCGTTAATCCGCCTCACTAACAGTGCCAATGTTTCACTAAGACGAACAGTGACCGTTGCGACTCGCACGTTATTTATGAAGCACAGCGAGGTTTCTAATTCGACGACTGTTCAAACAGCGTATCAGATGCGATGAAGGCGTTTATATCAACCAAACCACTGAAGGAACCGTTGAGGAGTGAATTAACACTGACCAACAACGGTCAGTGCTGCAGGGAGGCAATCATGGGGTCACAACGGTATTGCACGATTTCCAGGTTCTTAGAATAGAGAAGACATTCCGCTTCTTTTGATGCACCAAAACGGACGTCCGTAAGTTTCAAGCCAACTCAGAGCGCAAGATACTCCCCCGAAGAAGCCTGTTGTCGACTCTCTATCATCTTTGATTCACTCGGTTGCATAACATCTATGACGATAATAGCCTGCAATCTCGTGTAACGCTTATGTAAACTTAAATTAGGTTGGGATTACATTTTGCATAACGACGTGCTGGAATTGTGAGACCGATGGCTAGATGTTTTACTCCATCAAGACCGAACAGCAATATGGGACAGTAGGCTTGACGAAGCTGATGTGTGTTCAGGCGTTCACCTATATGTAATCAGTGATGCCACAGAAGTCAGCTAGAAAGCAGTAGCATGACCTATGACAAGTACCCGACATGTCAGACACCGTTACATCATCGTGGACAAAGTATGTGTTGTCTTTTTTCGCACGACCCGCGTACTGTGACTGAAACCAGCTGTGGCTGTCTTGACAATTCAGATTAAACACACTGATTTCATCCACTAAATTTTGAGCTGACTCTATGATTTCAATTAACAGTATTGGCAACACTATCGGACACATTTTAAACAGTTTTTGACAACAAAGCCCTTCCTTCTTATCAAGAACATTGACGTTACACTGATGTAAAGCACAATCTGGTAGATACTGTGGTGTACTCGCAAACGACTATCAGAAAACTACACGATGGCTAAATGGTCTACGTTCCCGTACGAGAATGAAGCACGCTGGCCCGCTGTTGTAAAAATAACAGGTCAAACGACTGAACCCACCCCCCACTAATCGCCTTCACAAAATGAATGCTCACATTTCCAGATAGAATTCCAAAGCAAGTTACAGTACATTTTCGCGTGATCCTAGTGCATAAACAAGAAATTCAAACTACCGGTAATATACAGAAGATAATTCCTTACCATCAACAAACTGCACAATGTTTTAAGTGAAATTGTCCGACGAGTATAACGTCCGTTAAAACCCGTCAATTACGATAAGCAACACAATTAAGTACCCTCACTATTACCGGTCCCTTACAGAAATGACCAAATTGATGATGTCCACTGCGAGTAGGCTGGAGAACACAGAATATCAACTTGGTGTTTGTGATCCAGTAATACAACTCGTGTGTCCTACGTATTTGCTTGTGTGCTGGTATATCCTTGAACAGACTGAACTATATTCTGGCTCGGCTGATTAAAATTCTCGGTCTCATATTTATCGCTCCATTTCATCATCGTGTATCGTACCAAAAATAATATGCTCTCTTTTGTGTCATTCACTCATGTGTCAAATAAGTTAGTGAGATGGAGAATGTGTCCATGCTCGTTCATCATGTTGGATGTCGTATTTTGTCATCAGTAGTGTGGTTCGTTCCAATTAGGGTCATGACACAATGAGAAGGTGGTTGTATAAACCATAAACATGTTATTCATCGGATGAGAAGCTAGCTGACCGAAAAGCCCCGTTGCATAGAGTAGCACATTATCGGAGACGTGCATTCCTCTAGGGTGTGGCAAAAATGCCTGTTGAATGTAGACATCCTCAAACATCACATTTCCCACACGGTCTACCCAAAGAAATTCCAGACACACCTAGATAATTTGAGATGAGATAGGGATGTCTATCGTGAGCTTAAAAGACGTAACATAGAGCTGAGTTTGACTGACAAGAGTTTAACCGACAAGTTATCGTACTCACATGATGTGATATATAGTTTTATATCGACTGATGCTGGTGAAGTAAATGGTGCAGTAAACAGTCATAAACATATATTCTGTGCTGGTTTTGGTCCTCCACAATTTTGGGAATGTGATCAATTAAGATGTGTTTGATAGGGAGCGGTATTACCTCAGTTCACACTGACCTACGTGGAGCTGGTAATTTGGATGACTTGTGTCACTGCGTTTTCAAATCGGAAGACTCTGGAAATCAGCGTTGGCATCACAGTGTCAGATGAAGACAGTTACATTAAACACTTTATGAACCTTCAACAAAGTAAAAGTTGAAAGACTGTTGTTGTTGTTGTTCACATGTTAACAAGTGTAGTTTGCTAACTTTTCGCTCTCTCGTTACACACTATACTTCATACCTGTTACGTTCATTGTACACATAAACTAATCGTCTATCGTTTGAGTCAATACATGCTTTGTCCTCGTGCGCCTCGGTTTCTGTTTGCACGTGGTCGTTGTTATCGGGACTCACCTGTGGCAACAGTCGATTTTAGTACGCTCGATGAACTGAATTCGTTGGAATTTTTCTGTTATTCAACAGGATCGTTCTTTCAACATATAGCGGACTTAGCGTGGTGAAATTTACCGTAAACAGTTACTGTGGATTGTTAGGAGGCAAATTCATCAAAACAATCTAATCAGGACATCGGTGACGGCTGATGGAATCAGTCACCATTGCATACCAGACAGGCCTTCGGTGAGGGCTGACGAAATCAGACATCAACAGAGTACTGAAGGGCACGTCGGACCAACTAGCAGGAGACGTGAAAGTGATCGTGGGTGTCGCGACAGGAAGATACGTGCAAGAGAGCGTGGGTGTCACGCTAGCCCGAGAAACTGACGCCTATGGAATTGGGCTTACTTGGCCACTTGGCAGCGAAGTGGCCTAAACAAGCAGACAGTGATTCAGCAAGTAAATTGCCACATTTGGCCACTATTTCATGATATATATTTAAAGGCATTTTGTTCATTTGTCTAAGTGGTATTTTAACATTTCTTTTACTCTCTTCAATCACGAACGTGAAACATTGGAATATATAGGACATGCGGATGACAACGACAATAGAAATAATCAACGGTTGGGTTTACACAAAAGGGGGACTGTTATCAGTTCCAGGAAAGGCAAACTGCATGAGTCAACAGTTTATGAACACAAAGGACCGGACGGCGAGTACTACTACATGGATACATCACCGAACTGCAATATCGACAGATGAAGCCAACCGGAACGCGCACACCACAGTTAAGAGGTGCTCCAGAAACACACATATATGGTGTCCCGATAAGACCAATTCTATGAATGGACAACTCACCGTACCACAAGCTTGCCAGATGGTTTGTTGACACTCTACATCCCATCCGTCAGAATTTTACTCCCAATGTGTAAAAAATTTTTTCGAACTGGTACAAACCCTACAGAACGTATCGGTGAGTTCACATAAGATGTTTTCTATTGTTGTTGACTCCTTATTTAAGAACGTTCCCCTACGAGAAACAGTTGACATTTTGTGCGATTTTATTTCCCATCAGAACCTACCTTTTTGTCTCCTAGTTGATTATCTCAGGGAACATATACTTTTATGTACAGAGAATATCCGTTTTGATTTTGCAGGATCATCTTATAAGCAAGTGCAGTGGAGTTCAGCGATCGTAATATACTACTGATACTGCGGTTATTCAGTAGCAGGCATATTTTTTGACAACCTACAAGCCACAAGAAGACTGCAAGAAGGATCATCGAAGTGCGGCATCACCCATAACAGTCCCTACTACTCAATAGAACTGAGCACTGACATATGTGGTAGCCGAGACTGTCTGAGGCTGAATACTGCGTGCAAATGAGTGTTTTTGTGTCAGGTTTGGTTTACATGCTTAACCCGTGTATTTCTTTGTCGATTGAATGACCCTTGTGTCATCCGCGTTCTTGGATCACAACACAAGTAGATGTCGTAGCAATGAGCAGTCCATTGGGCCCAACACTTACAGATATATTTTTATGAATGATTGAATCCAAACTATGCGATTCTATAGATGGTGCCATCCTCTATAAGCGATGTGTAGATGATATTTCGATTTTTACCATTAACATTCATTTTGTCACACTGTTAAACCTTTTTAATTCTGCTCATCATAATCTTTCTGTTTCTCATGAAGAGGAAGCAAACGATAGTTTATCTTTTCTAGACGTTTCACTTATTAGACGACAGGATGGCTCACTACAACGCTCAGTACATCGTAAGGCTACTTGGAGCGGTCAGTATTTACAGTTTTCTTCTTTTGCACCAATCACTTATAAACGAGGTCTGGTGAGAACTCTTTTTCATAGAGCCCGGAAGATATGCACCGATGACTGCTTGCAAGGAGAGGAGGAGAGATTAAAGAAAGTGTTACTCGCGAACGGCTATCCTGAGAAGTTCGTCGATGTTCACGGCCAGAAAAGACTGATCAAGACTGCTGTGAGTATGCTCCCCAAGAAGCAGGTCTTTATGAACCTTCCTTTCAAAGGCGATCATATCACAACTGATGTAAGTCAAAAATTACAGTCTGCTCTAACTCATACATACCCGGCGTCTAAATTACGGTTGCTACTCACGACTAGGAGTGTCGTTCAGCTAATTCACAATCGTGTCCTACCAAAATGTTCTGTCTCACATGTAACCTATCAGTTCACTTGCAGTTGCGGTGACGTCTATGTCGGCAGAACAGATCGGTGCCTACGACAAAGAATGGCTGGACATATGCCTAAGTGGTTGGTGCGCGCCGTGATGCAACAGGCAGTGGCAACAGAACGAGTGAGACGGAATCCGACTTCATCCATAGCAAAGCACACCATGGCAACAGGTAACGTTGTTGACCCTGCCAATTCGTTCCAAGTGTTGTTGCGTAATCGGAATCCGAAGTTGCTTGCTTTCTCCGAAGCCATGCTAATCAATACTCGCCGTCCAGTCCTTTGTGTTCATAAAAGAAAGGCTGAACAAATATCTAGAGAATCAACGACGTTACACATCAACGCTTAACAGTCTGTCGCTGATATGCCGCACAAAGTTTGAGAATTTTGTCAGAGTTATACTGAGGAATACTAGAATCATGCAGTTTGCATGCCCTGGAACTGATAACAGTCCCTCTTTTGTGTAAACCCGGTCGTTGATTGTTTCTATTGTTGTTGCCATCCCCATGTCCTATATATTCCAATGTTTTACGTTCGTGGTTGAAGAGAGTAAACGAAATGTTAACATCTCGCGACGTATGTCTCCTATCGTTAATGGTGAACTGGATCAAGGGAACCCAGTGTTTTAAATAACTGGTATTTGGCTGTACAGCGTGTTTTCCCGCAATCGTGTTCTTCTTGTCTCTGCTCAAGTAGACTGGGTGAAGCCGCATAGCAGGGACCCACGTCTAGCAGTCGAGCCGTAGTAGAACGTTTGGCAAAGGAAAGGCGCGTCGTAGCAATAACATTGTCGATTCATTTCTTGGTTCCATTACACAAGTCCCTCAACTTGAGAACATTCAAATGGGGTGGGTTACGATCAGTTATTCAAATCTGAAGCTGACGGAATACAGTGACCAACGTATTGTTGGAGATGCAGATTGAGATTGATTGAATACGTTTGATAATTGGAACAAAAGTGGAATCCATACAATTAATCAGACAAATAGGATTATCAGAGATCGTTGATTTTCTGTTGGAAACGTTTGGAATGCTTATACTCGTGATGAGGTTTATTGAACCTCCCCGATTGTACAGTCTAAGTAATCCTGTGCAAAGGTCAGCTTGGTCAGTCGATGAGCAATTGTCATGTGGAGAAGAGTGGTCGAAACCGAGAATTGTAAGCTATAGAATTCTGTTCAGCGCAATTGGGGTAAAAGTCCTGTTTTACGAGGCAAAGCAACTTGGGCTTGGAACCAAAATCGCTAGGAACCAAATGTACAATATTCTAGTGCTCGTTTTGTCAGACAGTATACTGTCCCACACAATGCACCCATAAATTACTGCCTTCGAGATGGAGGTGAATTGGCGCTAGCCTGTGGAATTGTAAGCACCATAGATAAACAAGCGGTTTCAGTTTTCCTTTGGACCTGTAAACTGCTTTCACCGTTGACCACACTAAATTGTATTTAGCCGGGCCATGTGGTTACCTGAATACTAATGTCATCTCCTCAGTCAAGGGGAACTTCGGAATGACACCCACCTTTCGTTAGAAGATAAAATATTCAAGCCTCGAGTACGCGCCGTAGCTCAACTGTGATACCAGACCCGTCCGTAATTTTAGCCTCATAAGCGTGTATTATGTTCTCCATTTAGTTCTACCAACAGACGCACTGCGTAGAGGACGCCGGATTTGTCTGTGTAGCTCCGGAGCAATCAAGTTCAAGTGATATTAATCTTGTTAGTATTATTGCACTGAATACACCGATTTCAACACGTTTTACAAACTCGTGGATAGCATCAGTCGCTGCCTTAACTCGCAAGGAGTTGCCGTTTATCGTATCCTAGACAGAGGTTGAAATTGACCTTTGTCCCTAGTGTAATCTGCGGTCGAAACCTGCAGGCGCGCATCGGTTGAATTTGAATTATGTAACAGGGCGTCCTGTTGTGTTGTCGACGCCGTTTTGGTTTACGTTTGTGAAAGTCATGTGTATGGCCTACTGAGCATTTGGCTCATGCTTGTTTCCAGTTGTTTCCTTTTACAGGATTGTTGCTGGAACCCCCTCATTCGGAAGAACGCTGTCCACCGGTGTCTCCACGTTGCCCTTGGGTTGGTCCACAAGCGTAGCGGAAAATCAGCGTGTAAACAAGCGGCTCGTATGTTACACTAGTACTTGTGAAGGATCGTCAAAGAATTCACAGCTGGTTTGAATCAGTAGATTTGATCTGATTTGTCAAAATCTAGGGTATATTAACACTGAATATCTGTCTGTTGAGTTATAAGCAACAGTTTGTTGCCTGACACTGGTTTGAATTAACTTGAAATTTGTTGAATTATCATCCCTACACCATCTGTGCATAGTTGGAAAGTTGTGTATTGCATAATTTACCACTACTTGCGATCACTTGACTTGTGATGATATGACTGTTGGAAAAACAACTTGTGATCGGGGCTACATGGCTTGGGTACCGTCCTGTTAATATATTGCTGGTTACTCTCAATAGACCAAGGCGAGTTGTTTACATTTACTCAGTGGATCAAATTAAAAGAAGAAACCGAAACAACGCGGTTATTTAAGAAACAAGGATGGGTAATTGTTAGTTATACTTGAGACATAGTTTTACAAACTCACGGCTTCTATTGGTTCAAACGAAGTCACACTGGAAGACACTCGTCCGGTTGTCTCATATGGAATCCACCAGAGTGTCCATTGGGATCGACTGCCCGGTCTGGATTTCCAAAACTAGTTCGCGCCAGAATCCAACAACACCACGGTCATTAATTCAAACTGCACTTCTGATCAGTACGTTGGCAGACTTGATGATTTACATGAAACCCAATTGTGACAAATCTGCGCTTCGGCTGGATTCGAACCAAC
>LUCH01000264.1:160411-193258 GCA_013368495.1 Paragonimus heterotremus | reverse complement strand
CCAGTTCCGCTCACACTGGAAATCACCACTAGTGCGTATTACTCTCCAGGACGAAATTTCCACCCCAACACTCGTGTTTGTGAGACTGACGCGAGCATGTTTCATTGCAAACCAATTTCCACGACTTGGCTAGTAACAGTCTTGTATAAACGAGGTTAACTGAGAACCGTTTATTTCTATGCAGCTAAAGTCCATTATATCATCCCAAGTATAACGACCCTCCCTCATGCATCCATCTCATGGTGATAGACAAGGGATCTGTGCTGTTCGTGATTTCCACTATGCTTAATGCATTGTGGATCACGAAGCCACTACCAGATTATCCACCAAGTGGCATGTGTGCACACTGAGTATGATCGAAGAGCAAGCTCGCTTCATCTGGCCAACGCCAAATTGCACTGGAATCACTAGCATTGCGGATATTTGAAATGACAGAGTAGAGAATACCGGTCTCGGGAAATGTGTCTGAAAAGTTGTTGGTGTAGATAACAGATAACAACAAAGGGTTTAGGACTAACCTTTGAGATATGCCTGTATAAATCAAGGAGGGATATAGAGGGTCTGATGTGGTTTCAACCCACAGATGTTTGTTATCAGTAGAAGAGGAAATTCAGTGAATGTCTCAGAAGCCTCCGTTTTGTTACTGATAGACTAAATGGTTGGTCTCGGACTGATGCGAAATCCTCACGTTCATATGGTTATGCCAGACTGATTTATCCTTTCATACGTACAATTCGGGCAACCGGTACATTACATACACTTTCTTTTATTGCATACTTAAGCTACATTTTTATCCTAGTTGACGAAACAAGCTGAGGAATAAGTGATTGACCAAGTAAACTACAAGTGACAAAGTCACGACAAACTGCCTTGCTACATTCACATTTTCTCAGTGTACAGACCGACATCTCGTACCAACCATCACTACGCTGATTCGAGTGATTTAATTCTGCTGTTACGTAAGAGTGCAGAAACAATTTCCGTGAACTTTCAACACAAGCTAATTTTGTGATATATGCACATGTAACTAATGCCAACATTTGCGCGTACACTTTGCTAATACTAATGCAAGCTGCTTGGTCTAACCACGTGAATGACGTTCACACGTTCTGTTGATTGTCAGGCCTAAGTGGATCGATGTTCAAAAACAGTATTTAGTTACAGGATATCCGCACCAAATTTAGTACAAATGAAGTCACACATTTTGGGCATCGTGTTTAACGTGTCACTGCTAAATGGATTGAGAATAACACAACGTTACGGGCAAGTTGTAATTCTCTACATTTCAATCACCTCGGGTGGCCTTCCTCAGGATTGTTGTAATCGAAATCGCATTAACAAAGGAGATGGTTGAAACGTAGAGTAATACAACTTGATCGTAACGCTGTGTTATTCTCAATTCATTTATCAGTATTTAGTAATGTACAATGTTGTTCAGTCATCAATACGTATCAAACTGAAAAGTTATTCAAGAGACATAGCGACCATCTAAGCCTGGGGATGGATTCAGATGTTAGTGTTTGTTTCAATCCGCCCCAATAGATCACACCTGTCCTAAATTCAAATCAGTTGGTTGGTACGAGTTCAGTGCAGACACTCGAAACAGTGGACAGTTTCCAACGAAACTGCTACTGGTTTACTTAGCTCTTTGTGTTTGTCTGTAGAAAACAGCCCCAGGTAAATTGGAACTCAATGGACTTTGTTCAGCTCTTCCGACGTAAACTGAATTAACACTTGATCCGCATAACACAAACTGTTACAGTGCAGTCTATACCGAAACTTGAAGTCCGAATATTCGGCGGTTACATTCATCAGTACAGTCGATTTGTTTTGCGTTCTCTCAATATCAGCCATAATCGACATCTGTATCCCTTCTTCATTTTGATTGTTTCTGGATTCAGACAGTACAGGAAGCAAACTCATAGCACCGGTGACGCTGGAGAAGGAGAGGCATGGAATATGTGAAGTTTTGAATAAAACTTTATTAAGCCAAATTTCAGTCTCTCATCAAAATGGAGGAACACAGCGAAAACATCAGCGAGTGCAGCGAAATTCGACAACTCCAACGTGTTCTATGAACTAGTTGTATTTCTCTTCAACTTTCTGATTCAATATCAATCGTGCAATGCTCACGATGTTTGTGGTCATACAATGAAGGTGACACAGAGTCCCGTGAAAAAAAAAACCAAGATTGTCAGTGGATTATAGTTTGCCATAATCGAAGAGGTCAATTGACAGAGAAGATCGAGAAGGATGACAAAACGTAATGCAGACCAATTTCAGAGTGGCAGGGGTTCGCATAAAAACCGGATCATTTCATCTGGAATCTCAGCGACTATCGAATGCAGGTCAAAACTGACCAACTCAATTCTCTCCGGTAATCGTGATGGAGGTCTGATGCTGATGTTACTGTACTATCTGCTTTGAACTGAAGCAGCTCGCTTGAACGACTACCTGGTGGAAGTCATGTTCTGCCGCGGCTTTCTTTCATACCCCCTCCTTGAACTGATGAGTCCAATGTGTTTTAATGTTTGAAGATTTGAAGTTGATCACTCCTAAAAATTTTGCATCAAATTTTTCATCACACACGGTGAGGAATGGAAAGACTGATCATACTCCCCTGCTTGTCAAGGTTGAACATTTGATCACATTTGGAGGGGTATTCAGTCCCACAGTCAGATAAAACTAAAACACATATTACATAAACAATGAACAGTTTATGCATTTGCTAGAGATGCTCATTGGTCCCGAAGTCGGAATGGTATATCGCAACTGTATAACCTACGACAGATTCGGATAATATTTTCCAGACCAAACGATGGATCATTCGGACGTCGGCCACATTTGCAAAGACTGACAGATATCGTTTACCTCCGCCCAGCGTGGTTTCAGCTGTTTGAGCTGGAAATGCCAAAATGACATGTTCCTGCACACTTGACTGTCATAATTTCTGGAGGTCATTGGGTGAGACTGAATAGACATGACGAATGCTCTAAACGGGTAATGGGTGATCTAAAGAATGCTGATATGTTCCTCCTTCTATCTAACGTGTATCGATGATCAGCACTCCGCAAACGTTGCGATTAGTAACAAATGGGTTATCGCCGTGAAATTAGCGTGCACTACTCACGCCCAACCAAATAATTTTAACTTGTTCTCACTAATGACCATGCATGCACACTAATTGGTAATTTCTTCGGTATCCTAGAGACTAATTGACCTTCTGCCAGGGTTTAATCAGCTAACCACAACTTCTCGCTATCTGGCATTATGTTGGTGAGCAAATATAATCATGAGTTGGCCTTCATCAACTGTTGTTAGAATAATACTATGGAAAGCATTTCGGAATCACGTGCTTCACGGAGTTAGCTTCACTGTCACCAACACTCCCATCCTACCCAAGCAGACTGTGATCCTTGCCACTTCTGTGATTTCTAATGACCTATTTGACCCGTTATAATTTTTCGGACATTATGGTTAGTACACTCACTCTTTTAGTTACGTACCGCGCAAACACAAGAGAAAGCTAGATCGTAATGGAACAGACAGGGCTATGAAAATATGCACCAATGACATGATTGGAGCAGAAATGGTGTTATTAGAGCACATATACGCAGAACACGCTTATCATGTAAATTTCTTGGATAGACATATGAAACTGACCGAACTCTTGGCTTGGTCATGTCTAGTGTGAGCTCGATGTCCCAGTGGTCAACATGGTTGTCTCATGAAAACGTGGGTGGAGGTCTAATCGCGACCGTGTCAAGGATGTGCATTACTCACGAGCTCAAACAAGAGCGAAGCTCCAGTTCAGTGCTTCAGTTCGAAAGAAGTAGGCTGGAGAATCCATCTGAATGCTGAAGCTGTTATCAAACATGAGTGTTGTTCAACTTGAAATTTGACGTAGGCACATGAAACAAAGCCGAGTGAATCAGACTGAAGCAAGATGGACTTTGATGGTGTGATGAGAAAGTAGGAGTTTGTCAGAGCGTGTGTTAATAGACCACGTCCAAATGCCTACATGCCACCTTCGGTGTGCCATCCCACATGCGACAGCCAGTAACACGAGAGTTTATCAGAACAACTTTTACTGATAGACAGCAAGTTAGGGAAGTCAGTGAAAATACGCATGTGACACGTAAATTGTAGTGCACTGAACAGCAAAACACAGTGGCAAAGCCGTGTGACAAAATATTTGGGAGAATGAAAATTGTGAGGTCACGGTGGGGATGATTTTAATTGTTGTGACTCACCTTCATGACCCTAGAAGCCTGTGATGTATGGGCGAATGACGAATTTGTATGGGACTGGTCCTCGACACGCTATATGTTTGCTGGATAGGATTGTACATAACTTACAATGAAACGTTCCTTAAATAAGACTGTTCACTGTATAACTGAACTGATGGATTCAGAACACACGTGTCTAATCTTGCTACTTTCGTTTAAGACGACCTGCAGCGCGGATATGTGTCAGAACATGGTGGTTTTTGATACGACAGTGTCCCTAACAATTGCACTTGCCAAACCGTGAGTGGGGCAATGTGGGTGTGGGTTTGGAATACGGTGCTACCCACATTAGTGATGTTTGCCGAGCTGGGTCCGTCAGTAATGTTCGGTGTAGGATGGATAAACAGCAGTGTTTATCTAGGTCACGTTATCGTTGGGAAAGTAGGATAAAATGTTATATATACACGGCAAACCGCGCATAGGTCACGATGTACGACTTGTCGATTCAGTTAACACGGTGGGCACGCACATGACAAAATTAACAGGTTGATTCTCGAAAATGTGCCAGGAGTGTGTCATTCGCAATTCTAAACTAATCATCTGACAGAAAAACTGTTTAACAAATTGCTCGTCGTTACTTCACGACTGGTAAGAAAATCGCGATAATCCCGCCAGATACAAAAATGTTCTCTCATTAACCTCTTGTTCCTGTTCCATACGAAATCGAGTAACGACAATAAATTGACTGAAAAACTAATTTATTATCATAAATGTGCGGATCAGGATACTACAGATAACAAGGACGAAATACAAACATATGTGTATAAAACGTTCAGAATCAAACGAATACATTTCCCTTAGAGTGAGGAGCGGAGGCAATCATTCAGCCATCCGCAAATAACTTCAAAGCCTACATAACACTTGTGAGCAAAAACTGTGATCCAATTAGAATTAACAGCTGATATTGGCACACATTTCTCTTTGATGATATATTTATCCGGACACAATGTGGTTCTTCCTTGTACTCTTCCAGACACAGTGCAAACATCGTCGCATGAGCCACGTATGTGTTATCTACTGCACGATGAAACAGCTGATTCAGGGGTCCAATTGCATAGAGCGGTACATCATCGGCCGCATGTGTAGCACTGGCGAGTGGTACCAACGCTTGCTGACGATAACCATCTTGAAAAATCTGGTCATTTGAAGGGTCTCTACGAGGTTCTTTCACAGAACCTGCGGGACCATTAAAATAAGCTGAGATAAGGTAGGGGTATCCATCATTTGCCTGAAATAGAAAGTAGGGGCGTTCATTTTACTCACTAAGAATATTAAGACCGGAAATATGTAAGACTGTCCAGTTTACTGTTGTGTATCCGTGGTAACGGGAAAAGTACCGTATTAAAACCTGATCTTGGCATTGTGTTATTCTCAGTTGATTTATCTAGAACGAACAATCCACTTCACCCATCAAAACCTGAACTCATGACAGCTGTCTGCTTGAATAAACCGAAAGAAATTTCCTAACTTTTCCACTGAATGTATGGTGTATAGCTGCCTCATGATAAATGTAAAATGTCGAATTGGAAATCGTTTGTCAAAAAGAACACGTTGTTTTTTCTCATTTCGAAAACTAGATGAAAATAGTATGACGTAATTCCGATCCATTTCTTTCCAGAAAACGGTCTCCGTCTAGCTGCATATCACTTATTCAACGTAAAATCGATAGACTGTGTTTAGGTGGCAACAAGACTACTTTGATGAAACAGAGATTATGAATAGGAAACTTGAACATACCAATTGACTGTTGTCTAAATCCAGTATGTGTCTTCTCCTGTTCGCTTCGCCAACGACACCATAGGCATGGGAATGATCTGCGGTGACCACCATAAGCGTATCGTTCAGATTCACCCGTCTCATTGCACTGCTAACCGCTTGCTCCAAGGCCAATGTTTCGGTCAGAGCATATCTGGTGTATTTCAAACGAGTAACACCAATATCGATCACCAAACAGTCTATCGGAGATGTCAAATTAATAAACGGCTCTGGACTGCGGAAGTCGCAACCTAATGCACTGTTGGAACACGTATTTATCCTATTAAAACACAAAATGTTAGACATTGACCAATCACGTGAACTGAAAACATGCAGCACGCGATCTCCGGTGATGCCAGTTAGATACTAATTTTGTAACCGCGTGCTCACCCTCCGGGTCTAATGGCTGAGTGACACCTTGATTTCTGTTAATTGTGAAAAACGTCGTTTAGGAAACAGGATAATGAAGTTGTACAGTTGGTGGTGTGTAACGAGTAAACTGGCAAAGACGTAGAAAGTCAGTCAGCGCGGACACTGGATTTGCGGTCAGGATTGGAAAACAACCAAGTAAATTGTTCATTTGAACCATGAACAAAGGGGAACATGCCGAGTATTGGATTCAAGCGTCGAGCCTGTCTATGTTCCTTATTACGTCAAATTGGGAAAGAATGGCAACTGCACTGCGGAAAAGCTCCCAATTTTGCACACTTCATACGGTGAAAGATCAGCTCCTTCTTCATGGGATTAGATTTTGACATTAACCTGTCCCAAATCCTGACCTCTGTCTGATTGTGATCACAGATTGCAGATCTATGGCACATTTGACGATTACTTTGATTCTACTTGGTTAGTTTTGATTTTCAGACATACTAATTTGATCAAACTACCCCACCCACCAATAATCATTTCAGTATAGCTGTCCAAACACTAAAGCATTTATCAAAATAAATATGAAGAGGAGTATTAACGAGCATTCGAGCAAGAAATCTTGTTGTTATTCACACAAGCTCCACTCCGGGGCTACTATTGCATGCAAACAAATGTTTCCGTTTGTTAAAAGTATGCATATCGGGCCAAACTTATGACTTTCGGGCTGTCGAGTACCTGATTTTAGGAAATTTAGACGCATCGTACAACACGGTTGTTTACAAGAACCATTAAGTGTTTAAATATGTTCGCAGAGGATTGAGCAAGTCAGCTTATGAATCAGCGATCCGCAATCACTGATTATATAAGAACTGTTACTACCCGATCAAAATATGACCCGCGAGGAGACCAAGTGGCTGCCAGAGAGACCTATGAGAGCTTAAGCATTTCCATTATCTACTTAGTAGTGGACTCCAAGATACTTCCGGGATATTTCTTCGTTTCTGTCTTAATAAAATCCTTGGTGACATCACGAGCTTCTAAATGAATCAGTTCAAAGAAACTATCAGTTATACCGGTCGGAAGGAGTCGATCAGGATAATGTCACAATCTATCAGCCAATTAAGAATGAGCAAGTGGTGCTGACGGTGACAATGGTTAAACAGTCCTTCATGGTCGCAGCAAGCGCGAATGACGTAGGTTCCGGAACGCTGCTGAAACATGAATGAATCGTCGTATAATATGGCCGGTCGAATGTGACCTCTCAACGAAACGTTTGGCTCCCGTTACTGAATATTAATTGCTGAGACCTACTGTGACTGACAAAAAAGTGTGTGTGTGTGTGTGTGTAGCGCAGTTCACCAACGGGTGTTATTGCACTTAATTATGTCTGATTAAGTTGGGTAATGAAATTATTCATCACAGAACGGTTGTTCTTTAAACTGTTGTGCATAATATCAGTATTACACAGTTGGTACCCCGATCATTATTCTGTGCACACATGCCAAAATACACGTTAACTCTGTTTTATTGCTGTTCTTCTTACTATGATCAAGATTTACTGTTTGGCCAGATATGACGATAAACATTTTCGTCAAGTTGAAGTTTCCTCGACAAAAGAATCTTTTGGATCGCCTGCTCGTTAGTTCGTATGGAGGCAGAACCATACGTTTCGGATGAACCATCCAATCACTCATCATTCCAAACGCGGCACTTGCATTAATTCATCTGTGAGGTTAGAACCAATAATATTAACAAGGAGTAGGATTCCGGATAACCTCAGTTAATGTGAAGAAAATATGCCACGTTCTCTGAAGTATGTAACCGATTATTAGAGAACAGGCAACTTTCAGGAGTTGTAGGTCATCTAAAAATGAAAATATCCAAAACACCTTGCTCAGACGTGTGCCTGAACAGTCCCAGCAGACAGTGGGAACGGAACAAAAGTAATGGTAGTTACGACGGGATTGACACACATTTCCATGGGATTTTTTGTTGACTGATTCACTTGGGTTACCCTTGAATTTGTTAAATGCTACAACAAGGTGCATGCCAATCGGTAATGGAAGGTGAAACCGTCAACTAAGTGCTGTTTTATCAACAGTGTCAGCTCCTCAAAAGATGCAACAGTCAGAATCAACGTTCAACCCAATCGATCACCGTTAGTAAAGGTAGGTAACTGCTGCACGTAGGCGCGAACGACCATTTGGAGTAAACTTCGCACAACAACCAGTAACTAGTGATAGTCACTGACTATTTCACATGTCAAAGTAGTTGCAGACAAAATAAATATAACCATGCTTTGAAAGTACGGAGCTCCATAAACGTTTGGAGATACTAGAGCACATAAAATTCTCTCAACGGTAAATCCGTACTGATCAAGTAAGAATCACATAGACAGGGACTAACTGTTGGCCTAAGGATGAAACTGAAGTGAGTGTTGTCACTGATTTTGCTAGTCAGTCGCTCCTCACCAAAATGCAGATCGAAGAACTGGCCATTCAGGCCGATGTGCAACCATATGCCAGAACTTTCAGCTTAAACAGAGATTAGCTAGTCTAGCGATAAGGTGCGCCTACACCACCAGAGGGTCGAAGGTCGGTCAACCAAACCGTCACAATGGCACTAAAGTCTAACAAACGACAGTCACATTTAAAGTTATCTGATCGATGCACTGAGTTTGAATGCGGCTAGAGAATTAAGTTCGAGGTCCAGCAGAGCATAGTTGCGGCCGCAATGGAATGTCGGATGTTTCCCACAAAGTGCAGGGTGGCGCATACAGCAGTGAAACGTAACCGAGTAGCATCCTCAAGTATCCTAAATATAGCAAAGAAAGAGACAGCTGCCACACGTGAACATCGGCCATATAACGGTTTTGCAAGCTATAAGACAAACGTCGTGCCACGATTAGTGAGAATTTTGTTTTAGAAGGGATTTTCTTTGGTTCTGCCGGTTGTAACCCACGAAACAACAGTGTAGATTACGCCGTCCTAGCGCAACAGTTCTCCTTGTCCGTAGGGCTAAATAGGAAATGATAAGTAGTTTGGCAGGTTCGATAAATTGGAAGAGATTTATTTGGGTTGAATCCAGCCGAAGTCCAGATTTTTCGCAAATGGATCTCTGCCAAACAGGAAGTGTCTATTTGTCAGACAAGAACTTTCCTAAATAAAAGAAATAGTTACTTAGTAAGACTTTTACTGCGCCAAAACTAATTCTTGCATTCAAATTGTATACCACCAAATGAATTACACAAGAAATACCATCAGACTCATTTGCGATTGTTTTCAATTATTGTCTTTTGTGTCTACCTAAGTCGATACGTAGCAGTTTGTATACCGGAAGCTAGACTGATCAAGAATGAATATACGGGGACACTAGACCGTGAATCTGAGGTTCATTCCACATTATGTTGGGGGTTATAAGTGTGATTCCGTTGAATAACTCTTAGGACATGCCCAACGACTTATCGAGATAAAATTACCCATGAAAGTATTCCTGTACTAGTGTTAACTTTAAGTGGGCATTTGCAACATTGAGTTGTTTATTTATCATTGTTTGTTCGATGCGTTAGTCGTAAGTACTATGCCATTTACAGGCCAGGATGGATGTCGATTGTTCTTTTAGGTACCGTTGTCAATACAATTTTACATTTGGTTATTCCATCCTGTAAATGGATTTGGCTCAGCTCCTGATAGCTGGCAATCACCAAAATCCATTACCCGCTTAACGGCCTTACACATCTCTGTAAGAATCGTTAGTAGGACAAGTTAGGCTGAAAGCTATTTCCGTTCTCGTTACAGGACTCAGAATTAATTCACCGTGCCAGAACACAAATATATGTGCATGGACACTAATGGATGTCTGAAACTTAATAATCATACAGCACCTCTGGTTTGAATACGACTCCCACTGCCAACTGTGGCTCAAGTTTAGTCATGACATAACATTTCTGACTTATTTTCATTCTCTCCTAAAACACAACATGGTAGGCCCGGTGAGTTTATGAAAATGGTAAGCACGGACGGTTTCCTTCTAACGAGAGATACATCGACCAGAGATGTCATTATTGAGAACCAAGCTCTAAGAAAATGGTCATCCATCGGCATTTGTTGGGTAATTCAGTAAACAAAAGCCGGCTACTGCGATGTGTTCAACAGCTCCAAAACTGTTCACCCCCATTTGTCATACGAGAGTGATGACAGTGCCACTCTGTTGAAAACCCGTCTCACGGTGGCTATGGGACGCATGTTCTGTGCAGCCCAAATGGTCATGCTGTTTACCACCACCTGAATCTTAATACCACCTTTGAAAATATGGCTACAGCTCAACGCCAAATGTTATATCACCAATGAATTCTCGTGTGAGTGCCGGGCTATTTACATAGGCAGAATTGAGCGGTAGTTACGTAATCGGGTCGACGAACACATCCTAGTTGGGTTCACAAAACCCTCATAGATACTACAATACTGGACTCAAGTCAGAATGTGACAGGTCACAAGGAATCGGGGTCATCGACCGCTCGACACCTGTTAAATTGTCGACCCCAAATGAACCGGGAGAAGGCGTTTTGGATATGTTAAGCAGCAAAAACTGAAGGCTTCTTCGGTTCACGGGGGCGGTAGCAATTACCAAATGGAAGCCACTCCTCTGTGTACAGAAGCACATTTTTGTCGGTACCAGATTGCCCTGATAACTGATGTGTACGATGTGTGTGTGCATGTGTTTGCGTGGTTGTTGATATTGTTGTTTAACTTCTCAATGCCAATCACAATTTGTCATATAAACTCACAGACTGCAGTATGTACCTGGTGAGATGTGCAGGAGAGATACATTGTGCAACAACTACTTCTGACTTCTCTGTTCAACTTTGTTACGGGAAGAGTTTGCTTCGTTTCTTCATTTATCGCTCTTTACTTCCTGTTTTCGAAGCTATTTAAACCAAACTCAATCCATTTCCTTTCAGTTGGATTTCAAAGCTAACTGGTGTAGAAGCAACCGCAATTGATTGGGACACGCAACGTCATACTTTTATATCTGGAATCACGTATCAGTGCGCACGTACCTATAATGATTACGTCGTAGGAAAATCACAAACGTTGTACTACAGGAGAGTCTTCTAATGCAGCAGACAAGGCGAACCTATCAAAAGTTTCGAAGTTATCATTACCTGAGAGACTGTACGACCACGCAGTTGAAATCAAAACTTAGTTTCACAAGTAGAGCTAAACCATACTTCGGTCCACAGCGCCTGATTCGTTGTCTGGAGAACAGATGTATTGTTTCAGTTAACCAATCAAGTCGCAGCTGTGTGATCGGACGCCTGTGTGTTTCAGCTGTATTCGAAGTATTTTTTCTCGTTCGACTGTCAGCTCTGGCACAATCCAACGCATTTTAACGCTGCGACTGCCACATATAATCGATCCGTCCGATTGTCTCTTTGTCTTGATTGATTTGCCTGGTAATTTTTTGTCACGTTTAATCAGTCCTCTTATTCTGGTTTTTAACTCTTCTACGACAGACTTCTGCTGTGGCTGGGATGCAGGTCGAATTATACGAGCAGATCCAAATGACGGTAGCCTCCGGTAATCAGTACGGAACTTACGCGAACAGTAGCATTTCTAGCAGAAGAAATGAAGGTGATTTTGCCACCGCAGCAAACGCAGTTCAGTGGAACTCAAGTGATGTTAATCGAAAATGTGATGCTCAATTTATCCATTAACTGATCGAATTCAAATGTCAAACGGGGTTCAGCAGTGGTGGTCGTCATAGACGGCGTCGCGGAATTTGTCAGCAATACTGATGCCAGAGTGATTTTCGAAGCCTGGCTCAGCTGAAATGAATATTTCTTCCAAGTGACGTTTGTTGACATGGCCTATGCAGTTAAAGTGCGAGAACCTTTCCGAAAACGCAGTATGACACATTTTTCAAGGTGCACTGATATCCTCCGGATAAAGAAACCAAGTGGACTCACATTTGATGAAACATCGAAGACGCTGATGAAGTCTTTCAGTGAACGGTCATTTTTGTTCTGCACCCGATCTTGATATCTCTAGTTGGTGGAAAATGTGTGTGAACAGTTTATCATTTACGTGACTACGGTGAACCAAGGGTCTGTCTCGTATTTGTCTACGGCGTACATCCAAACCCAGTTGCTGTTATTCACAGCGGAAGTTTGAACAAGGGTGAGTAGGATTAAGACACTTTCGAGTTTTAACGCTTATTCAGTTTAATACCTGACACAACTATGACTGAACGGCTAGGTTTAATCGCATCACACATCGTTTGGCAAAGACCGCCCAAAAGAATAACCGAGATGCCTGAAGCAAAATCCGTGTCAAAACTCCCAGCTGCATATTGACAACGTGGTGATTGGCATTATGTACAATTATGTCAATTCATGCAGCACAAATGAAAAAAAGTGTAACCGGTCCAGGAACAAAAGGATAAGTTGATATTCCACCCAGTCATTCAACCATCCGCGAAGCTTAATTTCGTTTTATTCACCATTTAACGCCAGCCTCGCTGCATGTTGTAAATACTTGTTAGCGAAAATTATTAGCAGTCTGGCAGCCGTGCGACACTACAGTGGTTTTGGCATTATGTTAGTTTCGCAACGAACCTGGAAGAACATTGTGTATCCGACGTAAAAGTAGAAAGAACATTCACCTCAGAACACACTGATCAGTGAGTTAGGCTGTGGTATTGAGAGTGGTGATGTTCACGCAAATGACACGGTCTGTCATTACCGCTTGCCTGAAACCGATTCTTTTGGACTTTGACCAGAATGAGCGGTTGATTATGCCACTCAGTCTGTTGTGTAGCACGGTATAGGTGCGGTCCTCTCCAGTAGATTAAATCCAGATCGTGTTCGACAGAAGCTTTTCAGAGAAGTTGGAAAACCAAATTGGCGATGTGCATTCAGGTAGGTGTTGATTGGTGTACCAAGGCGAAAGTGGTATCAACTTTGTTTCCAGAAGCCGAAGTAAACAGTGTCATATGCTACTCTACACATTTCCGGGTTTTTTGTCTTCACTTCATGGTGAACTCCACGCCTGAAATGTTCCAACAGTGCATGAACATGATGCTGACTAATGTCCCGGGAGGAGGACCATATCTCGATGTCATTGCGATGGGCACCAGACTTGATGTGTTATACAATGAACAAGACTGTGTCCTCAACGGAATTCAAAAAATTGTGTTTCATCATATCGCAGAAGGTGTAATGTGTTTGTGAAGTCAGCCCACTGACATGTTGCTCAATGTATTTTCATTAACTTCCTCACATACAACAGCTCTCACTGCTTGTAAACAACCTCGCAGATTAAGTCATGTTCACCACCCGATTTGACGTTTACGTGTTAAACATAGACACATTATCATCAGATACGATTGAGTTGTTTTGGTTACAGGCAGAGGTTAGAAACTAGTCTTTAATGCAAATATTTGGTGTACTTTCATCAAATCACTCGTTTAAATATGATGGGTCCATCAACCGTCAGTAATTCTTCCAAGCTGGATAATCAGATTTAATTAGGATGAACATCCCTCACATTTGGTCGTATGCTTCGGATTCAGCTGGACTTTCCGACCAGCCTCTTGGAAGACTAGGATATGCGTCACCGACAAGATTTAACAATAGTAAAACTGGATTTAATGACTTTCTTTCGGAATGGACTGTTAGAAGTGCTTATGTGAATGTGAAAGCTGAGTTTTGTTCAGCTTCAACTTTCCATATCTTTGACTAATAATTGTTAATATGGTTCTGTCTTTCTGACTTGTTGGTTGCTAGGCTGTGCACATCTGCAGTAGACAATAAATTTGTTTTATCACGCATTTAGTGGCTATCACATGTCTTGTTCCAATTCCGTGCATCTGGTTAGGTTTAGAACGACTTTCCACATTCTGCTTTACAGTTTGGAATTTTCCAAGTCTGACACACAAGATGTTGACTACAGACATATTACGATGGTCTTTGGGCATAGTCAAATGTGCAGGGCACAGGATGTGCTGTTTATATCTAAGAGTTCAAAATAATCATATTGTCATATTGTTTAAATGTTGCATTTGTTGACTTATTTGTCTGGAGACTATAAATTGCTTTTTAACAACCGTACACAAGGTTTCTGTTAATTGGAAATTCGTTATCGACCGATCTAAATCGAGTAGTCTGAAACAGTTGTTTACTCTAAACCCTGTCGGGTGAACTTAATGAAATTCATATGTATTCTCTCCACCCCCGTGTAATTTAAGTTCACGCGACGAATACCAGTGAACCTGCAATGAGCTCTGTTCGGGCATAGATAACTTTATCTCAATCTTATGTCTAATCTAATCAACTTCTCATAGGAATATTACAGTTTCAAACGTGTACGGCTGTAGAATGGCAGATTGTGGGTAGAGACAGGCCCTTTTCATGTCTTTTACTTGAGTATTAAGGCATACTGTTTTCCACATAAATATATAATGTTGCCGAATAATTATAGTTATTCTTAATAACCCGCTGAAGAGTAGGTATGCGAAAAATCTACAAACGACTTGCTCACAGAGTCGAATTTCAAGGTCTCGCCTTTTGAAAGAGTGATATGATTTCACTGCTCAGGTTTCATGCTGTTTGAACGTTACCTTCATGTCGCAAACCTCATCCTTGGAAAGTTATGTTGAGTACCATGGATTCTGTGGGGTTATGAGAGGCTTACTGCTGTTACACCAGGGTGCAAATCCACAGCTGTTTACGGGCCTTATGCATTAGTGATGCATGAAATTACAAGTCAGTAGTGTGCAAACTCAGTGTCCTGACATAAATCTACGATTATCCAATCAGTCGTTAATAAAACTTCACACTGTCAACAAATAAGCGAAATTCTAATTGTATGTGATCATGTTTTCACGATAACCTACCCAAACATTCTACAGCCTACTTCCGTGACAGCAGTGTTGATTCACACTTGCGGATGTTTTATGTAACATCGCATATTGATTACTATCTCCTCACGTCTCATTGCATTGTCAATGAAATAATAATCTTGTGATACTGCACAGTTCAATAACACTACTATCTCATGGTGCTTACTTTGCCTGGTTTGAGTGATGACCGTGATCTATTCGACCACCTTCCACTAGAAGAAGATAGCCTTTGGGATTTCTGGATAAAATTTTTATTGCCATCTGAGTCAGTTCGGACAAACTGGGCTGATCCGTGCGATTTATTTCGTAATCCAAATGATTGGGGGCTAGTAGACCTGTGTAGAACAGAAACAATTTTTCAACGGTCTGAATAAGTGTTTTGTAGAAAGTAATGAACTCGAAATTTCATAATACGGTTTTGATGCAGAAGAAAAAAGAGAGTCATTTAGGAAACATTGGTCGGTGGTTTACATTGAAAGGTCCCTTTCTGGCTCAGAACTGAACGCACGGGTCTTGAGGTGAGCATTTTAAGAGAATACGTTGAATCATTTAGACAACTTATACCTAACTGTGTTTCTCAGTTTGTTTCCATCTGTACCCACGAACATGTGCCAGGTTTGTTGCCATCTTTCATAATGGTATTGTACACATAACATGTTCTGGGTGCGTATTGACAATCCTAAAGCTACCAAAAAAGAACAGTTGGATCGAGAAATATATGCGGAAAAGGACAACACTTTTGTGTGTTCAAGGGCTTCAGCAACAGAGATCCTTGATCAATTATACAGAGCAGAAAGATATGACACATAAAGGGCCAGGAACATTTTTAAACAAGTTTAAAACAAACTGGATCAAAACGACTTCTCTCAAAAAATTAGTGTTTGTATGTTTATGACAACAATGCCAGCGTGAAGCCAATATTACATTTGTTGTCTTCAAACACAAAGCCATCAGAACAATGAACGCTTCCGTTCGGTTAACAATAACTCCATTTGTTCAATCCCCAGTGATTTGCCAGTGCTTGGCTCATGATATGAAACCTCACTAAAAGTTCTCGAACTATTATTTCAAAAAGTGCACTTGAGGATCCAACGATGGTCATACAAAATTAGGGATCCTCGGATGATGGTATACATAACTTACTGCTCGTTCGTTTACACGCTGTCATTACAAACATTGAGGCTCTGCACGTTTCAACTTGATGACTTAGGTGCGCAGCGACAGATATTATCATTCCAGTTTGGTCGAGTTGATATAACTGATTCGCATCGCTCACAAGATGCTAAGGACGGCTGTGCAAAGAAAAATGCAACGGTATTAATCATTATAACTGATCACAACGATCATTGAACTGGTGATAGGTCTGAAAGCGATTTGACCAGCGGAGGTGAAATCACATTCACTGGCGTGCACAGTACTTTCGTCAGGTTTACTCTGAAGTGATCAAGGACATTACAACTGTTCTGGGGTGTTCAGACTCGGGATGAGCGAAAGTTGCTCCGACCAAGTTTTGATTCCCTTGCTAAGTATCCCGTGTTTATTTTGAAGGCATAATCCAAGTGTAATATCAACTTGATTGAGAAAATGTCTAGAAGAATTTGCTGCTATTTCCACACTTCTAAACATTGCGTCGCTGAAAGCCGCAGAAAAACGAGTGCTGAACTGTTTTCGTGTTACATTAATGCACATAATACGCCAAACTGAAGTGATCTGACGATGCATCTTAGATTCGAAGTTGTATAATTCACCAGATCACTTGAATGCGTATCCTCAGAAACGTCGTCAGGTTGTACGTTGTAACGGTCAAGCACGGCCAAGTTAGTGCCAAACGATGTTGGAGTTTCAGTCATTGCTATGAGTAAATTTCATGCATTTCATGTTCAATAGACAGATTGGTGACAAACTATTCAGATTATACTGAAATAATACGGGGATGAACATGTAGTCACGATGTTGAAGTTGGAGTCAAGCAATGTTTTGCACCATTTTCCAAAATCTCCACAAATACGAGCTTGTATATTGGCATTGGCTAACTGGCCATCGATCACTGGAATTTATTTCAACTCTCTCCATTCCGTATGTAAACGGAACATTACTACCCTGTTATGGTTATGTCAGGCGTTGAGAAATTCTCTTTTCTTTCCATTAATTGTGGACTAAACGTGATTAAACCATAGTTTTTGTATCTCGTTAGTGTGGGTAGTCAATGTGTGTAGTTCTCGTCGGATTGCTAGTCTTTACTGGCTGGGGCAGCCATCATTCGAAATGATGTTTGTAATACATATTGTTGCTCCTCCTCAAACTGACACTACACGGCTTATTCCGTGCTGAAGTAGTCCAGTTCATGCGCTCCGATAAGCTGATGCCAGACTGGTACACAATATCTCAGTCCACACACTAGCCGTGTATTCTAGCGGGGAAGAGTTACTTAAGTGCATTGGAACTGAGTGATGTGAACCAGACGAGCCGCATACATGTTTTAGAGATCCCAACGCCGACTAGGTCTTGTGCACTCAGCTATCGTCCACCTTGCTCGATTAAGGGACCGATGGGTGTAGACCGTGGTGGAACACAGTTTCGGCTCTGTTCCAATCTGTCAGAGCTACCCAAGTTTGGGTGGATCAGTTGGTGGTATGCACCAGCACATGGAGTGACTTCCACGCATTTTGTTCGCAGGTAACTCCAATTCGGTCTGTGACCCGAAGGCTTCAAAAAATTATCAACAACACGAACAAGATTTAAACACGATAATCAGTCTGGAGAGACATGTTCTAGTGGTGTTCGGTGTATTGGTCTGGACGTGAAGAAATTTGTCGCCGTAAATGTTGGCAGGATGACCGTCTAATGTCATACACTCAACCTCTCTAAAGATCGCATTACCCAAATAGAAAATCGCTGTGTTTGAGATATGTGCCCCTTGTGATGTTAAGTATTCTGCGGGAACCTTTTGTAGTTAATAGCATTTGTGTCAAAAAGCTGCTCGACTTAGTAAATTGTGCGACTTTAGTAAAGCCTTGCTATCTGATTGGCATTTGGTTTTGAAACAGTAGTACTCAGTTTCGTGACTCTATTTGGGAATGTCATTCCATTTCGAAGAAATCGTCGTGCGATGCGTCTCTAGATTAACTGCGGTTTGATGAAACATTACCCTTGCCAGTTTAACACACTGGATTAAATTCCACACAAAGGTGGATAGCCACAATTTGGCAGCAGAATTACGATCCGCTGCAATTCACGCAAACACTGGATGTTGGTTGCACTAAGAACAAAACTAACGTGCGCTGGTTTATTGCATTCAAGGTGGTCGGACGATGATCTTAAGGTTGTCGCATCTGGGAAAACAAATGGTTTGTAGTGATAATCTCATGCGATGTATCCATCAGAAGAAAAAGGCTCTATGTGGCGCGTGGTTCCAAAAGTCTGTCAAGGTTATTCGCCTTTTTGTTGACTAGCAAGTGCTTCCCTATTATTTCAAGTATTTTTTCAAAACCGCCAGGTAGGATGGATTCACGGCCCATTTAATGAAGCCAGGCAGAGGGTCCAGTAACGTATACCAAGGAAACGAGTAGTTGTTGTGTACGTCAGATTGGTGTTGTCCACGTGGATGACAATAGCCCTTGCCTGCTTGACACATATAAGACCGACTGTCGTCTCTTATAATGTTTAATGCACAGCGAAGCACACACTTTCCACTGGAAAATATGGGAACATGACATAAGTTGCTGCACAGTGGGCGGCAACGTAGTGCTGGGGGACCCAGATAAATGCGCAGGGTGGAGTTGGAGCAGATGGAACACGGAAACATTCTGAGTGATGTGATGCTTGATGTATGTGACATTTAAAAAAGCTGGATGTGTAGTTTCATCGCCTACAGTTTTATCGGTGATACAGAAATGATCACTGCGGGATGATGTGTCTGGAAACGGCGCTTTGTAGTGTGATTATATATAGCCAGACATCCGCTACGAAATATATTTGAAGGTAATCGGGAACGAAGGTAAATAGCGTTTCTTTTGACTGACGCTTCTCCATTTCTTTTGCCAGTAAATTGATGATGGCGCACGTAGGTTTCCGAATATCGTTGTCAATTTTTGGTTTTCCTGACGTTCGTAAATGCTATTAGTTTCATTTCGTCGGTAGCTGCTTTTGATCAGCTCTTACTCGACATTAGCCGATTTACACACCATACAGCGAAAGTGATGTAGTTAAATCTGAAGAGTCTGTTTTCAGCAAGGAAAACACTCCACTGTGTGGCAGGCAAAATAAAAAACAATACCGATTTTACTTATCCTAATAAAATGTGAAGCCTGCTGCAATTCAGTTTCAAATGTCATTTGTGTTGCCTGTTTTATTGTAACTTTGGTGATCAAGAATTCCATAATCTAACTGGGTTCAAGTGAGAAACAGTTTTCGGAGTATTCTGAAGATGAGATTGCTTCATAAACTGTAATGATTGGTTATATATGGGGATCAATACCAAGAATTAATTCAACTGAGACGAATTTCGTGAATGGGCGGAAACGTTTCATAGGCATATAATTTAAGGAGATCTCCTTTGGAAATTTCGGTTTGACCAGTGCTTCACAAAAGTGTAGTGAAACACTGGAAACGAAATACTTTTCGAAACTTGCACACTTTTGTATGGAGCTAGGTTAATAGACCATAAGCATACGAATTTTGAAGAATGTGGTGAGATTGATTGTATAGAAACTTGACATGATGATGTTGGAAAGCCCTTTTTTCCTTTATGTAATTTGCTGCTGAACCACATTTGTAAGGGAACAGTTGGGAGACATTTGCAAGCTGGAATGCTTTTTGTGAAACAAGACAACTTTTGAGTTATAATTTGCAGTTACTGGTAAAAAGCGAAACAGTTTTTTGATGCTTGGTTCACCAACCGTAACTCCGTAGTGCTTGCAGTCTGAGTCACTCTCATCTGGTCAAAAATTCATCTTGGTCAACGCCTCTCTTGAAAAACAAAGGTAAATACAACGCGAATTGTAGCAAGTATATTTCTCCGATAAAATCTTACCAGGCTGTGATAGTTACGGAGGAAAAAATGCACACTATCACATGCCACGTTTGTTATTGATCAAAATTCGTACCATCTCACTTTTTGTGTTTGTAGACGTCAGTCGAGTGTTAACTTCCTACTTATCGATCAGCTAAATCAATTATTCTCCAAGGCAGTCGAATTGACTAATCGAACTTTCTCTATCCACTAGTTTGTAGTCCTCACCCTACACCAGTTCAGCTACCCTGACGAGCTGATAACTAAACACACGAAAACAGTTCAACTATCAGTAACGATTCAGAGGGTTGACAGGAACCCCATTTTCATATGACTGTCATAGAAAGGAGGTACCTTGTCCAAATCGCTGTCTCCTCGGCTTATTTGTTCTCTTAACAAGACTTTCAGTATCACTTACTTCGTTCACCCTAATTGTGACAGTTAAAGTGCCGATCCAGAACACATTCGTTTGAGATTGTTCACCAAACTATGTGGGTCGTATGATACGACATTCATCTAGAAGAATAAGAGTGTATCATACAGTATGGATCAGGACAGGTAAAAAAGCTCAAACACGACTGCCATCTAAGGTCATCTGGATGCCAGCGATCATCATCTCAATAAGGATCGATTGTTCATCGTTATCTATAAAATATCGCCAATTTCAGCCGAACTCACAATGCCACCGCCACTACTGATCCCAGTTGTCAGAAAGTTGATACCTAATTGGCTTTCACAAACACAAAAGTGAGATGGTGTGAATTTTGAAAAACAGCAGGTTTTGCATGTGTCCGCTTCATTTAATTTTGGTTTGTACTTGAAACAGCTTGATGAGATTTTATCAAAAACATGTTTTCTACATTTCATGTTCTATAGGTCAATATAACTTTTCGAAGAGCAAATAAGTAGAAGTCTCCTTCTCAAGATTCAGGCACTCATGTAGTTTACCGACCTAAACTACATGATGTTTTACAAGTACAACCTTTGTCCAGTGAATTGTGTGCCCCTTCACAAGTTTTCATGGCTGACGGAGAAGTTGATACCCTATACTGAAAAGTGATCCGTTTCATTTTATGCACTGAATGGTGATGCCCATAACGGACGCGACCAGGAAACCATTGGATTTATTACTCACGCCATGGAATGATTTTACAGATATGTTTTCTATTCAATTTGTACGCCTACAACACATCAACGCTGTAACAATTTGACGGTTTGTTGCTCAGTGGTTAGACAAATCTCCAGTCAATTTCCACAATTTTAATAGGTTTATTGCTGGCGATATTGCCTACAGTTCGAAATTTCATAAACTTATAAATGGCCTCCTTACCAACTGCAGTCACACAAATTGCGATATGTGCACGTTAACTCTGATCGGAGAAACACTGCCTCTAAAATTTGTGGTGTTGCTGGAACTGTAGCCTCTTTTCAAAAACATGTTACCCAGTTGTGTTGCCAATAATCATACTTGTGAATATATGGTAAATTCGTGGAGAAATGAAAGAACGTATACAGCCACCGGTATCCGTTTCTATTCAAGGATATCAATGACTCGTGACATCCGACATTCAAGCACAGCATACTGAAGAGTTCCGAAGACGTACACACTTGAAAATAGTTGATACTCAACCCTAGTTGCTAAATAATGATATAAGTTCTTCAGAAACGTTAAAATAAAAGGCAGCGGCAAATTCACCATTGAAAAATGTGCACAGCCCATTGATTTATTGACGTACTTTAGAAGCGAACAATTTAATGTCATCAAGGCATACGGCAAAGTGTAAAACATCCACTTGCGTAGAAAGACCACATATTTTGTCAGGCGACGTGAATTTGTTTAACCTAACTCTAACAAACTGGTACAATTCTATGATTTCCACATCTAATCAGAACATGAAAGATACCAACAAGACATAGAATTTATGAGAACAATCCGACTGTTTAACTGCAAACAAGCTGACCATTTTTGTTTAAATGATTCTTGTTCGTTAAATAAAGAGTAGCAAATAACTTAAGTAAGTTTTATGACTCACCAAACAGATAGTCAACTTCGGCCAAATCAAGTCGCTTCAACTTCTCAGAATCGAACACAAGTTTATGCCTGCGATTCCGTTTCTGTTGTTCCCGCAACCATTGCTGGAAAAGGTTTCTGCCATCTTTTCTAGATCCAGGCGTTTTGGGTGTCACAGCAGATACGTTTTGATAGAACATTCTCGAACCACCACCCAGAATGACATTGAAATCCAGTCCGTTGTTGATTAATTGAGAAGCGATGTCATCACAAACGAACGAGGAGTCGGACGGTGACACTACACTATAATAACAGTTTTGATAAGAATTATTGCATTTTTTTAAAGTCTGGCTTCTAATGTCACATTTCTTGTGGTAACTGTACTCGCATAATCAAATAAGCGGAGTTGGAAAATATATGCTACAGACAAACATATGCTGGCTCCGGGTTTGTCTACGCACAGTTGGAATGTCGATCTACTAGTCAAAGTTAATGTTATTTGTCAACTAGTCTTCTTTGCCATGAACTGCTTGAATGCCAAATTTTGCGAGGTGTTAACTGGTTCACTAGAATTTCGTGGGATTCCGACGAAAGTCCTGAAATAATAACATACTGTTTACTGTATGGACGCACCCAAATAAATCGGTATGACACAACGGTCCTCCTTCTATGATATCTGGTGATATATATCCTTACAGCGACGCTACACACTACACACTTCTGTTCTTGATCAAAGGCAACATGTAAAGAGAGTTAAAACAAGGTTCCAGCCATGACCCGTTCATCCTACAGTTCGGTTTCACATCAGTGCATTCACTATTTATTTACTGTGTATTCACTAGAGTAAAGGTGAGGTTTCAGTGTGTTATGAGTGACGTGGACGGATGGAATCGGTTGTAGAAACCAATTTACAACTTCGTAGTTAACCAATGGCGTTGGCAGATTCCAGTTTAAGTCGTTTGATAAATCCCTGTGGAGCTGTCGAGTCCCTGAACTAACTGTTGGTGTCCACAATAGACAATGGAACGTCCGGATGAATGAGTTCATATGTGAGTCCTCTGAGCTCTCGGCGTGACTTCACAGTTCAATTGATAGAGTTATTGCGATGTTCGAGTTTGTCGTTTCTCTTACTGGTTTGCATCTAGTATATCTCTTAAGTTGTCACAATAAGATCTTTTTGCATACTGAGATTGTCAAACTGCTTATTAGTAATACAAGTAAACAACAGTAAGCTTCCTATGATTTGGGTGCCAGCCTGTCGAATTATTAACCAAACCAATAAAAGGATATATAGATTACAAAGGCCTTATCATTTCGTTTTTTCAATGCTCTTTGCTACTCACAACTAAGGTGTCATTCGCTTTGCGTACATTCAGTCAGACTTTGGAAACTCTACCTTTGTTGTTGGCGTTCCGTGCTGAAGCTACTTCGCTTGCTCCACATACTTGTGTGTTCGCTGCATGTGGATAACAAGTATACTGTTCAAGTTGTTTTGTATGGTATTCGCTGGGCTGTGATCTTTCGAGTCTTAAGTCACACGTAGGTGATGTTAGGTCTTCAGAGGACGCACTGTTTAATGAAAGGTTTGCCTAACGAGGTAATGTGCCAAGAACGCAGATGGCACGAGTGTTTACTCAGGAAATCAGCACGACTACACAGTGCCGATTAACGGACAGTTATATTGAATTCGTTTACATCGATACATTCCTCCGTTTTGTGTGCGGAACAGTTCATCAGTTCACTTCTCAATAATAAACTTGTATACACTGGATGAGACTACTGAATGTAGTCTACATTTTATTAAGACGTTTTGATGAACGAACGGTACTCACAGATCGGCCTCATGATTACGATCTCTGGAATGTGCATAACATGCTGCTGGTGTAGCGTGTGTGATTCTTGTAGTGGTAACAATTCCAGTTGATAAGCCGTTTTTCTGAGCATGG
The DNA here is from genome assembly GCA_013368495.1 of Paragonimus heterotremus. Taxonomy (NCBI): domain Eukaryota; kingdom Metazoa; phylum Platyhelminthes; class Trematoda; order Plagiorchiida; family Troglotrematidae; genus Paragonimus; species Paragonimus heterotremus. The sequence goes on along the minus strand of LUCH01000264.1, from coordinate 168,976 downwards.
ATAAGCGTGGATTTGATTTGTTGAGATGAATCGAAACGCTTGCACGTACAACACACCTTCACTCCAGTAAGGCCGAGAATATACTGCACGGTTTTCGTACCTGACAATTAAGGGAAGTGAATTAAAACAAAGGTGCAGAATGAATGCCGAGATATAGAAAGTTGGAGTCTTTGTTTAATAATTAGATCATGAACCATGATGCATTATTTATCGATTTTTCGAATATTTCTACCATAAGAAAAAATTCGTCAGTTACACTCAACAAAATGAAATCTTCGGATTTCCACTTCTGTCTGATATTTTGGTTAACTCAAACACGGCTGGATAATTATTCCTGAAAATCAATGGACGCTATGATTTATTGACACTGTCAATTTTACTCTTAGGTTATACTTCAACGGTAGTTGGCAATCCACATTTACTTTTGCCGTTCAGCGTTAGCTGAAGTGACTTGTATTACAAATGACCTGGTCAAATTCGGTGGTACAATGTGAACTATGTTTTAAGCTTATTACTCGTATGAACTCTTTCTTTGTATGGATGGTGTTAATTGTCAGTTAACCATTGAGACGTGATCTTCACAGAAGTGCGACACTGTAGATTAAGAAGGTGGTTTTTTACCACCCCTTAACACGAACGGTGTTCAATCGATGTCAACCCGATTCCTAACAACCCATATACACATGTAACTTTGTTCGTTTCAATAACAAGGGGGCTGACACGAATACTGTGTATATCAGAATGAGGCGAAACTGGAGTACAAAACACGGACTCATAGCTCGGATCTAGACATGCAAGCTTGGAGTCACCTCACTGAAAGGCATTTGTTAGGATGGCCATGTTGCTGGACTACCCGAATCACAACCCCAAACTTGGAGGAACCCTTCTACATTTCAGTTGACCCATCCGGTGTCACAGACTTAATAATCTTGAAGACACTGACCCAAACTAAAGGTCATAATGTGTCTTGGTGGGTTTAGTGACTGATGTAACACCATCAAAAACAAAACAAGACATTTCAGACATACTTGACATATATACGAATTTATTTTTTTCCCCGAGAGAATGAATAAATGTTCGGAGCGTGAGTTGTAACGTTACACCGTAATCTGTCCATTCGCTGCACCACAATGACTTGACTTGGTCGAACTGTTCAATCAGTTAACACAATGAGAAGAATATGTTATTACCTCATGTTCGATGAACAGTAGCGAATAATGACCAACTCTACTAGCATATGAATTACACTTTTTAACTATACACAAGTACTGAAGAAAAGTGAGTACGAATGTTCATCTGACCGGCTGTGCCATCAGTTCAGTTATCTGTCGGATTAATGTGAGTCAACAACAAATTGTTTCCGCACACAGGCTGTTTTCTGTTGTACCAATTAAATCGAGATGCAGGTAGTCCCAATAATAAAGTTACATATAAAAGATCCAAAGACTTTCATTGAAGATGTTTAAACACTGTCAATCCCATTACGTTGGTTTATATGTAGAATAGGGCTATTATTTGAATTCAATCAGGTGGCTGTTAGTTCGTTAATGTACGTCATTCCTCCTAGTTTATTAGTGCTACATCATGAAGAGCTGTCAATAACTCCGACACAGTACAGTATGTCAGTACATTGACCTGTATGATGTAAACAACGCTATGGATTGAATACTGTCTAAATGACCTCGATAAAAGTGCCGTTATCCACAGTGTACGAACGTCCATGTAACAGGTTTAAATGGCAAGCTTACAGTCAGCGTTTGTGTACGTGGTGTTTTCGGACTGGCCACAATTACTCGCGATCAAAGGCTGTCCCACCTACTTAGTGATATCAGTTTGTAAGGGCGTGAACAACTACAGGTAGGTTTAATTTTTGACCTAGAGAGAGAGAGAGAGTAGCCAGCTGTTAACACAGCTTGTATGTGATCAATTAGGTATATGTTAATCTGCCTTGTATCCTTACTGTTGACCGTTCATCTAAATGTCCTAGGGTATGCCTAACACTTACCAACAGTCAAGGTCTCAAAATTCATCTGGTCGGGGATATGTTGGTAGAGGAGAAGGTCCGTTATCTGCTAAGCCGAGGATATTACAGAAGCGCGGATTGTAAGGAGTGTTGATTTTTAGCTGTGGACAGACTGATAGAACGAGGATATATGTGGAAATGTGTTGTTGGTTAGTGAAAACGTCTGCTGACACTCGCTGCTAGAAAGCTTGTTTTAGGGGAATGTATATTAAATAGTCGTATCAAAACGATTACCGTCTTGTTTGAACTTTGAGGAAAGCGTGTGGACTTTGGTGAAACGGTACTTCATGGACCACCTACGCGCAGCGCATTATATTATAGTAAACATTACACTGAACAAAATATGTCAGGTCGAATAGAGACTGCATATGCTACCTCTACGCTGTGAGTCCAAACCGGTTAGTGCAGTATCGGTTTGAGGACAAGCATCAACACACGGAATGGATGGAGTCAAAATAAATCCCCGTGATCGATGGCCCGTTAACCAATGCAAATATACAAGTTCGTTTCTGTGAGAATTTTGGAAACCGTTAAAAAATGATGCAAAACATAGTTTGAAACCAACTTCAACATTGTGACTACATGTTCATCTCCGTCTTATTTCAGTATCATCTGAATAGTTTGTCACCAATTTGTTTATTGAGCATGAAATGCGTGGAACTTATAAATAGGAAGTACCGAAGCTTCACCATTATTTGTCACTAGCTTGATCATGCTTGACCGTTACAGCGTACAAACTGACAACGTTTCTGAGGGTACATATTCAAATGATCTGACACATTATATAATTTAGAATTCAAGATGCATTGTTAGCTCTCGTTGGTTGACGTGCTGTGTGCATTAATGTAACACAAAACCAGTTCAACCTTCCATTTTCGGAGGCTTAAAACAGCGCAAAGTTTAGCAGTGTCGAAATAGCAACAGCGGATAGAAGAAGGACTTGACAAGTAAACCGCTTTTCGTTGTTAAGATATGTATCATCTGAGGGCTGTGTGAGGATCACTTTCTCTATGCTTTCAAGACTGTAGAACAGGCAAAGTACCTTAGGTGGAATGATGTTTTCTGTTGCGTCTGTATAGTAGGCTGGTTATTTGTTACTTGTTTCGTGATATACGTGTAGTACATATGGGTATCAAAGCGACTTTTCAGAATTACATATAGTCTAAGCGCCTTTAAATCCATTCTATAATGGTGTGTGCGCTTTAATGAATCAGAGGAAATAAATTAATCAAATGACATTACGTTAACTAATTCCACACCTGTTATGGTTGTTTTCCTGGAGTGATCTAATCGGGGTTTCGAGTCGTAGTTCAAGTGGTATCACTCTACAATACTGAGACGTGCAACTCAAGTTGATTAGCACATTAATTTTGCGAGTATTTAATCAACCAATATACAGTGTGCTTTAATTTGTACTGTCTGAAATCTGAGACACTACTTTATGAGCAAATGTAGCGTATCGTTCATCCATGAATCTAAACTTAGATTGCAAAACCTTCGGAGATATGGCCTACGCTTGGCTCAGTTGTTCAACCACACATTTCCAATGTCAGATTACTACATAGACTCCATTTTCTCGCGTGCGTCCAAACATTAGTAGAGCGTTGCAGTGAGCTTATAGTCATATACAATTAAGCTGTTTTGCATGAAAGTAAACAATGTACATCATTCTAACAACAATTACCACAAAATAATGCCGTTGCGGCTGCAGCCGATTCGGTCGTCATGCTATTTGCACTGAATGTGTGCACCAAAGAAACGATGGGCCACAATTCCCAATCCAGTACAACTTCTCCGGCAGATTTGTTCATGTTTGCTGCTTTCAGATATCTTGCGCCTGTGATTGTACTGGAACTCAACCCATCGCCAACGAACAGTATCATATTTTTCGGGGGCCTGATCTTATTGTATACCGGACCGTAGATTGGCGACTGTTGAAAATCACGGATTTGCTCATTCGCCGCATTCTTCCAAGTTGCATAGTTCATGCTTTCATCAGACACATCATCTGCTCGTGCTAGTCCAATGACTATACTCCAGAGTGTGAATAGTGTTAATAATTCCATGTGTTTATTTTACTTAGTTGGACTGTTTCTGTTTTATACGTATACATCTGACCGCTTCCTAGTTATTATTTGGTTGGTCTGTAGCTCGACCTTGAGCGCCTTTGATTATATGTACAATTGGTCTATACACGAAACAACGCTGCCTCCCACATCTGGTGTCATGCAGCATGTTGTTGCGTGATTTACATTGGTTTAAGTACAAATTCTGTAGCTCGTGTGCATGTCTTTCCTATTTTCCTCATCGTTATTTTTCATCTCGCTGCCGCTTAGACCGTTGAAGTGACCACCGATCCTCAGAAAAACGTTAGATTATAGTCTCTTTATAGTAACGCATTTCGGCGTGACATTTACTAACTAGTGTTCGAGAACCTCAGTTGACCAATGCATGTGCGTTAACATATGAAAAATCGTACGTGTACTACTCGGGAGTGTTCTGAAACTGTTTTACCAGTATAACGTAAATATACGCGGAGATTTCATCAAAAGTCAAAACGTGGCGAACAAGCTTGTTTTCAGGGTATCATCTTCAGGCCAAATACAAGTCAGTATTTTGTGAAAGTTAATACAGTGTGAATCTGATGTCATTTTGGGATTACGGATATGTTTACTCTGGTGCCGTGTCAAGTGTTCCAACGACGGCAGGCCATGGCAACTTCAGCGCTTGAACAAAAAACTTCTGCGAACACAGATTATGGTTTCGTAGCCGGATTCCGATCGCCTCTGCAGCAGCCAAGATACGACATTTCACACCTCTGGTGTGAACACGTGTGACACGGTAGATCGGCTTGAATGTGACATCCACATTGACTCTGTGACCCGCATCAACTGGGTGGGCCAAAATTGCGCTGGAAATCTTTCGTCGTTGTCCGGTTGTCAGCCAAGCTGGATGGTGTCCGCGTATTCTCTCCGACAAGCGCCTTGTTGTGCGACCAATGTAAACTCCTCCACAGGAACAAGCGAATGAGTAGATACAAAACGAGGTAGCACTGCTGGGCACTGCATCTTTGAGTTGAAGGCGTACAGCTGGCTTAGAGGAGAAAGTCAGTCTTAGTTGTGTAGCATGGAAAGTTCTCATCATGGTTGTGTCGAGCCTTCTGGTCAGCGATACACTTGATAATTTGCCTTTGTAAAGCAAAGTCATATAGGTGGCCTTCCGCTCAACAAAATACTCGCGGTCTTGCGGTTCCCTTCCTTGCATGTTTCTAGTTAGGAATTCGGCTGGATATCCGTTTGCGCGAAATGCCTCACATAAGAACTTCAGCTCATTGTCTAGCATATCCTTAGTACAGATTTTATAAATTCCATTCGTTAAACAGCGTTCAGAACAGACCGAAACGTACGACATAGAAAGGTGGAGCATATCCCCAAGTGGTTAGTGAAGAAAATGACTCACCACATACCAACATTCGAACAGAAATCCAACTTCTTTGATCGTCAAACACTTAATCGCAACAGGTCATATATTTGATCTTGCAAGTTCGTTTATGGTCATATTACGCAGTCACAGCCCTAAGATGTTAACGTTTTCCGAACTGTTGTTAATCGAGCATCACGCAGCAACTCTCTGTTGACATAGTTGCTGACTCGATCAGTTTCGTTTTGGGGGCAGTGACGCCGTTTGCGCCCAGCCTGTTTGCACCCATGTGACGTTCGTTCATTCCATTGTTTTGTGTTTGTGCGCTAAACCTATATAACAGGATGTTTTATGTTGTCGACTGACGTGAAAAAACGAAATGCCGTATTTGTAAACTCGATAAAGAGAAGTCATTATCTTAAATGTGCAACTTAACCCCAATTTTCAATTGGTGGCGCACACGGTCTCTTAATGTTATATTTTTTCCAAGATTTTGATAACGGCGTACACAACCAAAAAGTTTCACGGGAATGCTTTCAGCTTAAGTGAGACAATCCTGTGACTCAACTAGCATCGAAACCGTGGATAGGACTACTGTTACAATGCAACACTGACATCGCATATTTTGATAAAAATTGATTTAATTTGTCCATTCGAAAAACAATACTGATTGGAAGCCATTGGCAATCGGTCACTGGTTCTGTGACAACTTCAGTCTGTGAATGATCTTGGAACGCTGAAAGTTTCTCGTTTGATGGCCACGCTACAGAACTTACGAAATATCCTCTCTTGTTGTGTATGTGGTTTCAAATTCGGGTGCATCCTCACCAAAGCCTTCGGGATAATTCATCGCCACTTCGCTCACAAATGATATGACACACAGTGACCCCTTAAGTTGTTAATCTGCGGTAGTGTTAGTACTAGTATGTCCCAGCCGTTCCATTACGTGACTTAATTAACAGCACTGTTAACGAGTGAATTTTCTGGTTTCACATATACGTGGTGTAAATACGGAAGCATCTCGCTAGTGAGTTAGCGTTGCTTGAAGTGTATTTTACCTAAAGGAAAAAACCGTTTATACTTATTGTATGGATAGAGACATATGGGTGTCAAAGCGGCCTAGAGATAATTTTTTTCTGTTTCCAAATTCACAAACTTCACGGAGAGAATATACAGGCGGTATTTTAACAGCCTCTGGTCGGATCTCATCCAGAGGGATCTATCTCGCGAAACACTCAACTCAACTTTTATGGAACCTAATACAGTGTGAATCTAGTGTGCTTTGAGGAGTACGGTCAAGGTTACCTTTGTTCTGCGTCACTTCTGTCAATGTCAGTTGCGACCAGGATCTGACATCGCACACTTCTTGTATGAGCACGTGTGAAGCGGCAAAAATCTGGTTGGGCATAGCATTTGTTTGGTCTCAAATATGACCACGTCTAACTTTAACGTTCATACAGTACTATTTTAGTTGTTCATTATTCCGGCTGTTTCACACGCCATCGAAAACGCGTGATTATTGCTTTTCTGTCTGAGTCGCTGTTTACTTCTTTGGGTGACAGTTTATTTTGTGTCACCTAACCGGTGTTAACTCCTCCGATACACACTTACAAAACTTCCCTATAAAATGCACATCCCACTTCCTTTCTAGTTGATTGCACAACTTACCTCAAGTATACTGGCTGTGATCGGAATCAATTTTAACAGTTCCATGATACCTAAACCAGTATTCGCAGTAATACGGTGACTGACGAGTAACTCGTTACTAAAACTCGTGTGTTGTACGTATGCTTAATTGAGCGTTTAGAAACAACGCGTGCGAAAAAACACCGCATTAAGTTTACGTCTGATTTGTACAGCCTTTACAGAAGTATGCTTGTTTCGCGGAGTGGGTGACCGTGTTTGCCTATGGATCACAAACTGTCAAATCAGAACATGACTGGATCAGCCGACGGGTCAGTGACATCACCACTATCTTTGCGTAACTTATTTTGTTCGTATCGTACCAGCGACCGTATTTTGGTCAGTGATTACAGCGTTGCTCAATGTTTATTTGATGTTACTCAACATTGTGTTCATTGGTCTGTACTCGTCTGAATTTTGTAAGGAACCACAATTCAGATTTATTGCATTTGTACTGTCCATTCTTGTACTTCGTGAAACATTAACAGTTTTTCTACATTCTGCTTCCTTCATCCTTTGACTACTGGACCGGCGGATTCACTGTTCATTAATCAATGCAATTGCATCAATCCTCCGCAAGTGCGCACTCGTAAGCTAAATATATTGAACTGACTAACACGTCATCAACGCCTTTGTGACTGCATGAGTATCAACAGCATTTTTACGGGAACTTACATATAGCATCAGTCACTTCTTAAGTGAAAGGTCCATATAAGATCGATGACTAAAGAATGAAGGTGTCAGAACTAAGGTGGTCAGAACATTGTTCAGGCGTGCCAGACGCATCTGTTCATCAGAATGTTTAGTTGATGAATTCCAATCGCTTACAACGACGTTGTAGGTTAATGGGTATCCGCTGAGGTTTATCAACAGACACAGTCAACAACGTGGAGCAGTAGACGAGGTTTCCACGGTTGAGAAGAAGAAAGTCTACATTGAATTACCATTCGAAGGTGACACTTCTTCAGTTCGAATGACAAAACGTCTCGTCGCCTCCATCAAGCGAACATACAATGCGACTGAAATCGTAGTCGTTGAACGAACTCGTAAGCTACCGTTACCTTCAGTAAAGAGAGACCAACCTATTGACGCCAACTCATACTGTATTCATCAATTTATGTGTAACTGCTGCGAAAAGTACATCGACAGAACCGATAGGATGAAGGAACATCTACCGAAATGTGTTCAGGATGTGACTACGCAATTTACTCCGTTCGTCCCGAGATCACGCAAACTTCCGGTCTCGTCTATCGCCAGACACATGTTGGCCACCGATCACCGAATTAATCCTGAATTAACATTCAGGATTATAACGCGCCTCGTTAATCCGCGTTTCCTGCGTTTCGCTGAGGCCATTGCGATTAGTCGTCTCAAGTCAGCATTGTGTGTACATAAACAATTATATGTAAGCCTTAGACTCCCATGGACCTAATATGTTT
>LUCH01000264.1:144649-160242 GCA_013368495.1 Paragonimus heterotremus | reverse complement strand
TACTGAAGAGGCAATACGAAATGCTAGCATCTACCACTGTCCGTCTTCTTACTGCTTTGTTCAAACTAAGGTGTAGTCAGATTTACATCATCCTGTTGTTTCACAGGCGTACTTAATGCAAATCCTGGATTGTTCATCTAAAACTATCGACAATTTTGTACACAGTGAACAAGTCGATGTGTCCGACAATTAAATAGCTCAACTTCCATAGAATGGCAACAAAATATCAAACTTAAACTTGACATCAGCAACGTTCATCCGGAAGCCTTTTCCTCAGCATATTTTAGTATACCTTTGCTACGCACAACTGCTTTAGTCGACTGCAGTCATGGATAATGTGAACGATTATTTCATTAGCTTGCTTATATTATACTTCAGGCGAGTCACTGTCAAAACTCTGTTATCCACTTGTCGCACTACTTAAACCGATCTCTGCCCTCATCGTTAGCGCCTAGGCATAAGCCATGTCCGATCATATACTTCTTCTTTCAAACCGGAATATCCTTGAAAAGACTGAAATCTGTTCTGGATCTGACTAATGAAATTTTAGAACTCATATCTATTGCCTCGTTTCACCAATATGTATTTTACAAAACATGATATTTTGAATCTGAGTCTTACATTCACGTATCATCTGAATGCGTGAGGGGGACAACACTCCCATCCCCGTCGCCCATGTTACTGTGAAGTAAAAAGTACTGTTTTTACCCGAAAGTGAAAGCAGTAATATGTTTGCAGAATAAGTTTGACCAAACCCAACTTTTACAAAAAAAGAACATATTTCGTACACAAATGTCAGTCCAATAAACCATTTGTAGAGCAGTCATATAAGTTGCGAACTTATTCGTAAAAGTAGTTAAGGGGTTAAAATGATGAGCAAAAGCGGTGCTCTACAGTCTAGCAAAACCTAAACTGCAAGCAAACCTGTACTGAAGGTCGCATTTTGCCGGAAGCAGTGTGGTTCGTTTGTATAAGGGCCAAGACACAATGAAAACATTGTCGCATAGGCCACAAACGTGTTGTCCACCGGACGATGGAAAAGCTGATTGAAAGGTCCTGTTGCATAGAGTGGCACATCATCGGCGGCGTGCACTCCTCTGCGGAGTGGTATCAATGCCTGCTGGCGGTAACCATTTTCAAATGTTCTGCCTACTGAGGGTGTCTCACGTGGCTTACCAGAAGAAGCTCCCGGACCACTGAAGTAATCGGAGATGAGATAGGGATGTCCATCATCAGCCTAAAACATGTAACAAAGGGCTTAGTTTGACCAAGAAGAAATTTGTTATTATGATCATGTGATGTGATAATGTTGTATACGCGTCAGGGCCGCCTGTGTCCCTCATTCGTGTTAGGACTCAAGCTGCTTTCTGATTGGTCGAGCCTCCAACAACCAACGCCTCACTCATCCACGCACTATGTAGATTGTACTACTGACTCACGTGTTCCCTCTACCGTTGTTATAGCCTTTAAGGCATACTTATATAGACTTATACGAGTACAACAGACACGGTTTTGTATCAACCATTGGTGAGTGAACAGGTCTTGGAGCTCCCAGTTATAAAACTGTTTTATTTGTTTGACTTAGCCCTCTACAAACTTGGGAACGGGATTAGTTAAGATACGTGTGATGGGGACCGATAATTCTTAAGTTCACATTAACTTATAAAGAACTGATATTTTCCCTGATTTGTGCAATTATACTTCTAAATCAGATAATTCGTCAAACTGACGTTGACACCACCCTGTCAAGAGAGATTGTAACAACAAACACAATGGCCTTTCAAAAAAAAGTCAAACAAGCCGTTGGTTTGGCATATGTTCACCATACATGACACACGAGAGGTGATCAGTTATTCAAACCTGACGCTAAGGGATTACGACTGAAGTATACAGCTAGAGTGAACAATGTATACCTGACGAGTCTGATTGCAGTCGTTTAAGTGCAGTTGACAGACAGAACTGAAATGGTATCTACACGATTGTAGCAAAAGATCATTCACTAAAGCGCTGTCATTACTGTCCAATCCGCCTGTTGGTCCGATTTCATTGAGTGATAGCTCATCCGGTCTCCTGTCTTGTCCACAATTCACTGGTATGGGGCTCTGGCCATTTTTCATCACAGCGTAACGATATTCAACTGAATGTTGGAATAACAGCGCCTTCGACTTGGTCATTCATCAAACAGTCAATCAGATTATTAAGTTTACCAGAGTTCAATGAATTTTACTTAGAAAAGGTATGAGTGCTTACACTTTTAATGAAAGTCATTTCATCGCTCTGAGTGTGAAAACAAACTAGTCATCAATGAGCAGTTACCATGCGGTAGACGATGGTCGAAACCTGAGACTGTAAGTGAGAACTACTCGGTTTTCACAATTACAACCTTTACAAATAGCCGGTTATCTCTGGTTTTCCACTCTCACTTAGCTACCCACACACTTTCCAGATCAATTCATTAGCTTTGCTTAGTGTGACATCGGTAACTATTTCACGATACTTTGTATAATTTTGTACACTTATATATGTAGGATTTTGACACTTATCTCCGATGTTTCCTTCTACTGACTGTACAACACCTGACAAATATCTCGGAAGCTTGTGGGATGAACAGCCCACTTCACTGGCAATAAATTCAATAAAAATATTGATTTTATGCTTATTTTGCAATCGACAAATTTGCTTTTGATTACAAACCATACCGTTTGTCTTAGGCCTCTTTACAAAAAATTAGAAGAGACTTTATTTCAAACTGATCTTCATTCATCCTTAAGCATGTCATCACGAAACGTTCGGGAGAAACTTGAAGCGTACAAAACATACAAGCAGTCTTAATGCTATATTATATTAAGTAAGTGACATATGCTGCACGCAAATAGATCCTAAACTTTTCACGGACTATGAAGTAACTGGAAGGACCAGAAACAATCGACTGTTCTAGCGCGTCATGGTGACAGGGTAACAAATAAGTTGGAATCGGTTCGACAAAATAAGGTTGACGTCGTTTCAAACAAACAGACTTCACGACAATTTCCACTACAATTAGTACAGAACAGAAATTCATGTAGAATCACTATGGTAAGACTGACAATAAAGACGCAGTATGGAACTCAGTTTACAGTTAGTTTGGTTTCGTGAAACAATTTTCCATATAATGGCACCGATACTCACCAGTTGACTGTCATCCAAACCAAGGACATTTGTCCTTCTGTTCGCATAACCTATCACACCATAACCGTGTGAATGATCCGCGGTGACCAACACGAGTGTCCGGTCAGTATCCACCAATCCTATCGTACTGTTTACTGCTCGTTCCAAAGCCAACGTTTCGGTCAGTGCGTATCTGACATGATATAAGAGATTAGCACAAATGTAGGTTGTCTGATGTTCTGTATCTCGAGTATCAATCTACCTATACATTCATTCATGTCGACCAGACACTTTATGTTAGTGGATGATGTATTCAGGTAACTTAACGTTTATTTAGTAGAACAGCGAGTCGAACAACAAATTTCAATAACAGAGAGTAAGCAGTTATGTTGAGCAACACATGCGCGTATACATGTCGAGAGAATAAATCACCAGAAGCAGTTAGTACTGTGTGGAGAAAACCTCTTCTAATAGATGCAATTTTGACGCGGGAACGCTAAGGATGATTCGTTATACAGAAAACAGCTAAAAGTTATCATTGTATTCACATCTTTCCTGGTGTGCATTCTACGAAAAGTGTACGCTGACGATTGAAATAAATGTAACTAGTTTCCAAAGTTAGCAATTACTTTCATACTGCTTTAGAAGGGGGGAATAATCCACAAGTATTCTGTGACACTTCCACGGAAAAGCAAGTAGATCACTCGTCTCAGTCTGAAAACTGTGGAAAAATAACAAGACATTTTACCGAGGTAATACCATCATGGTGTATAACGATTTTCATATAAAAAATATCCTTTCAAATGTTTCCGCCAAAAATTGAAGGAGGATTTTCGATTGTGATAAGGAATAACTAGAACCGGTTATCATGCTTTGCTATTTGGATAAGTAAAATACTCTTATTTTACGGGTCGTTGTTTACAAATCTACAAAGCTACCGGAGACATCCGCATCGACTTTCAAAAGTAATAGAACATTTAGCGATATAAAGCGTTTTTCACTAAACCGATTGAACAGCCTCTTACGGGACCGTTTTCTGTTAACTGAACAATCCACAGGCTGCGCGTGACATCCAAGGATGTAGAGCTGTGTACTCGATCATATTATCCCACTTTGTAACACGCTACTGTCTCGACGAGACTTGACAGCTATACATCCAAACAATACGAACCACACATTTTTCCTGTTTGAAAAACTGAATAACCATTGATTTTGTTTTGTAAACTGTACCATATTTGAACTTCTATGTAGATTGCAGAATAGGCGACCAGATAGTTTTCGGTTTGAAAGAGGAGTGCGAACTGTTATCTTATACCATCTCGTTAGAAGACAGCCTCGTACAAGATTTATTCTACACGCATCTCTTTTGATACACCCTGGCTGGATTTCCAGAACGCTGCTGTTGAGATAACTCCATTCCCACACAGTGAATAAGCTAGAGAAGATTGTTAGACGGGCTTTCCGTTGTCTGTTCGGTACACCTTAAACTGGGAGCCGTTCATCAGTCATGAACCGACATCCTCAAACACGAAAGAGACTCATAACAACGTGAGTGCAGTAACATAGTATATGCGCATTCCCTGATACAATCAATAAGCGTGCCTCTTTGCCAATTGCTCATGCCGTTGCAACGGTTTTTTTACGAGCACCGGTTGTTTGTCAATGACTAGTGCACTACCAGGACAATGTATTTGCCAACCAACCAACCCTAGTTTGAAGAAGCTTCTGTGTCGGGAATGAAACACACCCACCAAACCAGAACACCTATTTTGCACAAGCTTTACTGAAATTATCAATCTTCAATCGGTCCCAAGCATTTTTTTTTCAACAAATAATATGTCAGCTGCAATTACGAAAATTCAGTAAGCATTCCAGTCGTCATGTTGAGTTCATAAGCAAAATCGTGCTTTAAACTCATAGTCGGTTGTAATATGAATGTTTGAAATGCCATAGCTTGTAAGGTCCTGTAACCAGTGTGTACGGGCGAAATGAAACTGTCTAGAGGGATGGATGACATAACTGAGACAAGAAGGTTTTGAATGTTATTCGGTTGTCTGACTGATTATAACGTATGACTGGTAAGCGTGTTCGAACCCTCCGTTCACTTGCATCATCAGGAAGGTTGCTCACAAGTTGTCAATTTTTGTATGTACACTTGCGTTCTTTGTGACACATCCTAAGTCAAAAACTTCGTCATTCACTGAAGCTGCAGCAACGGTTTAATCGATTGAAACGTGAACAATTTCTCTTGAGATTAGCGTACGTCTAATTTGCACCTTTCTTGACATCGCCATCGACAGACGACCGTGAGCCAATATTTCATGTCCACTTAGGAAACACACCAATTGAAAAGTCTTTCTGTATGCAAAGCTTTGATTGAATGTGAGTGATGTTCAAGTTTAAGTACTGTATTTTCATGGTTCACACGAGATACTGTAGTAATAATCATAAAGACAAAATACTTACTTTGCCTGATTCGTGTGATGTCCGTGATCTATTCGGCCGCTTTCCACTAAAAGGAGATAGCCTTTGGGATTTCTTGATAAAACTTTCACTGCTATCTGAGTCATTTCAGACAAGCTGGGTTGATCTGTGCGACGTATATCAAAATCAAGGTGACTGGGAGCCAGGAGGCCTATAGGAAGTAATAGTTATTTTTTAGATGACAGCAAAAAGTGATTTCTACGAATTTAAATGCAATGGGGATAGCCCTTAGAATTATCAAAGAAATGTTTAATGAGCTATCTGTGAAATACTGATCAGCAGTATGAACCAGTAATTTGCTCAGCTAGCCCGAAGAAGCCTATAATATATTTTGCTTCTCCATGTTTCGAAATACTTTCAATTATCTAGTGACTGACGTTGTAACCACTATCGAGGAAGAAACGATGTCCGGATAGTTTGAAAAGTGACTCAATGATGTACATTCTTGTGAGATTGTGTCAGAAAAACGTATGTATTATTTATATATCAGATTGGCTACCGATATGTTTGCTCTGTTCAAAGGTGACTTTCAGAGGAATTGTGCAACGTCACATTCTAGACATGATAGTTACAATCCTCACGTAGTTATCATTTCAGGCTGCCATTGTTTACTGTCTAATCCAACTTTTTATCACGTTAAGCAACAGGCGCAGTTCCAAAAGCTCAATTTGGAGTTAAAACATGTACAAAAGTTGCTACATCACATTATTCTCACAATCTTACTAATTATCTGCCAGACGTACTAAAGATAGGAAGCCGAACGCATAATATCGAATGTGCAGCCTGGTTAGCAGGCAACACATTCAAACCCTACATATGCTCATATCGTTAAATTTTTGATTCAGGTGTGTCGTCGATAGATTAAGCAAAGAAAGCTGACGCCCACATAAATGATTCTGATTTGTAGATTATGATAAATTCTCCAACATCACATTCTGGGTGTAGTTTAGCTGAGGTCGAACTGTTGCCGCTGCTGCTGCTGATGACGTTGATGATGATCAAGTGCACTTGCATTACGCCTGATTAAATGTTGTTGGGGTTCTGTTATTCAGTCGATTTCCTAAAAGTTTGTTCCTGTTCACATTCAGTCCATGTTCTATAGAGTGAAAAGAGAAATGCTAACTTCCTGTAACACGTAGCTTACTGCTATCCTAAAGAATTGAGCTGATAAACTAGAGCGTCTGATGTTGTTCCTTCTCTGGATTACTCTCTGTCGTAAAGATGTTGCTGTTTCATGATATTTACCATAGAACCAACACATCTACTATGCGTCTTGTGAACACACTTGAGAGTAAATTGCTCATGGCTTGTCATCGAGGGCTGTAAGCAGTATAACGCTACCTCTACATGTAGGTCCTATTCGAAGTCTTGCTACTCCAGTTTATCGGTGTACGCGAAATTCGTCAATCCTGAATTTTCAGCTGTCTAGTCAACGTTTAACAATGAGTTTGTGCTGGTTTAGTTGGTTTCAGTCTGAGCCCTAACTCGCATGTGACCACAGCTTTCACATTTATAGAAACTTTTCGGTAAGAAGCACAATACTGGAGTTACGTTTATATTATAGCTCATAAGTAGGGCACTGTAATCCCTAGATTTTATGGCCTGCCTAAGATTCACAAAAGTGGAATACCCTTACGACCGATCTTAGACATGAGTAATTCCCATATCACGAAACTGCGAAATGGCTAGCTGGGATGTTAGAGCCTGTAAGAAGACAGATAGCGGTCCACAGTTTGAGCGATTCTTTCGAATTCGTTGAAACTTTGAAGAAGTTAAACGTGTCAAGAAAAAGAATATTCTCACTTGACGGAACATCCATCTTCACTAGTATCCCGCTCAAGGAGACAATTAAGTTTCCAGGCGAGTATCTTGAGAACAACTCCATAAACGTGGGATTACCGATAGAAGAATTGAAAAGGTTGTTATACCGTCGTACCTATAATGTTCAGTTCCAATTTTCTGATAGATTATATCGGCAAAAGGATGGGGTAACAATGGGGTCACCATTAGGACCATTACTAGCCGATATGTTTATGGCAAAGATTGAAAGTGGTGTGCTAGTGACCACGATTGACTCGTTCACTCTGTACAAACGATATGTAGATGATATTATTTGCGTAACTGATGAAACAGTATGCCCCCGGAGAAATACTGGAACAGTTCAACTCAGCCCATAGGAACATCCATTTCATCATGGAGCATGAATCACCCGAAGGTGTTTCGTTCCTAGACGTCTTCCTATTCTGTCGCTCAGATGGAACGATACAAAGAAAAGTACACCGTAAGTTAACGTGGGCCGGGCAATATACGAACTTTTACAGTTTTGTACCATTAAGATAGAAAATTAATCTTATCCGATGTATACTCGACAGGGCTAAGAAAATCTGCTCTAGTGACACTCTAGATGAGGAAAGACAATGCATATTTGAAGTACTAGTTGAAAATGGCTATCCAGAACAATTTATCCACAGGCATATGTCAAATAGCACAAAGTTGAACAATCAGCACACTGTAGAGGAAAAGTCTGTTTATATTTCATTACTTTTTAAAGGCGATAATGCCTCCGATAATATAAGCAACAGACTTAGCGTAGCCCTAAGCAAAACTTATTTTGCTGCTAAACTGCGTGTTCAGTTTAATTCCACACAGATTTTGCGCCCTCAGTTGAAAGATACATTGCCTGTTCATGCTGCCTCTTATTGTGTATACCATTTCGTTTGTTCCTGTGGAACGCACGACAGGGCGATTTTCTGAACGTATTCGGGAGCATCATCCGGTGTGGCTAGCTCGGAGCTTGGCCAAATCATGCTCGTCTTCTATCGCTGTGCACCTAATGTAATCCAATCACTCAATCTATCCCAACAAATCATTCCGTCCTATCTATCGCGCTCATGGATTACAACCAAAACGAGTCGAAGAGCGCCTGTTGACCGTCGCAGAAGCAATAGCCATCCGCTTGCTCTCCCCTCCACTGTGTATTCAAAAGCGCTTCGTCAAATCATTTAATCTTCCATGGCCAGATGTCCACGTTCGGCAAGAACAGATTACGTAATCAAAACCGTTATCGTAACAACCATCAATAATTTGTACAATCGATGTGAACTTTCTAAAAGTGATAACAATCCGTTCGATTCATTACTGTATATTTTCTCACATGACTGACCCCTATAAATGTGTGTATAAATGTTGTATTTAGCCTGATGATGAATCACCGAAAACAAGCTTGTCCGCTACACGTTCTTCTCATATTCTTATCAACAAATGTCACCCAACAGCCTGATCATTACTTACAAGCGAAAATGCTTGAGCATAGACATGAATGGGTCGTAAGGTGTGCATTTAGTTAGGTGAGTAGCCAGCGATTAACACGATTGTCTCATAAGACGAACACTCAAACACACTCGTTTTTGAGTGGGACTGTGACTTCACGATCGTCTCAACGGGTGACACAATAACTATTTTACACACTTCAGTCGATGGTCACACAACCAGAACTTCTCTCTAAATACAGAGATCAATACACCTGTTGATCTTGGTGAGAATTTTAGTCCCGGTAGTGAATAGATTATACACTATTGAAGAGATCTAACAAGAACTAGTGCTTGTTTTCAAAATGAGCTAATTGGAACATGTGAACACGAAATCTACAATCAAATGTGGATGATATTTAACCTGAAATAGCAGTACTCTGATGTACGTAGTATGATCCCACAAAACCTCTTAATTGTTGACAGGATCAGCTAATTTTAAAAAATACTGTACGAGGGCGTCCTCAAGGCACCCGTTATACCCCAATCGATGTCATATTTTTTATCACTGAGCAATGTTCCGAATTGAGAAGCACGGGAGAACTCATTTACAATAGCAGTCACTGTTTGCCATTTTCAGATAAGTACGACGTGTAGTTGCGGGTAACGGAAGCAACTGTATATGACATAAATGGTGTAAATTATGACTCACCAAACAGATAATCTACTTTGTTCAGGTTTAGTCTTCTCAGCTCGTATGGATTGAACACAAGTGCATGTCGGCGATTTCGTTTTCGTTGTTCAGATAGCCATTGTTTGAAAAGATTTTTCCCGTCTGTTCTAGATCCGGGCGTCTTAGGTGTCACGTCTGATACGTTCTGATAAAAATGTCTTGCGCCACCACCTAGAATAACCTTGAAATCCAACCCCTTGTCAATCAATTGGGAAGCGATGTCATCGCAAACAAACGAAGAGTTGGACGATGATACTTTGCTATGATTTGATGGAGAGTACAAAAGAAATTGCGTAAGTTATTCCGGTAGGTATCTGATAGACATTTCAGTAGGGTGGTCAGGTAGATAACTGCACATACATATACAGAAGATATTGTTGTAACCCGATGAGTAGCTAATGGGCAAAAAGTCTCCAAAACACAAAATACATGTGATGAATTATCAGGCCCGAGGCGCGAGTATTTCAACACTCGACAGACTACTTCATCGCACGGGGGAGGTAGGCCCAAAACCCACAGCTAGCTGACTGGGAACAGCGTGGGCAACCGGATGAGTCATAGCTCCACTAGATCAGACCAGCGAGCAAGACATGACAGGCAAAATGAGATGGACGACCAGGTCAGAGGCACGATTATTCCAACATTCGGGGGAATATCTCGACACTTCCGTGAAATACGGTCAAAGCCTACAATGAATAAATGGAAAACAACATGAACGATCGGACGAGCCATCGCTCAACGAAATCGGACCAACGGACGACGATTGACAGGCAGAAAACTCCCCTATACAAGGCGCCGATCACACACATAAACCGGACAGAAGTGCACACCACGTGTGAGCGGAAATCGGGGGATGTTGTGGACTGGAATTGTGATTCAAAATCGCGAGCGCACGTGTGGCATGGTAACTGGCGCGTTGGACAATAAAGATTGTGCTTTATTGGACGACTTTTCGCTATGTATATACAAGACCAAATCAAGCTTTCGTTAACGTGTTCCAAGTAAGCAACAGATTAATCGAACCTTCGGGGTAACAAACTTAGTCGGTCGTAAACGGAACGTTAAATTGGCCGATATTCTTGGAGAAATTCCAGGGAGTCATTAAGTCTTGTGACAGGTTAATCATCACTGAAATATTCATAATGTACACAACTATTAAAGTTCGTTTTGATACGAATTAAGCAACATTTCACGTGGTTTGCTTCAGGTAGTCTAATTTAGCTGGTTATGTTAGTTATCATTGTGCTTCTCTTATCTGGCCTAGGAAGTTTGACCGTTTAGTTATAACTTCTCAGTTCGGTGAATAATCCATTTTTCTCCACTGAAACACTATAAAAATAAATACCTTTATGAAGGTAACTTCCAAAAACGTTGGTTAGTTTCTTATGAAACCTTAATATTCCGCGTGTAACGATTAATGAGCGCGGATAAATGAACTGCTGTGATCGCAATACAGTCGTTTGTGAGTTGAGTCCTGAAATGTACAACGGCAAAATGTACTGAATCTATCATATGTACCAATCCTGAACAACATATTGCTTTGAAAGGGAATTTGTTCAGCACTTACTAAAATCCTCTAATTGCTGTGCTCATAGCAACGGTAACTGACTCGATCAGATTGCAACTCTTGGTCCAAGAAAGTTATAACGAGTGAGTTTGCCCAGGTGTAACTCGAACGAATGAAGATACTTATATAGGAGGATTCAGACTTCAATTTGTTAGACCTAGCAAGTTAGCTGGTGAAACTGTTTGATGCAATATAATGCTATCTGTGGCCGCTTTACCTCTCCGTTACGTACAGCTGATGTCAAACATATGATAGATTTATTTTTACGACAACGTTAGTCTTTTGAAGAACCTCGTAACTTGAGTTCAAATATCCACATCTTTAACGGAATATATAAAAGTAACATTTACCAGTCCGTCCTGTATACAAAGAAGACATAACTCAGGTCTTCGGCTAGATTCGAAATATTGACTGAAACAGCCAGCTGGGCTACGAAGCCAAGTCGAGTGCCAGGAAGTTCAATAGTTGGACTCTGGTACCCACCTAACTCACTGTCTCATACGAAAGCCACTAGATAATCCGAAACATCGACTGCCCCAGTAGGTATACTTGAGGGTGAGTGAGAAATAATCTGCTCATTCTTTGTTTAGTTCTGCAGTTTGCTAGACAGATGATCACTCACGGTTGATTCTCCTGGTTCCGGTCCGTAGAATGTGCGTATGTAGCGGCAGGTGTAGCATGAGTGATCCGTGTGGTGGTAACGATCCCAACCGACAACCCCTTCTTCTGTGCTTGGATAAGTATAGACTGAAGTTTCTGTGCAGAATCGGAAGGTTCGCATGTACAACACTCTTTTACACCCGAAAGACCGACCACAGATTGTGCAACTTTGGACCCTGAGAATTCAAAAATTGAGTTAGATTAGACGCTGTGATATGCCTGTTTTCTCAGGCTTATCTTTTTAACGTTGTGTAGTGAAAACAGCTTGCTGATATATTCACACAAACGTGAAAGTTATTTGGATCAGTAGAGTATACGGAAAACAAGAGAATGAAAACTTACACCCTTCTGTTTCAAGTTGACTAAAATAAGAAATTCAGATGAAAAACTGTTCACATACAATCATAGTTTTCACATAGAGACCAGTTTTTCAGTTAGAATATGGAGAAAGAAGCTCTAGATTTGAGCTTTTTCTTCCAACGAGCTCATCAGTAGTGTAAATTTCTGCAGCATCAACAAATGTTTTCCCATCTTCGTTCGCATGCTGATTTTGTGCTGACCGATTTGCCAGTGACCTCAAAATGGGCACGATCCACTCGTTCTAGTTTAACGCTAATAATAATTTGGTGAATGTCAAACTGTGTAACCAGGTGCCTCGTCAAATAACCTTGACATTCACTGGTGTGCAATGTCTAAATCCGGAAGCGAAGTGGCTCCTTCATGAAATGTTTCATATGTATGTCTGAATGTTGCGCGCTGGACCTGGTGATCCTATCTAGCCTGGCACAAAAATACAGCAGACTACGGTAGACTGTACAAATCTATCAAACCTGACCGAATAGTTTATCACGTGTAGAACAGAGCTATCAAACAAAGCATTGCTGTTAATGTGTCCTATCAAGCAAGTCAAGCTGACACAGTTTTACTTAACAGTTCTGAACTGCTCAAGTTATGTTTCACTTGATTAATGGTCTCAATATTAGGTACTAAATGTCTTGCCTGGCTTTCCAAGAGAAAATAACCAAGTAGGTGGTGCAGCAATATGCAAAATAAAGCAAACAGTTTTAGTTTCATAAATCTTGTAAACAAAGTAGATACTCATTGAATATCAGCGATCTCTCTGTCGAGGTTAAACTGAACGTTGAGAGTCAAAAAGGCTTGCCGTAAATATATTGACCTGTAGTTCTCCGATAATGCTTGTTGGCTACATAAGTTGTCTACTTTGACTCTATTTTTTGCAACACTCAATCAACTAGTTATCATAAACTACCCTTCAGATCACCTTCTATCGCTGAGAATGAACGTGGTTCTGTGAATGCGCTGCAACAGACCCGCGAGAAGTTGTCGACGGATGGATGCTTACAGAGAGGTGCTATGTAGAGTGACCTAATTTATTATCCAAGGAAATCACAAAATCAATTGCACTGAAGTGCATTTCTAACGAAGCATCCCAAAAACCGTGACAAGACCATCAAATGGCAGTAGCTCAAATTCTGTTTAAATCACGTTGTCCTTGACGGTTTCCTATGGCCAGTAGAACGAGCCTAAAAATAACAACTGTGGTAAACAAACAAGAACAGTAATTATTATAATCGTCATTAAACTGCTGACAGTGTGCCATTTACTGGGAAGTTAGACTTCATTAAAGAAGCGATCGTTAAATCATCTTAAATCCAACGTTTACCTCACTTCTGGATTGGATTGACATTTCACGGAAAACCACGAACGTATGCTTGACTATGATTTTTGAAAGATTATGCAAAATCTATTAAGAATTCCTTTTTTCTCTCGCAGTATTTAGGGTGTAGTACACTAAACTCATTGCCAATGAAATCTTGGTAGCAAAATTCATAGACAGTTTTGTGGTTTTCCGTCACAGTTAATCATGTTGACGTCAAAAATATTGTTAACTGCGAAGCAAAATAATCTACTTATCTGCAAAAGACATCACTGATGAGAGGAGCACTTGTCTACGTTATATTACAGGATGCTTACATTTGCGTGAACCCTTGAGGTAAAGACTTCTTGTTGAGTACGTCTGTTTTTGTGCAAAGCTTACGTCTAAAGGTGTTAGTCAAGAGATTAGTGGGCATATTTATTGCTGCTTTGTGTGCCTTGAAAGCGACTAGTTTGGTTAGGTGAGTCAGTTAGACAGGTGGCGCTATTATGGAGATTTGAATTGGTAACATTTAATGAGCTATAATCAGTTAGAATATACTGGTAATATTCCAGAGTTGTGACTGTGTAACAGAAGAGTATCTCGTGGATCCTGGTAATCAAATACAACCAGTAAATTAACCATCAGACGATTGTAGCCAGTCGATTGTGTTGAAGCAGACAGAAGATCCTGAGGTTATCTTTTTTAGAATTTATATGGAGACCTTATTATTGTATGGATCTTGTCATCATTTTTTAGGTCTATCTGCCAGCACAACTATTCTCATTTTGATGTTTCAACTGATTGCAGTATGTTGCATGGTTGGAGGATAATGAATCAAAGAAGGTCCAGAGAAAGGTTAATTGAAGTCGCCATATTAATGCTTCCAGTTATGCCCCCACAGCCGTTGTCGAAAGTGTTCCTTTCAACTTTTGAGAGAGTTGCCTGCTGTGGAGAGAAGGCTAAAAAAAGTCTATGCGAAATATGTACAATAACACACCCTCATCTTTACATCACAATGCATAGCGTAGCTAAACTGAATTGCACTTATGACGTTTTAGGGCCAATATATATTACCTACTAAAAATAGAAGATAACAAGAGAGTGAATTTACAGGTTGCGTTTCACTTCTACCAGACCTACGGGAACTTGTCTGAAAAAATATGTTTTCAATACCTTGATTTCAAACTTATCCACTGCAAATACTTTTCAACAGAAAGCAAGCAAATCTTTTAATATGTGCATTACAACAGTTTTGTATCTGATGGTTATAAAGTGATTGACGAAAAGACTGTATACTCCGGACAGTCAGCAGTTAGAGACATTCGAACCTTCACACTAAAAATGAGATACTAGTCAGTTTACTGAGAATCATATTTTTTCAGTAGGTTCTTCCAGAAGAACTAACGTTAGTAGAACGATCAGACCGTCATGTTTTACAACATGGAGTTAATCGGTAATTGTTGTCATTCACCACACAAGTTGTATCCAAGTGAAGAGTAATTTTCGCTGCAAATGATATTGAATTACACAGAAGATGCGGTTGAACGACCACCTAATTGGGAAAGACAGAGTGGCATTTACGAGTCAGAATGACCCAGCTTATTTTGCATCGGGTTGAACGTTTTACTTAGAATCCACTCACATACTGGGCTGGAAACTTACGGTAGGTTTTATTCAACGGACATCTTCGCAAAGTGAATGCATTAAAGGCATTATGAATCACATGTGCAATTAAAACCAGCGTGCTGCTGTGGTGAGCAGAAGTCTTATTTGTGAAACCGATTTACCTCAGCCTCATTATGCAGCACCAGTATCCTGCTAGTTCGTTTATGCTGTGGCGGACAGCTTTAATTGAACGTGTGCGTGGTTGTGCTTGCAATGTTGTTTGAGGCTTTATTATTCGGTATACTGATGAAAAGCTTCAGTTGATAAAGATATGACCAGCTGCAGCATTTGCATATAAAATTGCGTTTAATTCTCACTGAGTACATCATGTAATCTCAAATCAAGCCGATGTCCGAGGGCAACTTCAAAGTTATATCGAGCGACTGTTTTTCTCGACAGCTTAACAGACGGACCACAGTTTCAACCCGA
>LUCH01000264.1:109991-127350 GCA_013368495.1 Paragonimus heterotremus | reverse complement strand
GAAATAACTGATAGCTTCTGTTTACATTTTATCGTGAAGTTCGAATTTACTAAGAATGCGTGCTCATTAGAGAGTAAGCTATGCATGTATGAGGTTTCCTCAGACAATAGCGAGGTGAAATGACGCTACAGCAGTCTACCTGTCGTTGTACTGTTACTGTTGTATACTTGCCGTTAATTCTGCTAATGACCCATAGCTCTCATTTGTGCGAATCTGTTTTTTTTATAACTAAACTTTCTGCTGCACTCTTATAGGTTGCTTCCGATTTTCAGTGTCTGCCTTGCAGAACGACGTACATTTCGTATGCTACCGTCAAACGTGTATTATGATAAAATTGTAGATAACCCGTCAAATATTGTCTTATGAATTGGGCTGCGTTCGACTAATTTGTTTGAATCGAACATGAATGTTGGCTTTTTCTACTTAATTGTGACAGTTAACCTGGATATCTTAACCAGTAAATTATTTCACGCATACCATAACAACTAAAAATCGTTTGTAGATGAGCACAAAAGTCCTCATTAACTGTACACAGTAACACGAGACGGTAAATTGACCTTCGAGTTTTGTCGCAGACTGCAAACGTTCTGTGAACGACCATTTGATAAATAGGTACATGTTAGTTGTGTGTGTGTGTGTACACGGTAGAGTGACATCTTTCAAAATTAATACATTGGAATCAAGGTTGAATCAAAGAAGAACACAGCTGAATATCTTTCTTGGTTGACAGAAGTCAGACAAGAAAATAGACTAGTAAGTTGTTCAGCTAAGTATACTACTTTCTCAACCCCGTTCGAGCTACGACAGATATGAGGCAAGTGGGAACTGTGATAGTCGCCCGTCAGTGCTTAGTGTTGGTTGACAAAACCAACCATAAAAACGGTTGTATTCCACCTCTGGAATCTTTCTATCTATAAATTATTTGCCTTGTTTAACAAGTAACCCTGCAACGTACTTAATTAAAGGAATTGGTGATGACCACAGGTAGGTCGACTTCTTGAGTGTATGGATACAAATATGTATCCTTCATGTTTCCGTTCTAGAAACCCCACCACATAATAGAACATATGAACTGAGCAAATCACAATGTTATTCTCATGCACAATATGGATTTGTATAAGTACAAAAAGATTGTGTAATAATATTTTAGTAAAAACACGTCTGTACAAGATGTCCTAACATTCTCATCCACAGGTTCGTTAGGAGTAAAGAACACCTGGCGCAGGTAGTTCTGACGTTTCGTGCAATCTTCGGTTTTTGGAGGCGACGGTCAGTTCAAGTTTTATTCTTCTGAAAAGGAGACGCGAAGCTGAAAACAAACTTCTTCCAAAAATTGTTGATACCGAAAGTTTCAATCAAATGAACGAAATAACCGAATTATCCTGGCAAGTTATCCCGGGTACAACTTATGAACAGTCTGTCAATTGGTGTATAACCTAAAGGGTATTATGATCCGCACATTGACGGGGATTATCTCTCGGGTCTCTTATACACAGTACTGTATCATTTTGTGGCCTACAGGCTGCATTCCGTTTAATGCTTATTAGGTCGACTGGTTTCATAAAAATTGGAACTAGCAATCATAAGGATCTCACGTAAACGTGGTAAAAGGTTTACATCATTCAGGTCGGTTAGGATTCTTCTTTTTCAGAGGCTGCTTCAAACACCAGTACACATCAGAGCGGTAGTTTTTTAAAAAATACCTCTATAAGTTGCAAAGAAATTCAGAGACCTATCATGATTGTGTAATAGCGATTGTTAGCAAGTAGGACTGTCTTTACTAGATAAATCATTTATCATCACGTCTGGGATTAATCTTCTCCAGAAGAGTTGTATATGCGGAGAATTTGTTTGTAATAACTCCCGTCCACAGTAAGCTACCAACAGATGTGAATTATTCTGGCTGAACTTTGTCCCGTATGAAGTGCTACAGGATAAGATGATAGACACGAGGCGACCGGGAGGAAATAGTCATTTACCTGTTCATCAGAAGATCAAAGTATTCTCACTGAACTAGGTGCCATAAGTAGGTGCGCTTGGCTGTTGTACTCTTTTTTCTTTAGAGTAAAAGCCATCGAACAGTTTCACATGATCCAATTCATAGCAATCCTCATATTTGGTGTATTACATTTAGCTGAAGAAAAAAACTCAGGTAGCTTAAGAACCACCTATTTTTCTTCATTGTCTGTTTAGTACCCTCAAAAAACTTAACAGGGGACATTTTACTGAGCATGCATCTCAACTAAACTATAAAAAAAGTATACATTTATGTCTGAAATGTTATTTGAAATGACGCCCTGGTGAAACAAGCAAAAAACTAGCGCTTTTGGTAGTACTGCCACATGAACGATCATTGCCACCGGAAAGTTACACAAACAAACTCAGTATCGGTGTTAACCGTAATCTGTTTCGTGAAGATTTCATATGTGATCTGGATCGGTTCCCACAAAAGCTCCCACTGAGAGGTAGAATATCCTCAAATGTACCTTATGAACCTTCGCTAAATCGATACAGTAATAAATGCCAAACGACCAAAAATAATACTTACAAAGCATAAAGATACTACGTGAATCACTGCAAACGCATGTCAAGCAACAGGAGATTCAAAACATGTCCCAGTTAACTACCAAAATCACGTTCCGCCACATTTGATGATGAAGCGTTTGAATATGCACTTACAGATAGACGTTTTTTCGTTATACTATGTTGGTCCTGTAACTACGCTAGTGGTGTATTTTCTGTTTACAAAAACCACATGGCTTTTTCTTATTTCTTCCGCGAAAAAATTAAATTGCGTACTTCAACAGAAATCAGGTCCACGTTGATCAACAGTGACTGGCGCAGAAAACGTGTGACGGCTGGTTAGAAATTCTACGATGGTTCTTCAGATAACACTGCAATCCGTACGCTGTTAGCTAGTCACCTCAGTTTGGAAGCATGCGGAATAGACGGTCTTTTCATCCGTTTGCCCAAGTATCCAGTTATCTCACCTAGACGTTCGATGTCACAACAATAAAGGTGTAAACACATAACCACAAACTATTCTAGGACAGGGATTGCAGGCTCTAACTAACCAGGAGTAGTGGACGGATAGTTTTAGCCCAGACAGTGTTTCGAGGAGTCTAACAAGTTTGACGGCTAATCCTTTACTTCACAAGGATGAGTTCGGTTTTTATCTTCCGGTTGTATCTAGTTCATATGAAACAACGGTGGACATGCTCCTAGCTACAAAACCGTCAGAATATCAATTTTATTGGAATACACCAGCAAGCACCATTAATCCTCAAGCTGGTGCTTTTATGGGACAAAACTTCCCCACTCTTCTGTTATGACACCAAACAATTTTCCGTTCCTGTTTGAGCCACACGCGGCCATCAAATTTGGCGTAATTCCCCATTTATGTTGCACTATGATTAATCGTTTTGAGTGGGTTCATTTTTATCGCGTGCCTAGGACATGAAACCTGTCTTTCATTCCTGTTTCCTAAGTGAAAGTGCTAAATCACCTTGTCTGACAAGAAGAGTGGTTACAACCGGGGAGGTCACGTTTCGAGCCATCAGTACGTTAGCATCATCTACCCACGGTTGATCCAATGTGTTCTCAGTGGTATGACAACTGTTGACGGCCCAAGTTGTTGACGAAAATGTATGTTAATAATGGGTATAATTGGATCTCATCGCATCTGCGCCATTTTAACAATTCATCTTACTGCTAAGCCCGATGTGTAGATTGAGAGTACAAGGTAGCTTGGGCTCTTTAAACATTGGTGTTAGTAGGCACTATTAGACATTCTGAAGATCGATCTATTCACCGCTGAGTTGCTTATTGTCCAACATAGAAAATTCGGTAACAATGAAATAGCATCTCGCTAGCAGTTGTGAGCTGATTTTCCATTGACAGAAAAGTCAAGGTTCACACATAGACTGGAAGTAAAAGTTTCGACAGGTTGATTCAGGCTGTTTTCTTCACTACTTCAATGTCGCGTAATAAACTGAAAGTGACATATAGCAGACACACCTCGACGACTGATTTTTCCAGTAGACTTTTGGTAGACGACATAAACTACAAATAATGAGGGCCGTACGGTTTTAGTAATTTGGATTCAGGTTCATTTGGTCCTCTCATTTGTAAAACTGCTTTAAGTCTATCTTCCCGGTGAGCATCAGTCGAAATCGTTTCGTTGTCCTCAGCAATCAGTTTGCTAAGACTATCTCTATATGGGGTAAGACTCGAAAAATTCAGTACAACTGCTCGTTTGTTAGGCAGTATTAACCAAACATATGAAGATATACGAAGAACTGTAATAGTCTAAAAGTGTTTTTCAATAGATATAATTTTACAGTCCAATGCGCCAGCCATTATTGATGACAGCAGTTCAGTAAGGCTGCATATTTTTCGTATAAACTTTATTCTCAACACAGACATCTGTTGTTCTCACCTGATGTGACATCTACTTCAGTTGAATGCGAAATTTCATCTAATAATTTGATAAGAAGTTTGATCAGTAATTTGACTAGAGTTTAATATCAGGTTGTCTAATCAGCAATATAAAACACTGGTTTCGAATGGCTTTTAAATTGCGTTTGTTAAGGATTTGTTCTAACACAACCATTAAATTCATTGCACGTGTCCGGTCACTTCGTCCGTAAATTTTCTCACCGGCTCACGTTCTCTACTATACACTGGATTTCACTAAGATCATTAACATACCTAAACAAATTTGGTCAAGGAATAACAAGGTTACCAAAAATGATTGTTATGAGATAGATGACAGGTTTATGAACAGCATTCACTTCGTAAATGAATACACCTTTCTAATGAATTCACACATTGCTCACAACCTACCACGCATAATGGTTGCATGTTTTGTAATTGCCGATCCGTGAGTGCACGTTTGCACATCTTTCCAATCTCGTGAATTCTAGACAGAACGGAAAATATCTTTCGACCGCAAGTCCTATAAATGGAAATAGAATGAGACTTGTTTACTTGCAAGGATGATTAACAAAACTACTTACCAAGTGAGGTAGTGAGTGCAATCGGAGGGTATTACTAAATCTATCAATATATCCATTAAACCACAGAGGACAGTGTTTGTTTAAACATCGGAAGCCACACCTTACTGGTCGATCACCACAGACTGTGTTGAAAGCAGTGAATCTTGAAAAGCTTCCAAAATGCTAAAACCTTGAAACAGTACAATTTGAAAATGCGAAGTTCATAGCTACTCTTGGTTTATATTGCTACGTACTTCATCTGTGAAATATTATGGACTATAACTTTCGAAATCTGAATACATGTGATGATGTAGATCACTGTAAGAAGCTTTCACACTGTCCAGGTTTACATACCTGAGTATACACTTGGCTGCTCAGGGCAGCATCCATCTCTTTCCTGTTCCGTTTTCTAATTAATATGTGAATATTACATGACCCTGAAGTTTACGGAGACCATTTGTCGACGTCTTCCCATTCGGACGTTAAAAACGGTGCTCTGAACTTGATGCACTCAAGTAGAGAAAATCCAAGTCTCTAGCGTGTTATTAAGTACAAACTCACGCATATACATATATATATATATATACCGGCTTCGTCCAAATTAGGAAGGTGTATTATTAATGGGTTGAACGAGAAGTGAAGTGTTATTTGTCATCTAGTATACATCATTTATGTCGTCACATAATCAAGTGAACACAAACCAACCTTGTTTCCGATAGTCCATCCGCTAACAGTTGCGCTGTAACCTTCAGAAACTTTTCGAAACTATCCACACCCAGTTTCTGAGGTAGACATTGCAATGCATCTTCGTTTGTCTCGAGACGGTCCATCAGATTGGCCAACAATTTTCCGACTACTAGACGACCATGGGAACTTTTAACTTTGTTCGCCAATATCTGGCTACACAAGCTGCTGATTGCACGCTCTGTGGTCAAACAGAAAATGACCATAAATAGACATTCCATAGATTCCTTTTGTAGAAACTTGGTGCTGTTATCTCCGCCGGCTCGGGCAATCAGGGCGTGTAGCAAGGGGTCAGACTGCGAATCCCACAAGTGTCCTAGACCACTGGAGCTCAGACAATTGCTGAATAAGTGAATCGATAGTAACGAACATCGACAGACCTGTTTGGGAGGATAGAAATGAGAAACCATATGTGTATTACTGCGAGTAGGAATAACTCAGAAATAATCCGGGGTTAAAACATAAAAATAATT
Source organism: Paragonimus heterotremus (assembly GCA_013368495.1). Taxonomy (NCBI): domain Eukaryota; kingdom Metazoa; phylum Platyhelminthes; class Trematoda; order Plagiorchiida; family Troglotrematidae; genus Paragonimus; species Paragonimus heterotremus. Next base: position 121,136 of record LUCH01000264.1, on the reverse strand, counting down.
TTTGCAGCTGGAATGTAGTCTGTTGAAAAGCTTTCATCTTTACAAACTTGTTCAGGTGAGCTTGCAATAGTGTGTACATTCAAAAGCTGTTGTATAGTTTTGAACAGTATTTAGAGGCAACATGAAAACAGATGACTGGTAGATTAAACATGACAGAACGTCTGTTAATCTTGTTTGGTCTGGCTGCTTGCATTCAATTCATATCTGTTCCTTTGGTTATAAATGATAGCAATGAACTACACGAAGGGTAGCAGCAACACCAATGGTCCTTTCAATAGCTTTACTTTCGTTCACGTGTCTTAATTCCACCTGTCAGGTTCTGGACCTTTATTTTGTCGTTTACCTGTCACCGTTTGCAGCTGTTGCCTTCCCACAAGCTCTTCTGTTAATATACTTCAAAAAGATGCAATGTAACCCAATTTCAACTTTGATTTAGCTTGTCAATGGCGCTATCCTTAATATCGCTTGGATTTGAACACCGGTCGCTCTTCCATGAGGCAACCAGCTTGACTGCTGTGATATTGACTATGTAAAAGACACGACTAAGATATCATGTGCCAACACTCAGCCACATGAGCTTGCAAATAATTCACAGATTGCCCGTGCATCTACAGAGAAGGCACACTAACTGCCACTTTGTATTCAACTGATGACCCCTAAAACAGGAATCCTGTTCGAATTAAAATAAAAAATCATCGAAATTCTGAGCTGTGTCATGCTCACTGAGAGGCAGCATAGGTCAGTCGTGCGTATTGTGAGGTGATTGGTGCAGTGGCCAACACGAGTGACTGATAAAACCGTGTCGGAGTTCAAACCCCAGCCACAGCAAAGATATACCCTACTAACGAATTCTTACGGCGCCGAAATTATATATAGTGCTTCTTTTGGAACAGAACGGCTGGAGCGTCTGTGTGAGTGCAAATATTACGACCAACAAAAATTTCACTGCAATTTATCAGTTTGACATAATTTTAGCCATATCGGTCGAATTCACATTGACAACCTAGAAATCAAGACACGTTTGTTTTGGATTTGGGTTTTATCTACTAAGCGTTTGACTTTACGTCCGGCGGAAGAACACAGTATGTAGCTCGTATACACGTTATTTTAACATGCGAATTCATATGTGATTTTCAGTTGTTCGCTTTCAAAGGAAGTACCGGATATGGGTTCATCATTTTTGGAACCTCTGGAGACTACCTGATCTCTTTGAGGTGAAAAGTAGCTTCACACCTTACATTTCTGAAGACAGTATACAAAATTTATTATGAGCATAACCAAGTCAACTTGTCTAGATGTTCAATGTCAACTGCAGGCGTGCAGGTCAAAACTTGCGACCTTGTCATTAGGGAAAATACTGTAAGTCTATATTTATCAAGAGCTCTACTTAGTAAATACGCTGCGTACCCATTTTCACAACGGCCTTACCATATCCACGTCAGACAAATTCTTTTAAATGAGCGTCAACAGTGTTAACTAAATGGTGGCATTAACGGTACGCACATGCCTGTTGTTTTCTCTCTACGTTTGATGATCATTCGATGGATCGATCACAGATAAATTGTCATATCGCACTATGTTTATATTCTGAGGTTTGTATAAACCTATGAATTAGTGAGTCCGCGAAGAAAAGCACATGCATTCAGATATTTTGATCATGGCGTTCAATCCTATGGACTCTTTGGCGGTCACCGAACATAAAATGGTGGTCGGCCAATGAAATCATAATGCAAGACATTCACACTCCCAGCGTAACTGTATATTTTAGCCAGCTAATCACATGTTACGTAGGGACATGCAGTTCCTGATACTAGGTCAAACTCATCTGAATCGCGAAATGTTCGTGAAGCCAAACTGTGTACACATGCTCAAAGCATACGGCCCACGTCCTAGACCGATTGCATCTCATAACAGCTCCTATCCGGACTACAGAACCCCAATGATTATTGTTGGCTGTCGATGATGATCGCCTCACTGATAGTGCAACAATATATATTTTAACTAGTGAGCCAGCACCAGGTGGCAACAGCCATCGCTGTTTAAATAGATATTCATCATTTCCTTGCAACAAATTCAGCCGCAGACTTAAATGTCTTCTTGATCACAACAGCCCTTGTACAAAACCGGAATTTCGAATGGAGTCTGATGTCACTCTGCACGCAGCGAAAGATACTCTGAACATAACAATCGGACGCTGATTTTAATCTTGACCTGTGGAAAACAACGGGTTCCGATGTCGTTTACTTATAACCGGCGTCTTTACTCCGATCGGTGGTAGATATTTTTCTATTTGTTCGTATTATTAACTGAAGCCTACTCTTCTCGTCTTTTAACCTGTCGTCTCAGCACGGCGTCCGGGAAAATGGACACACGCGATAGTCCGGTGATAGCAATTGTGGTCTTTATGGGGTCACTAGCAAGCTTCTATCACAGTCTCCATGTTTCACAAATCGTTCCAGAAATGTACCGGGATTAACGACGGATATGACATAATGCAATATAACACGTGGCCCAGGGTTTCATGTCTGATTCCAAAGACTCATTTGCTTGTGGTTAAACACATTGCGTAAAATGTCCAGGAGGACAGAATTACTGATCTCCGTGTGACGATTATTGTGTGCTGGATCTCGTCGGCCCTCCAGATAATTTATCTTTTCCGTACAACAAAGACGTAGCAAAAAGCTTATCTAAGAAGCCGTTTTCAGTAACACCTCTATGGTGTGTGCATATAAACAAATGTCTGTGGTCTTTAAATATGCTCGAAAAACAACCGTTAATACACCAAGCGGGATGCCTGAATTTTACGGAAAACACATGGTATTGATTAGTCCGCACAAATATCTCAAAGCTCTATACACGAGGCCCGTTGCTACTTTTTTGGTGTCTACCCACACCCGTAAGTATTCCATCCTTTGACAAACACGTAGAACAGTTGCGTAAATTTTTTGAACGATACTCTGATCTTCGGATTTGGGGCTAGTTTACGAGGGTGATCATTTTTACGTCCAACTTGGTCTTTTCAGGATATCGATCAGACCCTTTTCTGACGATATTAAAGCGATGGTAGATTATCTGTTACTGCCTTGGATCCAGCAGACACAACGATGCGGTGGGCTACCTACTCTTTCCTACACGTTACACAAACTTCTTTCCACTTAATAAGACATAAGACACGACTAACAGATTCTTGAAGGACGTACAAGCAACTTTAACGAATCCAAAAACTATTGTCAGCATTTCTAAATTGTCTACACAAGCAGTTCTACAACACGAAACGGTGATAGAGGGTTCCGTTAATCTTTTTATTAGGCTTCTACGGTCAACCGAATTAAGGCACAAATATGTAGGTAATGTACTCCAAACTTGGAAGTTCACACCATTTGATTGAAGGTAGGGTTTTCGATGCATTCATGCACTAAATACTTGGGTTTTACTTCAAACCTAGGATAAGCACTCTACAAGAAAGACCTGGCATCCAGATTATATCACAATCCTTACTTCAGTGACACATAGTCTCTATTGAGTTAACTCATCGCCGCCGATACATGCTTTCGTGACGCGCTCCTTGATCTGGCAAGCCTATTACTATCCTCGAATGGATACACGTGTAGTCTAGCAGAGGTCAACCAAGTTATAAGCCTCTCCTAAGCTGCACCGATACACGGATGATCTTCGGAAACATCCACTGGAGCAGGTTCATAAATTCCGATCGCTTGTGGTGATCGTTCGAATGTTGTGACCATCAACCGCTGCTCACATTTCAAAGTGACGTCTGTCGCCCTTTTTCAAAATTCGAGCAATAACTAAAACTCCGGCAGCTAACGAGTATTTTGAAGTTACCAACGACAACTGAGGAATTCAGTGTCCGCAAACGATGACCCTTTCTGCGACATGTTGTTCCGTTAGCTTTATTGGACTTTCGAGGTATATAGAGGGTTAAGGGAGTAGGAGATGGTATCTGGTAAACTAGAAAACGCGGGCTTGTTTTTCTGAGCCTTCAGGTCAGTGACTTGGTTCCTAACAACTCGCCACAAGAACAAGTACAATTGCTGTCCTCTGCCTAGAATATCCAAATATTTCACAATTATATTGCTATATATGGGTGTCCAATCTGACGTACAAAGAGAACTGCCATTTTCAGAGCAAATTCGTCCTGTTGACTTCGCCACATTTTAGTCCGTGTGTGCGGGGTATGTTGGGCAGTAGCACGAAGCGCTGACGAGGGTTTGCGTGAACACTGAATTTTAATTGGCAGGGAGGACTAAGGTAACCAGTTGCGAGACATGAGTGAACATGTCACGGTGCAATGAAACGACAACCGTGGCTTTCTTTTGTTAGGTCTTATTTGATTACTAATACTGACGGGTTCTAATCGCTCGGGTTGTCTACGATTGTGTTTGTGTACGCTGATCGTGAAGGATGAAAACCAAAAACCACTTAACCCTTTAATTTGTCCGATGGTTTACTGCTAGCAGTTCAGATCAATTATAACTAGCAACTGTTCTGAGGATGTGTGAAGTAGATTTTTCCCACCAGAGCTCAGATTAAAGGTGCATCTATTGAACGATGGAATTAGCTCATTTAGAAGTAAGTTTTGCATTAGAGAGTTGATTCCATGTTGGATTGCATTCATTAGTCCTCCAAACTCGTTTATTCAATCCAATACTGCAGAGAATGGTTAGCAGATCCAACAAGCACTGGGTACAGTGAGTTATTTGCACCTACATTCCTTGTTCATAATTGAGGGTAAAATCTTCTGGTCTACTACTTACACTTAAAAGTAACATTTGGATTGCGTTTTATGCAATAGCCACGAAGGATATATTTTAATTGAGCAGCTCCACAAAATATTGTCACGGAAGGACATCTCCTTAAAACTGTATATATTTGCACTTCGATTGATTTTGGCAAACGGTTCGAGAGAGAATCAAGGCAAAGCGTTTGACAAGAATGATACCAAAGGTGGATACACTTCATCACCTGTGGTACAAAATTAACATTGGATTCCATCAGACAATCATGTAACTGATAGCGTTAAGTACGACCATCCACTATACACGAAAGAACTATTTACTGTCAGTGTCCAGAATGTTATTGCTACTATGTTTTATCTCTCATGTATTATGTACTTTTGTCTGCTGTTGCAACGGACCATACTTGAAAATGAGCAATGCCTCGCATCGAACAAAAATTTATAAAAAACATCCTTCAAAGTGTTTAGCGAACAGCATATATCAATCAAATATACAAATCAGTCAGCGCTGTCGTAGATCTTTCTGGTCAGACACTAGACACCTGCTGGAGACTGCTCGGTTCACAGCTTACCATAAACAAAACTGTTGCAGGTCGTGATTGTTGGAAATTCATAAAACGTCCATCTAATCTCTATCAGCCTCAACTGTTACCTAACGGCTGTTTACTGTTATAGTAAAACTGTTGTCATTTTGCTAGACACTTAGGTGTTACACATTTGTGTTTCTGGTTGAACCTTGTTCTCTCAGTTTTGGTATATGAAAAACGCGGGATGATAATTTGACTAGTGTCTTCACCTATGATATATTTCTCATAAATAAAACCAAACTAATTCCCACACTTAATAAATGTAAACGGAGCATTCAGATTGAGTGATTTTGTTCTACTGTCAAGCAACTCGCGTCGTGGTGGTCTACTGGTTTACATATAAAAGAGTGCGAAAAGCAACGTACGGTAATAAGACTACTATTTGCAATATACACACACGTCAATGCAATGTTTAATAGCACAGTCTAGTACTGGCTAGGAAGTATTTTCTTACACGGAATGATTGCTTCGATATTCGTCACGTCGACTTCCAATGAAGTTAGATCAAGCTTTCTGAACACTTCGCGCAACCAAATTTTAAATGCTTCTCCAGTTTGTAGAAGGTGTAAACATTAATAAATGGAAAGTATTCTTTCGCATGCGGAAAAATTCATCCATTAGCACCAAATTTCTTTGATATCTGATTTAAAGTTGTATCGTTGGGCTTGTTCATGGTTATCGACCTGGGATTTTGATTTATGTTGCCTGACTGATACCGCTATTGACCGACATATTCACCGTTGTATTTATCTAATGACATGTAGCAAGTAGTGTCTGAACAGCACTTCTGACGTTTGTGTCACACACAGATGTTCAAAGGCGTAAAGAAAGGTTTATTACGTCCGTAATTCGAAAAGGGTGGGTGATAAGAATCTCTATACTATTCATAGTCGTCTGTTACTATCACAAACAACGTTGATCTTGTTTTTGCCATTAAAAACAAGTCCTGAATTTTCTCTAAATTAGAATTAAACTACGCATATTCAACAACACATAGGTTTAACAGACACTGAACCGAACTGTGCATATACGGATTTAGTGCATACCTCCAAACTCATCAAAGGAGAGGGTACAGCAAAGGTAATCTGAATATGTAATCCCGCTCATGGAAATAAAGGTGATATTTGACAGGTTGATAGCATATGATTGCTATATCAGTTTGGTGCTTAAAACATTGCTAAACGCATAGGAACAATCGGATTAATCAGCTTTTCTCAGCTCACTACTTGTAATTACCTGAGAACGTAAATTTCGTGAAGCCCTTATCAATGCAGTTGTAATTGTACGAATGGTATTGGGGCATTTCATGATTGGAGACAGTTGGGATGATTCATCTGTTTGTAGCAAGCTTTGAAATCTCTCCATTCCCTGAATCTGTTTGTCCCATTCGCAGGATTGTAGTAATTCCAACAAGCGCACGATTGTGTGATCAGAGTCACACCAGGTCACTAATGAATTTCTTGCTCTGCCGTTTAATGAAGATTTGGAGGTGCGTGACAAATGCGTTCCAGATTTCTGAATACTGGAGTCCGCGCTACATGCAAATGTATGTGTATATATAAAGAGAGTTTAAGTGAACATTGCGGAACACATTAGAGAATGTCATTCGGAATGAACAGTTATATTTTTATAGATGGTAAATTTAAATTTTTTTATAAAAAGCTTTTATATATGCGTTTCTGAATGTCAGAGAAAATTTGCAGGATGATTCACGTTTACTGATTTCAGCTATCTACAAAAGAGCGCAAATCCAGTAGGAAATTTTGAGTGTCACCGGTTATGTAAGTAATTTCACTAACAAACTTCGGGAGGGGTTATTATGGAAAACCTCACTGTATGACAAACATATCTGGTCACATACATTTTACCATCCTCTAACTCACAATCGGATCAGTAGAATTATTTTTCTTTTCAAGTGTTTGACTAGCTATTACAGATAGTAGAAGTGCACCAAAACAGAAAACCGTAGTCAAGATAAAATAGTAGAGATGACCTCAGTCCTACCGTGCCACCAAGGTAAAAGTTTGTTTCAACGACAGTCCGTTGAAACCGTAATGTGCTATGGCTTACTGATATGGTCAGTTGTGGGCAACCTTACCGGTGGACTGACAGCCCACTCATCACCGTGTACCTAAGCCCCGTGCGGTTAATACTTCAATTTGTTGAGACCCAACTGTAAAATTCAGGGCTTCGGTTGGATTCGAACCAGTGACAGCAAGAGTGTGTCCAGACTCGGTAAGCGCTGTATCAGCTGAGCTACGAAGCTACACCAAGAGCTCGGAAGTTTCATATTTGGACTGTTTCCAAACCCTCCCACTGTCTCATATAGAGTCTATCGCTTGATCCATCCATCCACTTGATTAAAGAGACAATGAGCATAATGTTCATGTAACGGATTTCAATTTGTCTATATGTAGAACCAGAAAGCCAGTAAGAATATAGCAACATCGGCACAAAAATACCATATTAGTGTGAGTTACTCCAATTGCGCACTCTAAATACGACCCCTCAACGAGTCAATTATTTCTGTGGTTTCAACTTGCAGAGAGGTCCTAGTCGAGGGGTCATCGATTGGAGTTAACAGAACAGTCACTGTGTCTCCTCTCGAGGCGATCGGTCAACTCGATCATTACTCACAAGCGAAAGTGGTTGAGCGTTCACATATGATGATTCCATCGTGGCCTAATGTGAGGTCAGTGACGCAGTGGTAAACACGGTCGCCTCATGAAAGCGCGGCCGGAGTTCTAGTCCCGGTCCTGGCAAGGATATGCACTACTGACGAGCTCTAATGAAAGCGAAACTCGAATCTAGTGGTTCTTTTTGAAAAGGGCCGACCGGAAATTCTATGAAAATGCGACAGCTGTGACAAACTGTGTGATGTTCAATGTGTATGAAAACCAAATCCTCTACTACTTATCAGAGAGATATTATGTACTGCGTAGCGACTACATACAATATTTCCAAACATGATGCTAGTAACCTGGGTTGTTTTCAGAATGATGGAAATAACTGACCAGAATTTAATGATAGATCGTGCCAAAATAATGGAAGACTACTTCCTTCATGTGTGTATCCTTACAGTCACACGACGAGTTTGTTTTAGTTCAGACAGGACACTACATCGGACAGAGAGACACGTATTGGCTTATATTAATGTCACTTTAAGCTTGAATATCATTAGAATTAATTACTAGTGCCCTGAGCTCACTCCCAACTCTAACTTGGGTTTGACACCAACAAGTTACACCATCTAAGCCGAAAGGTTTGTTTGATTAGTTGATTTTGTTAGAACTCAGGCGCGTTATTACGTCACTAGTTCATTCGATCGATACGTATTTGGCCAGTTAGATTGCAAAGGTCACTAACTGAATAAGGTGTGACCAGTAAGGAAGAAAAAAATGCCTCTGATTAGAAAAATCTGTTTACAGTTTGGAAAATATATATCTTTTTCTCTCGAAAGGTTCGATCTTGAACCTGAACTAAGATAACATGCTAGCAGTATTGGAGTTGGTAATGCTCAATTTGGAATGTTCTCAAACAACCCACACATCCCGATGAACAGTGTATGAATACAGTGTAGAACAGTTATAAGGTAATCAATCGAGGCATCTGAAGGTGTCAACGAATATCTTCACATCTAAATTTCGGAGATGCTCTCTAGAAATTCGATGTTCTAAAAGACCAAATGGAACGAAATAGTTATGAGCTATAACAATATCTACGATAATGAAGCAGACCATTTCAGATGCATCGCTTTGTGGATACCAAGTGATTCCAGTCTGTTACGTAAGTTACATTACAAAATGAGTTCACATGATAAGAGTTCATGTCTAGAGAAATACAAAACAAAGAACCATCTTGACTATCTGTCAAGCATGAGTTTCCAGAAATCACCTCACTTCTGATATAATCTTTTGCAGTTTACATAGACCCGTTATTCTTATTTGGATTTACCCATTCATTCTACGTATTCGTCTATTCTACAAGGATTAGCACCAGAATCTTGGGTCATTTTTGTAAGTTGGACATGACAGATATACTGTAAACGTCTCTTCACATGTGCATGTAGCAAACCCACCAAAATAACACATTAAGCAGAACACAAGGACAAAATGTGTAAATGATTCTTCGCCGAGATTTTCTCCGAAATTTACCTACACCTGTATAGCTGGCAAACTATGCACTATTAAGCTGATTTTTCATTAATAATGTAGCACTACCGTATCTCGACCGCTCTGTGTGACGGATGCGTGTGAACAGTTCTTCGGATCTCTGGGAGCCAGACTCCATCACACTGAGCTTATTATTAAGATACCTTCAGCCAAGCTACTCGACTCCACTTGACATCAAACCATATATAGAACCTCACCACGAAATCCACTCTTGCTTCATAGTGTCCTTCTATCAACAGAGTTCACGTAGCAGAGAAGTATACCGGATTCCCCTGCTACTTATCAAATATGTGAATGGTCCTAATTTTATAGAAAGCTACCAATCTCGTCTAGGGTGTGAATGAATGTGCATGACTTTCATTTCGTTGCCATCGGTAGGCACCTGTTTACTCTTCCAGTTTTCAACCAATTCCAGTGACGTAATAACTCGCAGTACTTCTCAAAACGCACTGCTCATTTTGTTAACAGTTAATGCATTTTTGGTACAACTTTAATACCATCCTGTGTGAAACATGCCAACCTCTCGCCAAAATTGCTTATCACTACTGGGAAAAGCTAGTGCAGCGAAACGGGCCTTGTCGAATATGTATCATTTAAGCGTTACGGTTTGGGACAACGCGTTCGTTGAATCATTGTATGCATACAATGACAATTAGATCAAAACCCATCGAGTGACAAATTACATGGTTCGTGTGGACTTCTGTCTGAGAATTTTTGTCTCTAGTGCAGGTAGCGTGACTTCTTTAAACCGGCCCATAAAATTCGGGATGCACCAACTTTCATCGTCTCTTTTAACATCAGTTTCTCTCAGTCAGTAGTGTTGAAAACTGCACTTAGTGTTCCCACATCTTGATACCATCTTTTCTAGTGCGACAGAATTTGATATTAGATATCGAAACGGATAAATTTCGAGACGAGTACACAGGTTATTTGTTTCCATATCACAAAGAATTTTTAAAGCATATATACGACTCTATCATCGCAGAGTTTTCGCAAGGTTTCAATGAAAAGACAATTTTCTAATCGTTCTTCCTTTGAATACGTTGGCGAAAACACGTAGCTGACCTACTCACCAGCTTTTAAACCGACTCCTAAACAATGGTCGATACAAACCAACAAACTTTACCTGGACATAATTTTCTTTGTTTTCTCCTGTTTCATTCGGAAATGATCAGTAACCGGTACCATTGTTTGAGTATTTTGAAGGTTGAATAAAGCAGACTTTTGTTTAGTTGACTTGTTGCAACCTACAAGACCGAAATGGAAATAGAATCATGATAGGTCTCGCTCTCAATTACAGAATGCCTATTCAAGCTGATTTTGTTCTTTCAACAACCTGATTACGAGGACGAACCTCTCTACAGAGCTCAGTTCTCCGTATTTTCACTTGAATTTGGTTTTGATGATTAAGACGTTTAACTGCCATACAACCACAGCAACTGGCCATAGTATGTTTCAAGGGAAGTTAATTAATACGACATATTTTTAACTACTTAATCTATCTACACAATAACACAACATCCCAAATATACCATGGTGAATGGTGTAAAATTCCAATTACTCCGTGCAACTATGCCGTGCTACAGGCCTCATCTATTTCATACTTCTGTCATGCCTTGTTGTTTTAATAAAA
>LUCH01000264.1:0-90431 GCA_013368495.1 Paragonimus heterotremus | reverse complement strand
TGCCAGTCTGCGTAGACTGCACTAGACGTCAGAAGTAGCATTAAAGTGAGAAGAACCACGAACATAATTTACCCTCTCTAAAATTCTGTATTGTAGATTACCAGCTTAAGAATGTGGACCGTTCCATGCACCTGAGTATTACTAGGTCGTGTGCCTCGTACACTAATCAGAAAATATCAGTGAGAATAGCAAAGGCACGTGGCGCTTTTGATAATTTGCTTCAGTAATAGTCTCAACATTATCCTTGAAAAGATGCATATATAACATTATCCTGTGGTCTGTTCCTAATTAACGTGTGGCTAGACTTGTTGACATTGCCAACTGCTATCTGAGTCATTGAACATCCCACCGTGCTACATATCACGTGAGATGTAGGATCGTTTGTCAGTTTGGTTACATGCCACTGCATTCTCAATGGACTGGTGAAGTTACAGAAATGCGGAATCCCTTATTGTTTGGTAATTTGCTTCATCTACGAGCTGAACGGCCGCCTAAGACCAAGAGGTTGTCAGGCATTATAGTAGCCACGAAATCCGTAAACCTTGAAGATCCAGTGGAACATAGATCATAGATGTTGTCTTCCAGGTTTCTAAACTAGTAACTCGTCGTTACTCTGACTGGAAGTACTATCCGGTATGACAACATGCTATGCTCATCTCCTCACTATTTTCTGCCACCCTGTTGAGATGATTACGCCAAAGTATTCTGTTTTTCTTCTTCTATCAAAATCATTCCGCGTTTTTTATTCATTGTTATTATTGTGACAGACGCCTGCTTCAGCTCTAGAACCACTTGGGCAGTCCATCGTCATTTTTGTATGTATAGTTTGACATGGTCACCTTAACTCACTAGTTTGATTCTGTTATAACTGCCGTTCAAAATAAGCTCATAAAGATTTGTTACACAATTAGGTTGAAAATAGTCCATCAAATAATGTACACAGCCTGTGTGAATTGGCTTTCAAGGCATTGTGTGGCGTGCTGGGACTTGACTGCAATCACCTCCGCCCCTAGTAATGGACCAGCGCTAATGAATGGTGATCAGCCAGTCACCTGTGATTGGATGATTCATTTCAAACGACTGCTCTCCGAAAACCCAAGTGTTTTACAACGAAAGCTGTCACCACAGTCCCAACTTGATTATATTTAGAAAAGGCGAAGGGCCGACCAATTACAATGAATTTGAAGTTATATAGGCGTTGTGTATTCCTTCAACAGTTTCTCTTATCTTCGTGTCAACCTCGAGTAAACGTGTGCATTTCGTTTTAACACAATCACCACTCCTTCTAGAATGCCGCAGGCAGATTATTTAGAATCCGATTTGGGTAGTACGATGCGCTGACAACTCCCCTCGAATTCTGTCTGGACAGGTTGCCAACAATTGGGTCAAAGACATTAAACTGTCATCTAAAGAGAACGATCCGTTTCGTTTCAGCAGGTTTTCTCATTGTTTTAACAAAGTGTCTGTTGTTTCATTTTTGAACAGACAGACAGTTGTAGTTCCCTGTATGTTATCTCGAGTGTGCGATCGGAGGTACGCAAATTCTTTTGGGTACAACTGAAAGTTGCAAACCAGAAAAGACAATATACTCATAATGTTTCTCGATGCTCAGCTCCATACAGATACCCCTCGATCGACTTCGAATTTGTTTGAACTCATCAGGTAGATGCAGCCTGACTGGGTGGTCGAACCAACATCTCTGTAGTTACGAACTGAGGCTTCTAACCATCAGTCCACCAGCCCTGTGAACATCACTTGTGAGAGTTGGAATATCATTGAACTAAAAGCTGTTTTTTCTCCGTATTATCGCCTGCACTGTTGAGTACACTCTAGACCCGATCGAGTTCTGACGTCCAAGCACTCAGTAAAACTTTCTTTTGCTATTACTACAACAGAATTACTTTCCAATTGAGCCACATCATAATATTAACGCACAACCTTGATATCCAATGATAACCGCAAATTTCCGACACTGTATTCTATCCAATCTGCTGACTCAAATCTGGATAGTATAAAATTGGCGAACTTCTCCTAGTGCCTATTAATAGTGGAAGGTAAACTTCCAAAATTAACGTTGATGAATTTCAGCATCCACCATCTATTAGATCACCTAGTGGCTTGCATGGAAAACAATGAGATCGACAAGTGAAACAGTTCATCTATGAGATCTCTCAGTTCCTCGCATGAGTTCTAATTCACTTCGTGGGTCACATTTGAGCATATTGCAAATGGACTGAATTTAGTCAAATTTTGGATTTTTGACTGTTGTGTCATATATAATCAAATCTGATAAACAGTTTACTAATACTTTGCTTCAAGTCTTATTCAGTCAAATGCTTCAAGTTACAACCGAACCTTAAAACAATGCATGCAATTTTAAGATGGTGGGAATATTTTTCAAAGTAGTAAATCTGGTTTCTGAACTTCGCGTTCAATAGTTTTTCAGTTGGTAAATGTTTGATCAATAAATCATGTGGTTATGTTAGTGTGTATACGTTTTTCAACAACATTTACAAGTTCACCATGATAAGTCCAAATGTGTTTATTTTTGTGAAGTGTTCTTTTCCAAATAACATTTGCGGTACTTGTTTATCCAGCAGCGGATTCTAACTGGTTTATGGGAAGCAAACGAAAAAGAGGAGTGAATCATGCTGTCAGTAAACTGTCTTATTGTGAATAACGTGTTGCTAATGGATGTATACGAGAATAGAGGTGAAAAAGAACAACGAAATCGGTTTGTCCGAACCTTTGCTTCCAGAAACTTGCAGGTTAACAATAATCCATTGAAACGGTAGTGTTAACTGTTGCATTCTATAATTAGGCAACAGACGGTGGTTTTCCAGTACTTCGTTACGAATTATTTTTTGTTTCACAGATTAAATGAAGCAGATTATACAATCCTCTTTACTGAGTGTTACTTGTGAAAAAAATTAGGATTGTTTATTTTTAGCTGTTAATATAAAAAGTTAGTTACCGGTTTCTAACAAACATGGCACAAAAATACCATGTGGACTACCCGCCTTCAGATACCTAACATTGTTTCCAGTATCCCTGAGATCACGAGTGAACTTGATATCACACTTTTTCATCCCATCTTAATGAGTGAGTGTTTCTGCTTTCCTGAAGGGAAACCTGTCGCAAAACACACTGGTTTTCATTTCGGTGGTCACAAAGTAACCGTTTCAAAATGAGAACTAGAATCAAACTCACTAGTATTTTTTCCTATTTACGACCTATTAGAATGTACAATAAATCAAAGACGTCTACTGTTAGTCGTAGATTTTAAAGTTATATTGCCAGCATAATCGATTTTACATAAGAGTTAGACGGATTTTCGACCAATTTAGTCACGGTTACTTGTGTATCCCTCCTGCTCTCTGCCCTTGTTTTATCGCACCCAACAACGACACCGCCGTTTTGAACCTCTCCTTTCCAATTTTAGATTTGAAATGCTTTACCCCCAACTCTTTTATTGTTCAGTCTCCAACGGAGTGTACTCACATTGAACTGGTCAAAGTACAGATCGCGTTTTCCTGAGTTTCATAGTCGCACTTTACGGGTACGAGAGTCTCCCAAAGAACTCTTAATCAGGCGAACCACTAATGCGCATGTACTACTGGTAATCCGCACAGTCTTTAGTGTAGGTTTATCCGTTGACTAAATGAAGTACACTACCTACAAAGCACTACATCTGTAAAAAGTAGTACACATTGCTTTTCATCAAGAAAACTAAAATCTATATTCCGCTCTTAATTAACATATTTCAGTTGGTCTACACGATTCATTGCACGTTTCCACCACATTGGCTACCCCTGTCTGGCCATATATGTGGCCTGATGGAAAGCATTAGCTTTTGGCCGACAAGACAGTTTGTCGTGGACTAGGTGTAATCCAGACAATTACAAGAATAAACAGTCTGCTGCTATCGACTGCGAAAGCATTCCTGAAAAAGAACATCTTTCACTATAGAAGCATAACAACCTCATCAACTCCCACACAAGATTGTTACAATGCAACAGTTCAGTACCCCTAAAGATCACCGAAATCATGCCGACCAAAAAATGACCCCTAGAGTTTTGTACATTAACTAACTTGATGCAAACTATGTCTCAGACTTTCTTATTTCATTATTTATGTTTCCTGTTGGTCATTATTATGAACTAAAATGTGGATGTTCAACGTGGTTTCACGATGCTGAAAAATAGAGTATCTTAGTAAAGTTACGGGCAACAGTTTAGCCGTTCACGAGGTTGTCATACTCACTGGTGTAAAACGGCAAACAAAGTAGAAAATTAATGCGAGATAACAGCCAATTTTCTGAAATTATTGGTGAAATATACTCAATTTAAGTACAGGTATCAAAACCGATGGTGCAGCAAAAGTTACCAGTATACCCCTCCACTGGTGTCTGTGTATATGGATGTTCCCCAAAGTACACATATATTTCGTTATCTGCTGCAGATACTAATCGGAACGACGCCTAATCTCCCACCAATTGTGGATGGCTT
This sequence comes from Paragonimus heterotremus, assembly GCA_013368495.1. Classification (NCBI taxonomy): domain Eukaryota; kingdom Metazoa; phylum Platyhelminthes; class Trematoda; order Plagiorchiida; family Troglotrematidae; genus Paragonimus; species Paragonimus heterotremus. Next base: position 85,923 of record LUCH01000264.1, on the reverse strand, counting down.
GGTAACCGACACTCAAGTGTTCATGGTAGTCACGTGTGTCACTCCTCCTCAGGCACTAACTCCACCATATTGTACTAGGAACTGTGAACCATTCGTTCACGTACGACGTTTACTGACTTGTATTCACTGTTCTGATTTTCACAGGTGTGAATTTGTGCTTAGAGCTACAACGCTTCTAAGGAAAGCTAGCCAAGCTAACTAAAATGTTACGTATTCAATTTTGCTCGTAACATCTTGGTATTCATGATTCGTCGGTAAAAATCGTTGAGATGTTTGGTTGCCAAGTTCATCGCAAATTGACTAGTGTTATCAACCATTCCCAAATGGACTGAAAATATTTCATATTTTATATGGAAAATTAATTCGTTGTCAAATTTGGATTGTGCCCTGTGCACTTGTTTTTTTACTTCTGAACGTAACTCCATAATACAGTGGAAGTTCTGCGAGCTGTCCATATTTCTTTCGGTCTAGTTATTTTATCCCTAAAAACAGTCAGTTAGTTTTCATAATTGTGGTGCAACTGGCGCATAACTAGACAGGTATGATGTTCCTATCATTAACAGGCAAGAACGTTCGAGCGAACAGAACTGGCCCTCTCGATCAGCAAATGTCCCGGGACTAGCCAAATATTTTTGGGTTTAGGTTATACAATGAACAAACTGTCTCGGTCCATCATATGACATTACTGAACAGTCCACACCCCAAAAACTTTTAACCGTCAGTAAGACTTCACTTATCAAACTTAGAAGATCGGCTCGGTTTGCGTACCAGATGTTGATTCACAGTGTATCTACTGCTTAGTAGTAACGGTTAAACCATTTATCGGTTCAACCGCATTCTAGCTGTACTGCATCTGAATGTTCCCAATGATTCTTTTAAGAGGGAAACTGACGGGGTTTAAAAAAATGTCTACATTCCTGTACGTGTTGTTGATAACTTGGATGAAGGGTTCCAAAGGCCTATAGTTCTTAAGGGAGTATTTCCAGATAATAGTAAATTTGGTCGTATTCGTTCGAACTCGCCTCATGTCGAGTACGTAGCCGTTTTGGGAACATCATCACATATTTATATTTCGGCAAGTAGAAACTACTGCAGTAAGACATATGTTGAACAATTCCTGGTTCCCAGATTGACAAACGCGTCTGGCTCATCAGTGCACACACGTGTACACTTCAATCGTGTCTTTCATAGTCTCTGTTTCAGACATTTAGTCTTGAAACTCATTCATTCTATAATTCGTGACACTCGCATTGACGTTCCGCCTTTGTGTCGTTACGACGATACGGAGATTTATCTCTGCATCAACGATTTGGTTGGTCACTCTTTTCCATTCTTCCGCAGGCCACATTCCGAACCATAACAAGCAGCTGGATTTTGTCACTTCAGTAACTCACACCGTGACCAACAACATTCCGTTTGAATTCGAAGGTGTTAACTATAGACAGATTGATGGTGTAGCCCCTGGATAGCCCACTGGGTCCTGTATTGGCAGATGTATTTTTGGGAATGCATGAAAGGCAATGTCAAGAAAGGATTTTAGGGGTCCTGCTTTGCAAACGTTACGTGGACGACATTTTAGTTTTTAATGATGAGTGTGCTTCCACTTCATTTGATAACTATTTGAACTCCCTCCACCCAAACCTCTCTGTGCATTATTGTAGCGAAAAGTCATCCAATAAAGCACAATCTTTGTTGCCCAACACGCCAGTTATCATGCCACACACGCGTTTGCGATTTTGAATTATAATTACAGCCCACAACACCCCCAGTTTCCGCTCACATGTCGTGTGCACTTCTACCCGGTTTCGGCGTATGATCAGCGCCTTCTATCCGGAGGTTTTCCACCTGCCAATCGTCGCCCGTTAGTCCGATTTCGTTGAGCGATGGCTCGTCCGATTGGTCGTGTCGTCCTCCATCTATCCACTGTGGGCTTTGACCGTACTTCTAGAATGTGTTAAGGTACTACTCCAAATGTTGGAATAATCGTGCCTCTGATTTGGTCGTCCATCTTATTTTGTCTGCTATTTCTCGCTCGTTGGTCCAATCCAGTGGAGCAATGACATCCTTTCGCCCACGCCGTCTTCGATCCGCTCGCTATGGGTTTTTGAACGCACCTCCCCCCTCTGCGTTGAGGTGTTCCGACGAGAGGTGGAATACTTGCACCTACTGCTTGACAGTCAACCACATTATGAGGTGAAAGTTAATAAATGTTTGCCGTTCTTAGACATTTTTATAACCAGACGTCAAGACGGTACACTGTAACGATCTGTTTATCGAAAGCCAACATGGAGTAGACAATATTTGCAGTTCTCCAGCTTCCCGCCTAATGTTTATAAACGAGGTCTAGTGAAAACGTTGTTTCACATAGGCAGAATGATTTGCACTGGGGGTCGATTGGAGAAAGAAGAAGAGTATATTGAGAAGACGCTGGTGGATAACGACTATAATGAAAAGTTTGTGGATATCCACAGTAAGGTGAAAGAACCAAAAGTGGTAAATTGCAGTGCCCGGAAAAAGAACATATTTCGGTAAATTCAATTCAAAGGTGATCACTTGACTAAAAACGTTAGTCGCAAATTGATGCTGGTGTTGCAACGCGCTTACCCAGCGGCCCAACTACGCATCCTGCTTAGCACTAGAGGTTTGGTTTTTTATGTCGGTGATACACACTCAACCGATCAGTCTGTCTCCCATGTAGTATACCAGCTCAGTTGCAGTTTCAGTGACATCACACAGACAAGGAAGATCGGCGCTCGCATCAGCGTATGGCGGGACACATTTCTAAGAGCTTATCAACTGCAATAACAAGGAACGACCTGCTGAATGTAACAAGTTCGAAGATGCCGGCCTCATCGATAGCCAAACGCATCTTAGCAACCGGTCATCTAGTTGACCCTGTTAAATCGTTCAAGATATTGTTACATAATCGCAACCCAAAGCTGTTCGCGATTAGCGAGGCTATGCTAATCAGACAAACCCAATTGGTTTTGTGTGCACAGAAGGCGCTGACACAATCAATCTCCTTGCCGTGGAATTGATTGAACTGTTAGCGCGTGAAAGGTCAGAACTATGTGGTTAGTTCGTTCAAATGTTGTTGCTATACGCAGTTTTGTATAAAACTGGCTGGTTTTACGTTGGCGATTGATGAGAGTAAATCGAAATGGTAACATATCGCGATGTCTTCTCTCCGATTTGACATCCTAAATACACAATAAAACCTTTTTAACTAATGAGTAAACGTAACGTAAAATTAAGACGATACTTGTCTACAACCCACATGACAATGACCCGTGAATAGGTGGAAGAATGACCAAGTATCAAGCTCACTGTGACAGATCCAAGTCATTGGAATGCGTAGTGTTACGTTGATATGTTGTAAATAAGTTAAAACTTGTGCAAACCAATTTGTTTGAAACAAATCTAAAATGACAACAAACACATTTACAACTTTGCTTACTGTACACAGAGCGGAGGAAACGTTTGATTCACAGCGTGGTTCTTCAAATTTCTGGTGCAAGTCTGTGACGAGAAATGAGTAGTAACTCTGTCAAAATATATTCTGCCTCCGCAGAAATCTGGTTGGACTAATTTCTTAAGAAACGATTAGAAACAGTGAGTAAGAGACAACAAGAATGTGCTAAAGAGGTTTGCTCTAATAGCCCGAAGAAATATAAAATTAGGTGTCCAAAAATAGTGTAGCGACTAAGCTTGTTTTCGGTTATTCATCATCAGGCTAATTACATAACATTTACAATTAACGGAGTTGTCAGAACGAAACAAACAATAACCAGTAGCAAGTTCAAGTGAGGTCAGACACGTCACAGGCACACATAGAGACAACTTTCGGATACGATTACGTCACAATTATAACGCAACCTGAACCATGACGCTTTGGTCAGCCGTGGTGTGGTTGATTGGCCATGGCAACTTAAACGCCTGAACAAAGCGCTTCTGTGCACACAGGGATGGATTATTCAGCGGATTTTCGATCGCTTCGAGTTCGGTATCTGACGCCTTTTTAGTGACTCTGTGAATCGGACGAAAAGAGAAGTCAGGTTGACAGTATGATGTGTGTGTGCAAAGCTTGCGCTGGTAATTGTCTTGATGACTCCGCTGCTGATCCAGGCTAAATCTCCAACCAACTCAGAACGGTAAGTTCATAATTTTCCCTCATTACACCCAAGCACACGCAGATCCAACATGGCCACATAAGTTTTCTCTACGGCTTGACTGTTCAGTTACAATAAAGTCATGTTTGTCATCAATTAACTCACTTGACCCTCGTTGTTATAGGGTTTAGTAACCCTGTTGTGTTAACTGAAGTTTACAAACTGCTACATGTCAACAATGGGAATTAGTCAGAAAAGGTCCTCATCTCGTGTGTTTTATTTACTTCGAATATAATTTATTTTCTAATTATCTACAAAATTCTTACTAGTTCAAGTATTCTGACCAGCAGATGAGTTGAACTGATTGAACTTCACACAACTGGACCAGATAAAAAGTGAAAGTCAGACTGAAACCGATGAAAGTCTTACTGCTGGATTATACTACTGCGAATTCGTGACGGAATTCAACCACACCACGTACAACAAATTGAACACCACCCACATCCAGATAAGACTTTTGGCTAGCCCACTTCATAACAAAGCACTAGATTTGAGTTCTGTTATAATTGGAGCTCATTAGTAGTGCGTGTCCATGTCCGTGCCGGAATTGGCGCTTCCAATGTCGTATTTATGCAACTACCGTGTTAACCGCAATGTCAGTTACCACACACTATTCATGGCCATTCAGTGATATTCAAACCCTCAACAGCAACCTTACGTGAACGATGTTCAGATGGACCGATGATCTCCATATGAGACATAATAACTGTCCTGTTAAATCTAATCTATCAGGAACTCTTCAGTTAGCTTAAACTCATGAACTTCATTCAAACAACTCAGTGATGTATATGAATTGCAGGGATTTAGATTACATCACACTGAATACCACGTACATACACTAAAGGTGAATTTTATTGAGAGAGACTTGAGTCAAGTGCTTCCGTACGAAGTGCGCCGAAGTGGCCGAACGGTTTATACGAACGCACAGATTGTGATCGAATGCGGATGATGTTCAGTTTCAAATAACCTAAGCTCCCGAACATCAAACCAAACATCACTTATACGCTACAAAGTAAAAAAAAAAAGGTCAAAAAGTTCAAATTATGCTCAACCGGTCCACAACCAAAAAGATCAAGCGTTTCTGGTCTTTACTGAACCACTTACCGTTGTTAACAGAATTTGGAAAAGGTGAATCCATCTTCTCTTCTGGGCTTGTTGACCAGTGCTTCACATAGCATACTAAGCAGTCCTCATTAACGTGCGGAAGTTGTCCCAAACTAATTCGATGCTCGATTTGACCAATCAGTTTGCTTACAGATTCATTATCTAGAACCTCATGTAAAAAGGCGACGATAGTTTTGCCGACCATAGTGTTCAGATTTACTGACAGGACATGGTTTGAAAGACCGGGAGAGTGATCATCAGGCTTGGATAAGAAAACAGCCAAAAGCTCAATTGCTGCTCTTCTAATCTGAAAAGGTTGAAAGAAATTAGCGCAGTCAAAAAGTGTCACGAACTGAGAAACGAGAGAGAGGAAAGGGACATGTGGACTGACCATCAAGCATCATGAGTGGTTATTCGAGTCTGTGCGATTGAGTATGATTGAACTGGACGTAACCTCAGATCAGTGATATAATTGGATAACAAATAAACGGATATGCCAGGGCAGTTTACTTAAGCTTGTTTTTACAACTGATACAAAAAGGATAACTTTTTACGATGTTAGTAACCGCTTTGATATAACTAAACTAACCTCCGATGACTCAACAGAAACATGCACCATAACTTCCTCCTTCAACCCGTCTTCGTCAACACTCTGTTCGATTTTGTAAGCAGACCAAAAAATTGGCTTGATGTCTGACTAACCAAGTTTGGTGAACGTTGGTAGCGCACTGGTATGGTTCATCACAAATCAGGTTGCTTAAAAATGGTTGAAAGTCGTGTAAATCAAATGGTTACTTGAATTAGCTCTACCTTCTAAACAATATTCTTACAACTGACTTATAACTTGTTCTTCACTCAGTTTATACCAGTCGACACAGCCCGCTTCCGATTGCAAATTATAACTCACTCACGTTCAAATTTCACCAACAAAAGCGATACTCGTAAAACTAATGGCCGAGCGGATAAGCGCTTTGGTTCGTAACGTGAGGGCTAGCTGATTTCATGCCCATTCAGACTACCTTTGTCTGATGTGTCCAAACAAGGACGAGGCTTGTTGTGGACTGTCGGTTCGAGAATGACCAGCACGAGTGATTATGTGCTGCTTCTACAACTTCACACATCGTAATCAGTGTCCAGCAGGAAAGGGGACGGTTTTCACACAGGTTTCCCTAAACTAAGCTGGGTTAACGGAGCAATTTATCCGTCATGCCCATCTGCGTTTACAGTCTGATTTTCGGTGGTAATCAGAGGTGATGTACATGACTATCATTGTCACGCTCGAACCTTAAACTTAAACATTGCAATTACTGTGGACCGGTTGTTATGTATTCTGCTTCGTTCATAATCGTGTAAACGAAATTGTCATTTGGCTAGTCACTTATCGTGAAAAACCAGGGAGTCTCACAGAACTTGTGTTAAAAAGACTTGTTATAACTCAGTGGTAAGTACCATTTTTATACACGTGATCAACACCAAACAGCAATTAGGTGTTACCAAACATTTCTCGGTTGAATTCCATGATTTCCTCAGCAAAGCTAAGAAAACCTGTTAAGACTTTTCTCAACCAGCCAACCCTGGGTTGGCGGCATCCGAAACGGATTGGCCTGTCACAGTGACCGAAGCCAAAGGACGCCTGCGCTTTAAACCACCACCCCAAGTGGCTTGCGTTGCACCACTTGTGGTTTCACCCACACACCACGTATCCCGTGTAAACCCGAAGGAATAAGACCAGTAGGTGTGTGAGTGAGGCCTTTGTGTCCAGCTGGCCAATGCTGGTTAGCCAATTGAATGACTAGCACGGAAAGGAAACCCTTATCTCTCGGAAAATAAACAGAGAGAGACTGCAATGGCTAGATCTATACCAGAGAGAAAGATGTGTGAAATGTAATACAAGAAGTATTTCAGTATACGAGTGCATGCTAGTGCATTCCTACCGTACTCAGCTCACGTAACTTTGGCTCAAGATTGAAACTTAATGTTCAGTAATGTGCAAAAAATATAACTGTGAGTGGCGTTCACTATTTGCAGTGTATGCTCATAAGATTTCAAATATGTTCAACAATTGATCTAATACAAACCTTCGTGTTCTTATCAGTCAAATAGTAGGTGAAGTCTTGAGCAAAGGTGACTGTATCGATTTCCAGTTTGGGGCAGGTAAGAAGTAGTAATATCAGGGAATTCATCAGTTCCAATCGAGTGCGCACAGTTTGAGTCACGCGAAGTTGATAGAGTAGCTCATCAAACAACAATGCACATGGAACCGATTTCAGTAGAACCAAGATTAATCTTGACAGTGCTTGTCTTACTGGTTTTAATGAGTGCGCGAAAGCGGCGATTAACATATCGAAGATCCGTTGAAGATGCTTCATTATCGTCAAATGAGATACGCAGGAGAATATTATCTGAGGGGCAGGAAGAACAATCGGAGTTGTTTAGATTGCTATGAGACAAAGCGGTGATGACGTGTTTTACCAATAAATAATGGTACTGATTATTTGTCGGTCACCCGAAAAAAATTTCCTTCAGGGTTAGTTTAAATTTTGGTTGTGCTCAATAGTTTAGTTAGGTTGAACACATACAAACGGAATATACTTCATTTTGATAGATACAGCCATTACGGATTAATTAGTCATGACGATTGCCTTGTATCAGATGTTATACCTGACTGGACACAAATTGGGTCAGGTATGATGATCCCCGAAAGAATCAAAACAAACAATTGTTTGTGACCAGTCCTTTCTAAATGATGGAAACCGTACCAATATTTCTGCATGTTACCTTGGCATTTTTTACCCGTCTGGTAGATCTCCGAAAACTCGTAAGTCCAATCAGCTAGTCGTTGAGGGGCAGTAGGTTTGGGTATTTTGTCTTCGTTGATGGTTAGATTAGGGGTAAGAGTATCACTGCCCATGGCGAAAATGCAAAGTATCGGCAAATCCACTGTAAACGGATCTTTTCAAGTTGACTTTTAAATATGTAAATTACACTAATCTCTTCATATAACCCGAGTGAGAACAACAGATAACAAGTAGACATGAAAGATATTCCCGACCATGAGCTTGCCCGAAACCCTTTCCGACTGATCCTGCCGTCAAGTCGATCGCTCCCCTTCACTACAAAAGCGCAGCACCGATTTTACAAGACAGCCTGATCCAATTCACTATCAAGTTTTATGTTTTCCCTCTCCAACACATGCATCCAGGAGAATCCCAGCACCACAGTTTCAATTGACAGCTATCTATGAAGGCCAATGGACAACAACAACAAGCAACAACTTTGAGTAATCTAATGAAATCAGCATTCAAATTCTTAACAAGAAACACCATCCTCCCTATGTTTCTGTCAAAAGCAACAAAATAATAGGTGTTTATTTGATCTATGGAACCGAAATTGGGGTTCATCTGCAGTGGGATCTCTCTTGTTATTGTTCGGGAATCTGACCCGTGTGTAAAACGTTGACTAGAACAATGACTGAAGTCATAGGACTAAGTACCTATTAATCTAATAATTGGAGTTAACAGACAGTAACTGTGTCTCCATTTCGAGACGATCGAGCAACCTGATCATTACTCACAAGCGAAAGTGGTTGAGCGTCCACATATGATAATTCGGTCGTGCCTAACGTGAGGTCAATGATGCAGTGATAAACACGGTTGCCTCATGAACAGCGTGCTCGTAGTTCAAGTCCCGGCAGTGGCGATGATATGCATTACTGACGAGCTCTAATGAGAGCGAAACTCGAGTCTAGTGCTTCTTTTCGAAAGGGGCCGACTGGAAAGTCTATGGGAATGCACAGCCGCGATCAGTTGCGGGTGATGTTCAATTTGAAATTGCTACGAAGTAAAACTACCCCAAAGGTTATCTTTTTCCCTAACATAAAAAACATTTTTGTAGAAAAACCAATAGACTGTTGGTTGTAAATATGAATTTCCAAGTCCCAAAACAACAATGTTATTGGGCGATAATACAGCACATTCTGAGAAAACGTTTGGTTTACCTGCAGTGTTTGTACAAGATAACAAACTACAATACTATCCTGATCGGTTAACAGTTTTGCAAAACATTCCAGCAATAGTGGCAGATAGTGATTCAAACAAATGATCAATTCGGAATTCTCTTTCAGATTGTCTGGATGAAATTTCTTCAGATAGTAGCTTTTCAGAGCATAGGCAGCTTTCTTTTTATACCAATCATTAACTTGGTTCAGAAGGTCAGTGATCAATTGTCTTGGAAGCAGATCTGTGTGAAAATCACTTGAACAGTACATTCCACTTTTCTTTCCGTCCCTAGGTGGACTGACAGAAATTTTACGTTGTGCGGTAGGCCTTTTCTGTACATTCTTTATCCGAGTAACGTCGATTGTGAAATCACTGGAAGATCGTTGATCACTGAGTTCTAGCTTAGAAGTGATGAGCATTTGAAAGTATGCTCTTTGTAAATTGTCCGGTAAGTCTTGGACAGCGGTCATAAAATCGCACGCATCCACGCTGGTTTTAAGCGCTTGTAATGTATCCAAACAGAGTATGAGCCTTTGTTCTTCTCGGTTTGTTATACAACTTTCAAGAAGCAGTAGAAGCAAGTTGGAGAAATCTTCCATGCGCAAATAGGCATTAGGGAAATTTTCGAAAACTTGGCCAACTGTTTGAGATATATCTGCAGCACATGACTGGGTAAAATTTTGACATAAGGCACCAAAAATTAGCAGATTAAGAATGGGATATAAATTATTCGTCTCTTTGGCGTGTGCACAAAAACATCGCCAAATCACGGATTGAAGCAGGTAGTCAGTAGATGTGAATAACACATTCAGCTCTTGTTGCATGGACAGGATCATTCGATTTTTGAGCAGACGATGACATGGACTATTCTGTATGTGTAGAAGGATTTGTACACAAATTTGGTGAATCGCAGTTGTCTGAACGGATAGTAATAGAGTCTTAATATACCGGATCAACATTTCAGATGTCTGTATCGACAGTGAGGATAACGAATGATTCTGAAATACAAATATTTCCAGATTTTTCAACAGTTCAAAGATGTGCTTCTCATCTCGCAGAGGACGGAGTCGTTCAAGATATGACAGAATGTTTCTATTGCATTCCGAATTCTTTCTTGTCAACATCGTCAAGTCGATGCAGCGCGTACTGTTTGCAATTTAGACTACTTCGAAATGCACTTGAGCAGTTGCGCTACGGTATATGGTCAAGGTCAGTACAAACAACTTTTAAAGTACAATTTGTGAAGGGCATCATGATGACCAAGGTCAGCAAAATGCATTAGACAGCACACATAATTTGTGACTAACATTGTGCACGTGAACACTATCTAAAACGAAGTCTTCAAATCGATGTCTTCGAATAGCAGACATCGAATGAGTTCGTAACTACAATTAGTGTGATATGTTGACTTGCTTGACCTGCTGTTGACATATAGAGATTTGCTATTCGTCCCAAACAAGATTATGCGAAAATTGACAGAGTTTTGAAATTTATTCAGTCGGCTACTGTTCAAATTCGACGGTAAAAAGGACAAACATAACAGTTAAATTCATGGTTATTACGTGTTCTTTCCTGATACGGTGAGACCGATCACCCAGTAGAAGAAAACTGAACAGAACAAGTGATTTAAGTAATAAGTATACCCTTCAACAATCCCGATAAATTGTTGGTGAGTAATGGGGGATTTGGTTTTCCAGTCGGCCTCTTTCGAAAAGAACCACTAGATTTGAGTTTCGCTCAAATCAGAGCTCGTCACTTGTGCATATCCTTGCCACGATCGAGACTAGAACTCCTTTCATGAGGCAACCGTGTTGACCACTGCGCCTCTGACCTCACATTAGGCCACGACGAAATTATCACATGTGAACACTCAACCACTTTTGCTTGTGAGTAATGATCAAGTTGACCGATCGCCTCGAGAAGAGACACAGTGACTGTTTTGTTAACTCCAATCGATGACACCTCGACTAAGACTTCTCTCCAAGTTGAATTCACAGAAGTCATTAATTCATTGAGCGGCAATTTGACTACTGATGAGTAGTATGGGACTTTGATTTTCATGTAGACAATCCCAATAAGCCCAACCGAGTGGTCAAGCAGATAAGTGCTTAGGCTACAGCCCACATTTCTGATCAGAAATCCCGGTTCCATGTTCTGGCGAGTTTGAAGCTGAGAAGACTAGACTGATCTAAAGCAGTTTGAAATTTTACATCGCAGGGAAATCAGTAGTGTAGTTCAGACTGTAAACGTAAGTATACATGGCGTAAATTTGTACAAAACGTAGATATTAAAAAAAACATGTCAACCATTTAAGAAAAGAAAACCAATAGTGATTACCAATGAGTAGTAGGAAATTTTGGTTCGCAGAAATCGGACTTCACCTGCAACTGGTCACAGACCTTGTATTCCTATAGACTTTGTAGCAGGAAACACTAAACCTTGTGTTCATTACAAGCAGACTCCATCAGTCCTGTATATCCTTAAGAAAGGAGATGGCTACAAAACAATAGTGAATGTAAATGCTGATATCAACCTAAATCGATCAGGGATGTTTACTTAAGCCTACTGTTCACGGTGTTTTGCTTCTTCAACTCTGTTTGTAAGGTCCGGGTTACCTGAAGAAATTAGTTCGATACATAGGCTAGAAATAACGAAAGCACTACTGAAAGCCCTGTTGATGTGTTTTGAGACTTTGATGGCTTACCCCTGTATGATCCATTAGGACTAACCACCAGCAGTTCACAAGTTCATTAGATTCACTCATATTACAACAAGTTAGCCCTATCGTCCAACCGTGAGTTGTGCAATCACCTGTTCAGTTCATTCACATTGTGTTTCAATGTCTTTTAGTGTCTAGAAAACTTTTAATCCCTGTCTTAAGATACCCTCATTTAGACACATGTGGTATAAAACGTTTCTGTTCAGCGTGTTTGTATAACTATCATTATTGAAGAGTTCTGCTTATACATGTTTCACCGTTATATATAGATTCAAAATTTCGTTTATGGCGAGGTAATGTTTTCTGGGAAACGACTGTTCTACGGGGATCTGACTTAGCGGTTTTAAGCAACAAACATTACTAACGAGATGACGCTGTAGAAAAAGTGCTATTGTTGCCATAGTTTGACTGCACTGGACGTAACGTATTCTGTTATTTAGATGGATATTCAACTGACAGTCACCTAGATGATTATTTTATATATTCCTCATTAGATAAGAAAGTTTTTTTAAAACATCGTAATGAAGAGGTAAAAGGACATTATCTCTGTCCTCATTCTAGTGTGTAGGCAACTCACCGGATATGGCGGGGTTCATCACGTCTAGTCTAAGAATTTTGAAGAGAAAAAGACAGACTGAAATGTTTTGGAAGGTATTCAAGTGAATTTTAGTGTATTTTTTCATATCACAACTGGTGCTAATTTGTAAAATGTTTCAGACTGATATTTTACGTACCGTTTTATAGACATTTGTAGTGTTCAATAGAATAGAATACTAGACCTGCATCGTTCTACTGTCACGGACGTGGGGTTTTCAGGTCGCGAATTGTTCTAATGCGTTTCTATTTGTATCTGGTTGATGTATTGTTCATCAGTTCTGAATGTATTCGGATATTTTTGGGTTTCACCGATGACATCCATTGGTTGTTTTTGGGAAAGTAGTCTGACGACCAGCTATTGACAGTCAACTCCAATTTATGTTAAATCATAAGTTTACTAGGCGATGCACAATAGTAAAATATCCACACATTATCCAGAGTAACACATTTTGTACATTGACCTAGCATTTCCAGCTTCCTGGTCAACTGTGTTTCGCAAGACTTCCGCTGTCTACTTTTCGAGTGTGCATACACTAATGTGTTAGAAACATTGTGGGGTTTGTGGGACTTCAGTGCACTCGAAACTGTCTTGGTTCAATTCAGTGCCACGGTTCGATTGCAGCAGCAGTTTGGGCGTTTAACCTGGTCATCCCTTGACCAGAACGTGAGTGTACGTATGCATACTTACGCACTTGCGCGGTCACAGCAAACACCGAAACGGGACATCGCCAAACTGGACAGGGTTAGTCTCATGACAAGTATCTACGATTACCATTTACTTAATTTGCAAATACCGTAGCTTTTGTCACTGTTATTTCCTAAACCTCATTAAAATTAATCGGATAGAGACACTGAGACAGAGTTTGTAACACCTGTTCTACAACCTATTCAATCGTTCTGTTATTTGGGAAGGTGGAATGTGCCATTCACTTACAACGTGATCTAATTCGCACATCAAATACGCGTCAATGTTACAATGACCCAAATTTCGGACAGACTCCGCTAACTTTTCCTACCCTACCATTGTTGGCTTGTTGGTCCACTAATCGATCGCGCAACCAATGCACGCACCGCAGCAGATACGAAATGTTCGTCGCTTACCTCAGTTAAAGTTTCGAACTCTACCAACAACATTGTAAGCCGCCCTACCTTTACCCGATGCCGACACTACTGCAGTGGACCAACCTTTCATAGGTTCTCGAAATCCGACAGTTTTGTACCCTTTAACTCCAACACGAGCCAAATGAAACCCTTTTAGCTATCTCACACATTCCATATATCGACGTGATTTTTAGTTTCACAATCTATCTGTCGCACGCATCATTCCCTCTTGGAATTTCTTTTATAGGTTAAGTCAGAAGATTCTGCTAGAGTATTCATTATTGGCTACGCCATTCAGCCCTCATTTTGCGTTATCACTTTATTTGAGTAGTCTTAGTCAGATGTTAAGTTTCATCCTACCATACCGATTTAAAATGAGGCGATTCGGGCATGTAGAGCAGCAGGAGATGACGATCCGGAATTCGATATTTCGCCTCAAACTTTATCGTCCTGATAAAAACATACATAAACATCTGAACTTCTGTTCTGTTGCGTTATTATCGGATTAAACGTACGACTGAGCACGATTTGTTGGGTACCCTGTTGGGTACACCTTGATTCGTACCAACCCAGTGAATTCGCATAAAGAGAAAGTCGCAGTGACTGCATGTATGGTTGTCAGGAATGAGTTAGTGAATAGCTCAAGTAAATTAAAGTGTACTTCATTCGATTACAGTTGTGATAAAAAGTAACCACGTCTACATATGTCGAAGTTAAAAGGTCACGCTAACCAATAGCTCATACTCATTGAAAGGGCCCATCGGTCACCCGGATGATCATCGCAATGAACGCAAACACCATTGTCCGCGAAACGCTTTTTCCGTTAACTTTACCATAGGTTACCGAATCAAGATCTCAGCAAAAACTCGAGAGAAAAAGATTCTGCTGTGTTTCTGAAAAACCGTCCATAAGAAATATCAGACCCGTGTGTGCAAATCTGTATGGAAGTGAAGTTTTATTTCATTCGGACTGGCTAATGAGCAGCAGGAGCTTAGAAGTCGTTACTCTACGAAGTGAAACAGTGCTACTTATAATAGGGAAGCATTCAACACAATTTTGCGTGTGTTGTATTCGAGGCAAGGCAACAGCAGTTGGTCGGTTGATTAATCGACTGTGGTATCAGCAAGCACTAATCGTGTCTGTTCTATATATAAGGCATTGCGAGTCAACGTACACGCTAGTGCAATCTGAAATAATTTCATCTAGTGCACGATCATAAAGACTTCAAACTTTTGACAAAAGTCTACGTTTGGGAGGATGATCGTACTGTTTGTGGTCATGTGGTAATATGTGTTATGTGCTCATTGCTTCTTCTTCTATGGTGTCATTTTTGACAACGGCTTGCTATTGTCTGTTGCTCATTCCGTGCTGTCACGTGCGGTCACGCCAGTAATTGGCCAGTTTGACAGTTAACTTCACTTAAACATAATGGTCTATCCTTGCGCAAATTACAGTAACTGTACAGTTGCGAAACCGCTCGGACGCTTATCAGAAGCCGTATGAATTTGTAAACTGGGCAAAACGCATAAGCAAAATTAGGGTGGAAGACGAAACCTAAAAACTGTCAAGCGAATATTAGTAGATTTGAATAAATGTAAGTTAGAGATCTCATCATGGTCGTTGGAAATGTCTTATGCTATTTTGAAAATGTAAATTCATCGAACACTTCTGAGTGTCATTAACGTACTGTCGGAATAGATTCAGATGAATCTCATACGACCCACACTGGTCTCATATATTCACTAACATGGTACTTTCTCGTGGAAGAAGTTACAGCCATGAAGGGTCTGCTCTTATACATGAAGAAGGAGCCTGCTCGTTAAGGTTATAAAGAATATTTGTTGTGACAGTTTTCGGAACAATCTCTAATTTGAAATAGGACAAGTTAGCATCAGTAAAACGTCAGCAATATTAACTGAAGAAACTCTGTAAAATTGTCTATCGTCGTTTTGTTTGTTGAAAGGAAGGACAGGCTCATGCTGTCGAGTCAATACACACAGTCCACAATGATCAACGTTTCCCAAATAAAGTAATATATGTCTCGAACTAGTTGCCAATAGAGACCGTGGTAGCCAAAACGGTGACGGAAGTCAGGGTGAATTTAGATCAGTGGTCGCCAAAAAGGTTCTCAGCATTAACATTATAAATCCAGACATTCATCATTCAGAATCTGTGTTCAGGAAGTTAGGAGTAAAGTATATCCTAATGTTAGTACTCATTACGTGTGCACCGAAACTGTGTCTTCTATTTCATAGTGATAATGACAATAATAATAGCAATAATAATAATATTAATGTATCCCCGCACTCTCTGGTTCTGTTCCCATCTCCGTTTGTCCGTTTTTCGTTGATTTGGACTCCAGTTTGATTAGTAAACTCCTGCTCTTATAATTGTTAAAATCAAAGACAGAATGTCATATATTGTGGAAAATAATTATCTGGTGTTTTGAAGACTGAGAACACCATAACAGCTGCTGACCGTATTGAACGATGGAATAACTCTACGATAACTTCATTGTGTATAAATGTTTCAACACACAAAAATCTATAGAGGTTATGATTGCAATGAGTGGGCAGCGCCTACCCTCCACCGCAATATCAGTTGGTGCATTCCTGAATGAGACGTTTCTGCAGCATTTATTAAGGTTTTTCGTATGTTATGTTTAAATCCATGCCTGGAAAATTATGCATAATCTACTTGATGAAGTGTATCAGTGTGGTACTATTCAAGGGACGAATGTCCTCTACGTCTGTCACAGCAAAATGAGGTTTTTAAAATTTACACATTACAAAAGATTAACTACTAAATACAAATAACCGCAGAACTATGCAAAACGAGGTCAGTTTGAAACAAGCGGCAAAATGTGGTGTTTGATTAACTGACATCTCGAAAAAAGTGAGTTGTTCCACAACCCGGATATCTGGTAAACAATAGGGTCTCATTAGCAGATTATATGTTTACTGCGAATATTAAGTTTACCTATAAGCTGACATGCTTTTGTGATCCACATTGGATGTGGCAAATGTGGTTCCCACATGGTCGACCGCTTCTGGAAATGTTGAACCTAATCATTGCCGGAGTATATATATATATATATATATATATATATTGCTGAGTAACCAGATCGGAGACACGATTATTGCAACACCGTGCAGAAGATATGGTCAATGCCCAAAACGGATGGATCACACAGAATGTTAATCATCAAACAGATCGTTAGCCAACAACATCGAACGAATGATAGAGAAATAAGGGTGGAAAATGCACTACAGATAATGTCTGTTAAAGACACAGAACAAAACAGAGATGCACACGACCTTGAAAGGAAAATTGCTTGCAATGTGAACTGGAGTTCCGTTTCAGAAACGACAGCACACGAGTAGCGTAGGAACACGCGAATTAGACAGTAAAGGTCTTGTTTCAATGAACGACTTCTCAGTACACTATGATGCGATTTGGTGAAGTGGAATTTGACTGGAGGGCTGAATGACTGTCCGAAATACTCCCACGAATCAATGTAACATTGTTCAAACCGGTCAGTTGTTCATTGTTAGAGAGTGGCGAACAAAATACAAAAGGTTTCTCAATTTATGAGATAGGTGGACCAAACGAACACGTGTATGAGACGAGAGTCACAGTGATAAGCCCAAATTCGGAATTAAATAACCAACCAGCAACTGAATGTACTAATAATCCATGATTAGCAATGCTTCAAAGTAATCATGGAAGTGTGTACAATAACATTCCTTCTCATGTGTGATTAACATACATAACATCGATTATTGGGAAGGTTTTGGAATCATGGTGAATTAAAAGACCTTACAAACAAAGTAACTTACACCAGCTACAAACGACAATTTAAGCCTAATTTATACGTCACAGCAGAGTATGAATTAAACCGTATTCGATATGTTCTCAGTTATTTTTGAATTAACACAATTAACCTGGCAAACACTGTTACAGAAGTCACGTTGACAACGTTCTCTTGAGAGGGGGACAATGCATGCTAATTATCAACAGTAAAGAAGACAATAATAGTGGTCCACTTCTACAGTGCACACCTTTCTTTGAATGTCACATAGTTAACCTTCGACTTCTACACGATTTATAAAATGTTTCTCGGGTTCACTATAGTAACTCAGAAGCACTTACGTTTATTGCATTGCCTGAAAAGACTGAGAAACGTACTGATTTGTGGAATCCTTCCACTCTGTTTCGAACCCCCGACCTGAAAATTGTTGATAACTAGACGGGCAAAAGTTACTTGCTCTATAGATTACATAACCGAGGTCCACAGCATCGCATATTGTTAGGTAACAATAACTTATTGCACTGAAAGCCAAACAATTCTTGCGTTCCAAAATTAGACGATTGTTTGAAATGTAATGTAGTCTCACAAATGACATAAGTTCATACAGATCTGGCACGATAATCATGTCAGTAATGTGGGACAACTCGAGCTGTGCGTAGAATGCTCAGGTTAATTCTTTTGCATAGCGTGGACCTCAGGTTTAAGGAGAGCAAATCGTGCTGGTGACCATCGTGGTAGCCCTAGAAGAATGAAGCATAATTGAAGTAAGAGCTGTAGATCCTGGTCTGGTTTTGGGGTAGCCTCTCTAGGGCTTTAAATTTCTATGGTGGATTCTGAGGACAATAGAAAGTGTTTGCGTCGGAAGACCAGCCGGTCATGGAGGGGCTGTGGGGAGCAGTACTGTATGAACATTAGGAAATTTACATTTACATTACTACTGAGTCAGATATAAGGTGGTTCATAGCAACGATGATTACCATGTCACGGACATGAATAATTATAAAACCGCAAACGTGCCTAGATGACCTCAGTTACTTCTCTGAATGTTAACTAAATCCTATGTTATATACGCAGCCGGTTTCTATCGGCGATGCATCGTTTGGATAAATGATGTAACAAGTGACCTTCAACCTTGGCAAATTCAACGTTTAATTAACGCTGGAAGTGGGTTTCTTTTTGTACTCTAACTACTGAAACACATCGATTGATCGTACATTATTTTCGTTTAGAAATTTCAGGCAGAGGAAAACGGTTTTGGTGAATACACTTATAAGTTTTCAGTTCACCCGAAATTTAGGTTTATAAATCCAACCACTTCTAATCCAGAGAAATTTCAACAATTTCTATGACCAACATATTCTTCAGTTGCCCTGGCACAATCACACAGATAAATATTGACATACTGTCCTGACGCCGGTCTACAACCTGCAGTCAGTTTTGATAGTTTAAAAAGCACAAAGTGCAGAGGTTGTTTATGCATAAGGAAATCACCACATGGTCACCAAAAAACCACTTTCGTCGGTTAAAACTGGTCCAGAAATAGATATGTTAACACTCCAGCAGCTGTCTATTCAAAGCAATCTGACTACGTGCGCCGTAGAATGAGGCAACAAAAGACAAACAGGTGGCAAACATACCGATAACGTTTGGTAACTCTACTGTATGCACACAGTGTTGGTCACCATTGCTCGTTTAATATAGATTGACTGGCCAAAATTTGAGGCTATTTGTTCCGACGTGTTTTACTATCACCATACGTGGATTCTTCGTTCAATCACACGCTTGGTTGTTTGTGTACATTCCTTAATGTATTTTAGATTACTGGAGCTCAGCACTGTTGTATATCTTTAGCTGGACCAAAGGTTACTTACCCTTTCGCGTCTAGGACAACCATGTTGACCTTATAGTGAGCATAACGGATTCTTTTTATCCCAATATCATATCCGAACGTTTCTTGATTGTTGGTAAGTGTGTACCATCATTTATAACGAGGAACTGTTAACTGTACACTTCACTCTGATCGATAACCCCTCAGTTAAGACGTTGTAGTCAGATTGAACCAACTGACATCACTGAACCTGCAGCGTACTTTTTGAGTTTTGAGATTTTCATACATATCTATGCTTTGTGTTATTTATTGGTCAGTTTTAAGAATAAACGATTATATTTCTAGGTAATCTTCAGCTGTTTATTGCTTTTCAAGAGAGTCTTTAAGTCATCGTAGTTATCTCAAGTATTTGCAAAACCTTTATGGCCATCTCAATTCTTGTTCCGTGTTTTAAAATAAATCAAAGGGCTATATTTAGCATATTACTGAAAAGTGATCAGGGATTGAGGATTTCTAGTCGAATGCTATTCATATTTAATCGCAGATTTCAAATTAAAATACACTTTCAAATCCTCTTTCTACGAAAAGAAATTCCTGGACCTGAGGTCCACAAATTGTAGGGTTTATCGGCATTAACCATCGCTTTCAGATTTAATAGTCCGGTCGTTTCTAGTGTGAGGCCAGTGGCGAAGGCTGCCTCATGATAGGATGGCTGAAGTTCAATTCCACTCTGGTGCATTAATTACTTGACTTAACACAAATAAAGCTCACCAGAAAATCTACCTGAATACGACAGCTGTGATCAAACATGAGTGATGTTTAACATAAATACATGTAGCCTTTATTTGGTGAGGAATGTTCGCCAAAACAAACAAAACTGAAGATCATTACAAGTTGTAGAGCATAGTACCGTTACAAAGAAGGTCAGGTTGTGCAATCGATTGCAGTGTTTATGCAGGCTACTCGTAATTGGGTTGCGCAGTTTAAAAATATTAGACCAACAATGGTCAGCATCAAGTATCGGACCATCCGGAAGTTTTAGTTAATTGCGAAATGCGATCGAATATCGTAATAAATTATCAAAGGGCGTGTGCTTTCGACTGCTAACATCGATGATACAATACAACCTGTAGTGAAACCGCATCGGTGCATCGTCAAAATGCACAACTGCTGTTATTCATTGAAGATAATTATCTAGCTCCATAGGATTCATTCATTAGAAGACACAATACGGATTCTAACTCATGGCATCCTGCTTCGCGCCGGGCTACAGGGTAGGTAAGTAGCAGTAGACTGATATTAAGCTAATGACTTGAAGTTATGCGATAACACTTGTTTAGTCGGGATATCTCAACACTTTTAAATAAAACCACGTAAGTCATTAACACTGTGAACAGTAAAGGCGTCACGGATATACACTGATAATTGGAAATCCTGCCATTTTTTCGCTGCTGACTAAGCGTCTGTTAAATAAACAAATCAATATTTTTCCAAAATGGTGAACAATATTGAAGTATTCTCCTCAAACGGTGATGTGGCGCTGATGTCAGTTGCTTTACTGGTAAAAAGTAATACAAACAAAATCGAGATAGTTCTCACATTCAAAATGTCACAGGCACTGGAGTGAAATAAATGCTGCATTCCAACAGATGAAACGCTATCTCTGAGCAGTTGCTTCTGACAGCAAAGCAAGTAGCTCAGCTCACCAGGAAACATCAGTACGCATTTATCACTAGGGTTCTGAGGCCTATGCCTATTGAAATAACAATAGTAATTTGAACCACTCCTATGTTCAGCGATTATTTGTGTAATTGAGTTGGTGAAGTCTTATCACCTGCTTAGAAGTACTCAACAGATGATCGTCAGATAAGCTGAACTAGTGTTGCAATCCAAGAACGAGGATGGCGAAACGGTTATTTGCTCGACAAAGCAATACATGGGTTAAGCATGTAAACCAGACCTGTCACAAAACCACTCATTTGCACGCGGTATTCGGCCTCAGACAGTCTCGGCTGCCACAGACGTCAATGCTCAGTTCCATTAAGTAGCAGGGACCGTTGTGGGCGACGCTACACTTTGATGATCCCTCCTGAAGTCTTCTTGTGGCTTGTGCGATGTCAAAAAATATGCTCTGCATCTGCTACTGAATAGCCGCGTTACGAGTAGTATAATACGATCGCTCAACTTCACTGCACTAGTTCCGGCAAACAGTTTGAAGCATGGAGCTTTCTGGATAGCGGATCATCAAAGCATTCACCGGGGTCAGAAGAAATGCATAAACTTGAACCAGACAGCCCGAAGCAGGTGTCTGCCGAATGATAAGCGTCCTCTGGTCACGTCATGGTTGCTAGGAATTAACCTTGATATTCACGGTCACATCTCTCGAAGAACGGAAAAATATCCAATATCCAATATCCAATATCACGGATAAGCGAGTTGTCCATAAGTAGTTCAAAAATTAATGAAACCTCTTGAACTTAATTCGGGTAGAACAGTCCAGATAGTTGATACGTATTAGTAATAGTCAGAAACGCTGATATTCAACTTGTTGAACTTCTCGTACGTGATGCTTTGGAAATGTAACGCGCGATTTTCAGCTAGGCATTGTTTTTTGTATATAATCTGCATTCGACTGTTATAAACCCTTGAAGTGTCGTATGTCTACAAATATGCATGCACTCGATACAACTGAACTCGAACAGTACCACAAATCTGCAATCTGTATATGTTACACACAATCTGGTCTGGTCTCAATTTGATTCCCTTGCTTAGTGGATCCGTTAGTTTAAAGTTTTTAAGACTACTAGAATCTTTTGACAAAAAAATAAGGGGAGGCAGATCATTATAACGTTCTTTGCGTAGGTGTGATGATTGGTAAATCTGAACGATAACACAGTTGGATAACTTATGCGGTTCATCAGGTCTCGTGATTTGTAATGTGCACAACTGAATAAGGCGATCTAGTATTTCCCTGTGTGTTGATTTCGTGATTGCAATGGCCTGCTTGCCGTAGACCACAGAAACCAGCCTACGAAGGCTGACTTCTTGATGGTTGGTTCCTTTTGTTATTGTAAAGCGCCTCATATTCCAAATGCAAATGTAATAACACGTGTTTTACCGTTTGTCACAATCTTCTCAGTTAAGCGCGTCTGTTTATCACGGTGTTAACAGTATAGCTGCCTTGGTGAGCAGATCACTGCAGTTATCTACGACAAAGTATTCAACAGTTTCAGTGTCTAACTGTGTAAAAAGTAATCAGCAGTCGTAACCGACCGCGGCTTTCCCTGCCCTGTCGACCTTCCAGTCAGTTGCTTTAAAAAGAATGCAGTATATTTGAATTTCACTATTCTTGGAGCTTGTCATGGTCGGGATTTTAACACCTGCCAAACTATCTTGCAACTGCGCCAATGACCTCATATTAAGCATACCAGATTTATCACATTAAAACTTTCGATAGCATTCGATCTGTCAGTAATGCTCAGGTTGTCTGATCACTTCAAGTGGAACACAGCAACAGTCCACTGAGCTCCAACTTTCGACCCCATGACTAGCACTTCTCAAAATTGAATTTGAAAAGGTTAATAAACTTGTTGAACTATACCTTGTTTACTGATAAACAATTTGACACTGCTGGCTAACACAAACTTTGTTGCCTTGGAAACTGATTGCAACAATCACATACCCATTGATATTTAATAAGCCGCCTTATTTGTACACTACATTCGCCCAAAGTTCCGTTACGAACTTCCGTTTGAATCCTGCTTTCCATAACCGAACAAACACATAAACACATCATTTACTTCACCTTGTAAGAGGCTAACGTTGATGTAGTACAGACAGATGAACCATATGTGAGAGACCCTTTCATGTAAGTGACATATGTCCACAATTACTACTCGTGATTATTTCGAATAAAACTCCGATTCGCGCTAAAGCTGATATTGAAGTTGGCTCCCAAACGGATACCGTTAAGGCGATAATACAAATGACACCTAGGGAACACTAAGGTTTGTCGTAAACCACACTGTCTCACACTTTTTATCTCTGAAGACATTTCTTTGTACACTAGACCAATTAGTTTAGTAGGACGGTTCATCTTATTAGGGTGTTTGTACAAACTGTCAACCATATGCTGCGTTTGTGAAGATTGTCATTATGGACGTGGTTATGTTTATTTTATAGAGATACGTTCTCGAATAAAGAAACTAACATACAACTCCGAACAAACAAACAAACAGAAGGTTGTTAGCTCATTTGTCTACTTTTTTTAAGCGACTCAGCTCTCAGATAATGTTATGAGTGATATGGGTGAAGACAAAGCACTGAGTGGTTATAGTGAATGGAAATGTCAGTGGAGTGTGACGCTGTAAGATTGTGTGTCTCACTTTTTTTGGATTACCCTGGTGAACAATTGAGTTTGGATGTACAGTAACGGCTGGCCACACTGTTTGAGAGTCAAAGACCAATTTAAAACGAAAGGGTGACATCTCTTACTTTACTTGTCAGGTGATCTCAGGGCAAGGCCCCATTACAGGCTTACGATTATATTAGTCCTATGATAATGACAGTTCTTACCTGACGCTAACAATCTCGCATACACTGTTTTCGACTTGTAGCAATAGCCTTATCGGTCAGATGAGAAATAAACAAAGCTTTGCAAGGAAGATTTGTCGAATCAATTAACTTACTATATGAAAACCCATGATAGAGTAATCAACATTCGTCATACTTGATAAATCGATATTTTTCAAATTCAACTATTAGGTTTTTCATCTAAACGGAACTCGCTCGGTGTGTATGGCCTGAAAGAACTTGCCAGGTATTTCATCCCGTTGAACGACCAGGCACTTTCGTTGGTTACGTCACTTCTGTTGTAATTGATCACTCCTGTATCTATTCGCTAAATATCTCATTACACTGAACTTTCTAATAATCACTGTTCTCATATGTCTTGAATGTTTATCAAATGAAGCACAATCCTTGAAATTATCCTATACCCATTCAGAGACGAAATGCTTTTAGAAGCAGCCATTAAATTTAGCACATTATCAAGTAGTAATCGATCCAGTTTAGATTCATGAAATAAAACTATCTCATCGGAACAGATGCAAGTTATTTTGTAATCTTGCCAAAAATATGTCTTCTAAAGCTCTTTACACTGGAACAGTAGGAGTGTGACTACCACTTAGGCGTGAATGTTGACAATATTTTCGGTCTTAATAGATGCAATTGCAGAAAGAAGTTCCTCATAATATCAGCCATTTATTAGTTCGGTTTACTTGGCCAGTTTCGATAAGTAATTTATATGATTTCAAATTGACTGCCCTCTCCAACTATACTGGTCTGCAAGTTTAAATACTGAAGCTGGTAGACAGCAACCTTTCTAGTTGACTTATCCACTACACATCATTAACCCGGAGTATACAAATGAGGAAGTAAAAAATACAAACATTTGAGTCGTTTTGTTGAAGAACTTTGATGGTTCACAGTTATCTTGCCGGATATAGACTCTCCTGCTTGATGAGGCCAATAATAGGCTGTAGCTGATAGAGACGCCACCTTTGGAAATAAGCGCAGTACAATACAAGGGTGACCGCATATTTTTTCACACAAAACAACTGGTTGGGTCGAATAAAAACTCCACAGTGAATGCGAATATCTGGTCACTGACAAAACGTACAAGCTACTGCTGGTTTTGGGAGTGCATGGTCTACATACTGATTCCAACCGAATTTCCGTTCATCACTTAGTGTTTTGAGCCAAGAACACGGACGGCGTAAAGGTTGTTTATTTAGGAAACTAACATGCGTTAGGTGTTCAAACAAGACAAAAAACAAAAAACTCATCTGCCTATGGCAATCGTCATAGAAGGTGTCGGCTGCCGCAGACGCTAATGTTCAGCTCCTTTGCGTAGCCAGAACTATTCCATGGCACATTGTACTGTCGTGTTGGTGAGATGTTTCTTCCCGTGTTTTTCCTGCAGTCACTTTGACGGCAACATCCATGCTGTTGCCTCACTACTGAACAGTGGTGGTGAGAGTAGTTATGGGGCGATCGCTCGTCCTCATCATTAATACGTAACCGTGACCAAAGTTTCATCACTAGAACCAACAAGTGATTGCAATGTGAACTGAAAGATTAGCTGAAAAAATGATTTGGTAATGCGACTGTACTGCTTAGTTAATGTATTCCAAACTCATGCGAACAATTGACTCTGAAAAACGTGAGATAAACACCCTAACATACACTGATCACGACGTGATAATAAGGATTGTGGAACGTTGCACACTCAGCGTCCCCAGCCTTCTTTAGCGGTGTTCACGTTCAGCCATCTCAAATCAACGCTCTCAAAGCAGTAAAATTACGACAAATTGTCGGATTTCCTCTGCAAGTAAACCGCACGTTGCCTTATGCAACTTGTTCCATTATTACTAACGCTCATCAACCGGTCCATTCAGCCTTACATATACATACATGTATATACATATATATAACGGATCCTAGTGTGGATTTGAAACGTCACAATAAATCGCCCACTACTCAGTGTTTCCCCCCTCTTAAATACTTTATATATATATATATATATATATATATATATATATATATGAACACGTACTTTCAATGGGATGAGGTCCACCATAGAACAGTTATGTCGGTGAGTGAAACTCTGTAAGGAGCAATATATAGAAGATTACGGCCAAATCAATGTGCACAGCAGAGGCACACGAACTAAATCACACATATCGGAAATGCATACAGATGCTGTAATGAAGCACCTTGAATGTACAGTCTTACAAACATTCAGACCCACGGTGTGACTTCAATATATATGCATGACGTATTCGTTCATTTACATAGGACTAAGTTTGACCACATCCACAGTCGCTAGAATAACACAGTAAAGAGGATAGAGGTTGAACGCAACTGGAAAAATTTACGCCTGCCATGCCTTCGTTATAAGAAGAACTGATGGAAAGTGGTACAATTGCCTGTCGTATACAAACAACGAATGATGTCTTCCGCGATGTGATGTGGCTGTTCCGAACACAGAAGGTAAAAACCAAAATATCTGTTCATACTGCTCAAATCCAACAGATACCATGGTAGTTTCATAAGGTCATCTAAAGGACAGCCCACATGCAAGACATGACAACGCGAATGACAGTGCATCACAAACGGTAATAGGACCACTGAGCATCCCAGTATCACACAGGCCCAACCCAACACTCCATTCTGCACTAGTGAATGTCAAGTATCGTGTGAAACCACATGAACAATCTGGCGTGATTTGCGCGGTCCTATACCTCGGGTGTGACGAAAATGATGTGGAGGAAACGGGCAATCAGTCAAACACGTGCGTGCACGAACACAAATTAGCAATACGACGGGTGGACGCTGGGTTGCAATTATAACATTACCGTACGGACACAGTCCACGAGGTCAACGTGGACGAGAGGACAGTTGTCGGGCTAGCAACATGGGGTGGGTAACGGAAACTTTGCACTCGCTGAATTCATTCAGTCACCACGTCGTTAGCATTTTCA
This sequence comes from Paragonimus heterotremus, assembly GCA_013368495.1. NCBI lineage: Eukaryota > Metazoa > Platyhelminthes > Trematoda > Plagiorchiida > Troglotrematidae > Paragonimus > Paragonimus heterotremus. Next base: position 59,052 of record LUCH01000264.1, on the reverse strand, counting down.
GTCGTGCACCAAACGTTAATCTATTCGCATCGGGTTATCATGATTAGTGGTTTCAAATTCATTTGCGTAACTAAAATCGATGACCTGTTCAATTCGCTGAGGTGGTGGTTATTGCCAGTTGGCAACCATTACACTTCCACCGAGACACATGACGATCAGTTTGAAGCTGACGCAGTAAGTGAACAAATTTTTCAATCGTGTGAGTGTGCGGTCTTGCATTTTTCTTCACTAACTTAGTTTGACGCTATTATATGAACACCAACACTGTGTTAAAAAACCGGAAGAAATGCAAAGGAATTCGCCAGGCAGTAAACTGTACTGTCTTCTGTGTTTAGTTTTATTTTCACCTTCCTATATAATTCGCACATATGCATGATTGGAATTACTAGAAACAGCTGCTTACACAGTTTTCCCTTTAAACACTTCAAACGGGAAGCCGCAGTCTCCTGTATCACAGAGGGCAGCGTTGACAAAATTTCTTTGTAAAGCGGTATCCAGAACCTGATTGGCTACACAAACCAAGGCATCGATTTCTCCGTCGGGGCTATATAGCGGTCTGCATGGCTGTTAGTCGTCTTACATGGGTGACAACACAGCCCTAATGTGGACGACCAGGTTGGCATAGCAACGAGCTCGACAAATTCGGATGCACTGACAGACACAAGCAGCGACGTTAATACCGTAATCTGATTGGTTCATTTCGGACTGTGAACCAAATGCGCTACCACCTGTGACGAACCGGAAGATGTAACTTAAAAAACCATTCCAGTTGGATATTAACATCTTCTGCGCTGGTTGTTTAGCCGATTATCTAACGGACTAGTTTCTGACGCCATTTCTTCCGAACTGTAAACTCAACCAGTGTGTTATCAAAATTTACAAAATGGCCAGCATTTCATTGTCCGGTTGGTTCAAGTGCATCAAATATTCTATGTTTGTGTTCTGTCTCATTGCGTGGGTGAGTTGAATAAGTTCCTTACTTCTTCACCAAGTTTTCAATCAGAAAGTTGTTCCCAATTTTTTAGATACAAAGAGCGTCGTTAACTTAATTGTGAAATTTTACATTATGGTAATTCGTCTGTTATTGTTATGTAGTAGCATGTAAATGCAGTATTGCTGGAGTGAAAATGCAGAAAATTCTCGAAATTGTTTGGATGAACATTGTAAATCCAAATATCACAGGTATAAGACAAATGATCTAGAAACGTCGGATTGAACTATATCAGTTATTTGATAGTTGAAAAACTATTGACTGTTCAAACGTTAATTTTTTGTGAAGAAATGGCATTTACAACTTAACAGTATTGTGTGCCTCTGAAATCACCGCCAACGATCATTTTGTCCAATGAGACACTGATCTCCCGATAGACACGATTGAAATGTAACGTCAAACCGTCTGATGGTGCTCATCAGCGAGTAACTGTCATTGCTGGTCATTCCTGTTAACTTCGTTCCATTATCCCAAAATCAAGATTTCCTAGTCAAGTTAAAACTGCATATTTTACATTATCCACTTAATACCGACGGAAGGTACATCGAAAATTTTGCCTGGTATCAATTTAACACTGGCCACTTTTGACTGTTGTTATCGAGATCAATTGGAGTTTCTGTCTCAATCTGTGTGAATGAAACCCCGAATTCGCACTCAAATAGAACCAAATTTCGAATTAAGTAATTGGGTCTGAAACAAGACGGTTCAAAATTGTAACCAAACAGAAGACAACTCATCATCTGTTAATAGTCTAGATTATATCGATTAAAATGAAAAGCCCTACTCATTAGAACAATCGTCCGGGTTACTTTTACAAACATTTTGATTTATATGTTCGGAGAGTAGAAGGTCATCCGTAAAAAATTCACGCCATCGACACTTCCAGAAACATATTGTTTTCATGTGAAAATTGAGCAGACCTGCCATCAAAACCCCTCTTCTAATCGTATATACTAGCTACTAATCGCGAGTGTATGGATTCCCACGTTACCTGAATTTCTCAGATGAACAAACGCGATAGGGAATTAGTTGGCTGCTTTCAATAGACACATACCAAATGTATGCTTAATCACACGATTCGATGAATGATTCATTCCAACTCCACTTAAGAATTGATGCCTTCATCACCGTTTCACAACGTTTAGGGTCACTTATCGCGCATTCTAGTTTTGTCTGGTAATTGTGACTATCGCTCAGTGACTGATTTTCTTAACACGTAGGGTCAATTGTAGATGCTTCTGTGTATTACTGGTGAGTAGTAGGGGATTTGGTTTATTTCAAATTGAACATCACCCACAACTGATCGCAGCTGTTCAATTTGAAATAAACCAAATACCCTACCACTCACCAGTAATCAAATATCGCTCAACAAGTCAATGATTTCTGTGATTTCAACTTGGAGAGAAGTCCTAGTCGAGGGGTCATCGATTGGAGTTAACAGACAGCAACTGTGTCTCCTCTCGAGGCGATCGGGCAACCTGATCATTACTCACAAGCGAAAGTGGTTGAGTGTTCACATATGATAACGTGAGGTCAATGGCGCAGTGGTGATGAAGACGGTTGCCTGCTCATGAACAGCGTGTCCGTGGTTCAAGTTCTGGCAGCGGCGATGATATGCACTACTGACGAGCTCTAATGAGAGCGAAACTCCAGTCTAGTGTTTCTTTTCGAAAGGGGCCGACTGGATAGTCTATGGGAATGCGACAGCTGCTTCGATGTATGCAAAAACTGCCATCAGTTCAGCTGTCTTCAGCTCTGATCAAAGCGGGTTACAATCATGTCCAATGGTTAATAGATATCTTAAGAAAAATGTGTTCATGTTTATTGTGTATCGTTATGCTAATCAGTATAAACTGTCTTTGAGATGAACTAAGTCACTAATGTCGAATGAACAATCAACTACTGTTTTGGTACAGGTAATCCGTGCACCACAGAGTCAGCAAGATACAGTGAACTCCACAGTTGGAAGTTTGGTGACCATAGATGATATTCTGCGTTAAAATGTCATGTTCCCAGCTGTACATAGCTCAGTTAGGCCTGTAATGTCATTGTTGGTGTGCGTGTTCCTCGTTTGATTTGACGTGACTTGTGAAAATCTGGCAATCCTTTGACAAAGTAGCTGACTACGTAGTCTCACAACAACCACTGTGGTTGGTAATTATCTCAGAGTGGCCGTTGACCTTGTGATAAGCGTACGTCGGAGATAACCGTGTGCAAAGTACTTAAGTAGAAGCAACAATGCAGCAGTTGTACGAAAAACCAGAACATGCAAAACTTAGTTTCAACACTAAAAGAGTAATTATTTTCATTTTCATCTTCTACTGAAATGTAAATTATTGAAACTGCGCTGATTTAGTGTACGAAAAAGGGTCGAGAGTTGTAATGGCTAGGGTAACATTCCCCGAATGTAAACTGTGAGTAGTAATCCCAACATCATTTGCAAACACTTGCGAACCTTGCGAGGACAAAATTTAGAGCAGTACATTTTTGCTTCCTTCAATACTACGGCGTCTTCACTATAGCAGTCCTATTATTGTCTCTGGTAACCGAACATTGGTGGTTATTATATTTGCATCCACCTCACGAAATTCACACACCCCCGGATTTTTGTCTGGGGTCGTCAGCTGAATATGGAATGATTCGCTCGGTTCTTTTCAACGGGTTCTCGTACATTTATCTGGTTCGGATTTACTTCCACAAAATTAATGGCATAAGAGTCACTAGCGAGTGTACGGAATTTATATGTTACGAAAACGTGGTGTTGCTCCACGTTATGCTATGCGATTCTTTGAATGCTAACAACTGATGCATTCTCACAAAACGTGGTATTTATGCCTTACCATCATTATTGTAAACATTCAGGGGGCTTGGCTGATATGAACTGAATACCACTCACAGCTGGCTGCAACTTTTGAAGTTATGTTGAACTTTTCAGCCGTCCCGTCTTGAAAGCAAGCCGCTGACCACAGTTTTACGGGTTTTAAAGCTCTTCAATAAAACTATTCTTCGTTATGACCTGAAATTGAATACCGAGCACGTTGCCATAATACAACTTTGTCGAGCTCACATCGTGCATGAATACATTATCATCTGTGAACGCTCCTGCTGTGAATAACGCTCATCTACCCGGATCATCCCAAGAGGATGTACGGAAACGGTTCTGTTAACCCTGGTATTCCAGTCTGGTGTTACTATTTGAAGGGAGATGAGCTGAAACGAGTACTAGCATGATAATACTGCATAGAGGTGTCCGTGCTAGTCAGTTTATAACAGTTCATTAAATAAGGCATACAAGTCTATTAATAATCCTAATTGCAAGTAGCTTAAACGTTCATCTAATATTTGAGACTCCTATTCTTTGAACAACATTGGGTTCTCTGAATCGATTCATCAATCTGAAAGGAAATGCGGAGTGAAACACTTTCGCTCTCTTCAGCAGTACGTCGTCGTAATAAACCATGCGGAAAACCCGACTTGACCCCTATTTATCGGTAAACATTATTACCGATGCATTGGTAACTTTTATACACGCAAAAAAACTTTGGTCTTCAAAAGCTACAATGGCATTAGCTTGACGGGGCTAACCAAATTACATTTTTTACTGATAAGCAGTGTAGTACATTTGACAATGCAGGAGGGATCCAACAACAAAATATCCGGGCTTCGGCTGGTTTCGAAACAGCGACAGGAACTGCATGCATAAACATAACAAGTGCCCTATCAGCCGAACAACAAGATATGCGATTTCAAATTAAGCTAAAACCTAGAATTTTTGTAATTGTGCCTCTTCTGAGTTACACGCTGTCAAGCCACATTAGAATATTGACGAAACCGGGATAGCAGCTGAGTTGCATAATCTCATTATGTGAACCAGTCATTTTGGGATAAGTTGGATCATCCTGTGTGGCAAGTCCTGATCTCTACTTTTGATGTTAGCGCAACCACAAATTAACTGACGGGAAACACAGTGAACGACCTTTTAACCACTGGAGTCAGATGCGGATATGTATCGTTTTGGTAAGTTATGACAAGCACGACACTACAGCTCACCAACTGAGGTGAATTGCTGAATTTGCCTCATCACTGATATTTTCAGTGAGATTGTCCTTGAAATAAAGCCATAGAGCTTTCTTCTTTTAGGAAGATCCATATAGATATTTCACATTTACGTAAATATGGAAACACTTCTCCGAATACAGGGTTAATTAAACCTCTCTCCTACTGGATCGTGCCAGGGTTTCAATTCACCTAAGCATGCTGCGTTTGGGATGTGAGAGGCATACCACCGATAAAATGTAGCTAGTGTCAATACCCGGTCGAATTTTGTAGACAGCTCGTTTTAATTTGCCATCTGGGTGTCCAGCAAGTGAGCCGTACAAAAGTGTGCATCAATTAGAGAAGAAACATCATTAACAGGTTTCCCCTTTAACTGGATTTCACTAGAAATGACACAGTGGGAATCGGAACATTTGTACAGTGTTCCGATCAGTGTCATACATGTGAACCGCTACTAAATACACCTGGCATTGAGCTCGCTCAAATCACTCGTTAAGACCTCTCACCACAATCGTCCTATACACCTTGCTCACCAGTTTGGTGAGGGACGGAAGTAAATATATCGTTAAAATGGAGGAATACCTGACCTGATATTTATTAACTTTCAGAACGTGTATTATAAAGTTCCTGAGTGTCTGAGTGTTATTTTCTTATTAATTTTTTTTACAGGCAAAGCACTCATGGCTGTACATAGTTTCACCCTTCAAAAAGTGCTTCCCAATGAACTATGTAGTTAATTGTTTGCACAGTGAACGTATCTGGCAGAGAAGAACAACACAAGTGGCACCATTTTTCCGAAGTGACAAGCAAATTAATTGACCAGTAACGAATAAAAATAGAACAGTTGACTACAGTTTGAAATTAGACGCATAGTATAGAAAGTACGTTGTTCACACTGACATTAATCGCATCAATGAATTGGTTAACAGTAACTGATGAAATGTTTTGAGCCCAATTATGTTTCGAAATAGACCCGCACAGACATCTTCCTGAGTATGAGAGTTACGTTACGAAATTACTAGAAAAATCCCCCACAATTATTCTTAGGAACTTGACACTTCACTAAACTCGTTCGGTTGAGTTAGAGGTTTCGAATCGATTAGGAGGTACTGAAAGTTGTAATGTCGATTACAGCTAACGAAAAGACTACCGTGGTCAGACAGACTAACTGGGCTTCACAAGCACTGCAATTTGCGTTCAGCCTACGTTCTCGCATTCGGTAATGCACAAAGACTAACAAGAGTTGCTCTCGAGATTAGTCTTTTTCTTCGAAAGGAAGTAATCAAAGCGCACGTCAAAATATAAACCAGTGACTGAGTTAGTAATTAATTACTGTATCATTATGCAGTAGTAGTAGTAGTCTGGTTGATGAAGCCCGATGCTCTAGGTGGCTCAATGTCAGCAGAACTTTCAAAATGACTTTTGTGTTTTGTACTCGGTACCCAGTGAAAGAGCACTGAATTGTGTGCGAAACATCCCGCCTAAGCTCTAACTTTCGAATTAATTCCACAATTCCAGATTTATTCACTTTGTCAAGTACCACTGAAAAATAAATCAGTCCAGTAATTCATAACTTGAAATTAGTTGTCAAGTCAGGATTTTGTGAAATTTAATACAGTATGAACCTAATGTCATCTTGGGATTACGAACATGGTTACTGTGGTGCCGTGTCAAATGTTCCAACGACGGCAGGTCATGGTAATTTCAATGCTTGAACAAAAGACTTTCCGCAGCCGGATTCCGATCGTCTCCGCAGCAGCCAAGATGCGACATATCACACCTCTGATGTGAACACATGCGACATGGTAGATCGGTCTGAATGCGACATCCACATTGACTCTGTGACTCGTATCGACGAGGTGGGCCAAAATTGCGCTGGAAATCATTCGTTTTTGTCCGGTCGTCAGCCAAGCTGGACGATGTTCGCGTATTCTCTCCGACAAGCGCCTTGTTGTGCGACCAATGTAAACTCTTCCACAGGAACAAATGAATGAGTAGATACAAAACAAGGTAGCACCACTGGGCACTGCATCTTTGAGTTGAGGGCGTACAGGTGGCTTAGTGGAGAACGTTAGTCTTAGTTTTGCAGCATGAAACCTTCTCATCAGGGTCGTGTCGAGCCTTCTGGTCAGCGATACACTTGATAATTCGTCCTTGTAAGGCAAATTCATATAGATGGCTTTCCGGTCTAAGCGGAACTAAACAAAGAATTGCAAGAAATATCAAATCTCTTTCAATTGTTGTGGATGTAGTCTATCTGTTTATCGGTTAGTCTTCACAGCCAATATGATTAGTGTGGGATAGAATGGACATGGCATAGGTGATAATTAGGCAATGAGGAAATAATGTATCGCTTTTGACTGGATGGAGGTCGTGAGTGTATTCCAACAGAGATACAAACGACAACAACAGAACAACAAAGTTTCTGGATAAGAAAGTAACACATTGTTCGACACAGTGGTGGTCTGAGTGATTTATTAAGCTTAACACACACACATACGACAGACTGATTTTATCTAATCTGTCATGCCTCATTTAGACATGTCACACGACCATCTCAGTATGCATTGTTTGTCATCCATCAGCAATACTTGCCATGCCTTGGATTCCCACTTCCCTTTGAAAAAATAGTTTTTGAAACCGGAATAATTTACTGGCGAATAATTCGTCTGAACTGTGGAGATGTTGATGATTTTGAAATCATGTTAACAAGTGAGAGTAACATGGAGGGACGAATAAGAACGAGCGATTGAACAAACTCCTGGAAACATGTAAACGACCTTTGTCGACACACAAAGTCAAGGACAAGCGATAAACAAACAAACGTGCTGACGAGTCGTTAGCCTGAATGTTTTGTTCAACAACGGATCCTAGTATGGATTTGATACGTCACACCATCTCATCCCTCGCTGTTCGCCGTTCATATATCCATATATATATATATATACTTGGAAAAGGCAGACACCGAGTAATGAACGGTTTGTTGTACCGTTTCAGATGCACACTGGGATCTATTATCAAGTCGATAATTGGGTGCCGGAATGAAATTCTGTCACTCGCCGTGTTTGCCTGTCCATTTGCCTAAGCTCGTCCTACGTTTTAGCGTCAGTGATGCTGACGCTGTTGTGGCTATCCGTGTCTATGTAGCGATTGAACGAATTCCGCGTGTGCAGAGTTTCCGTTCCGCTTTACATCTTGCTAGCTGGACAACTGTCGCCTAGTCCATGTTGACCTCGTGGCCTGTGTCCGTATGGTGATGCTATAATTGCAACCCAGCGTCGACCCGTCGCATTGCTAATTTATGTTCGTGCACGCACGTGTTTGGCTGATTACCCGTTTCTTCCACGTAATGTTTGTTACAGCTGAGGCTTGGGACCTCGCAAATCACGCCAGATTGTTCATGTGGTTTCACACGATACTTGACATTCACTAGTGCAGAATGGCGTGTTGGGTTCGACCTGTGTGACACTCGGATGCCTAGTGGTTCTAGTATTGTTTTCGATATTTCAGATTTACGAGAAACATATACTACTGTCATCCGCGTTTTCGTGTCCTATATGTGCAGTTGTTGTGGGCTGTCCTTTAGATGCCTTTATGAGACTACTACGGTTCCTATTGGATTTGAGCAGTTTGAACAGATATTCTGGTTCTTATCTTCTACGTTCAGAACAGGCATATCACGTGAAACAATTTTCAAACGTAGTGTTTGAGATGACAAGTTGATTGGTTGATGCGGAACTCGAGAACGACTCCAGGTGTTTCTGGTATATGATAGGTAATTGTTTCAATCTTGCCCTGAGTTGTTCTGATAACGAACCCTCCGATATACGGTAGACGTAAATTTTTCCCGTTTGCGTTCGACCCCTATTCTCTCTATTGTGTTTTTCTAACGACTGTGGCTGTGGTCAAACTTAGTCCTATGTAAATGAACGAATACGTCATGTATATACATTGAAGTCACACCGTGGGTGTGAATGGCTGAAAGACTGTACACTGAAAGTGCTTCAGAACAGCAGACTTTGAGCCAATTCTCCAAGAATAGTTCGTTGTTATCTTGTAAGTACTGGGTTTAACCAACCGAGTCAATTCTGCTGGGGATCGATCCATCCTAATTCAGGAATTTCAAACCCTCTGTTAAGTATATGTCACATTTATACATATCCGTCAAATTTAGATGGTTCGGTATTAGATCAGCTAATCCTTCTACTGTTCGTCAGTTAAGTTGTTTCTAGCTGAAGCCTGAACGTGGGAACGCCTGACTTCCGAGTGTCCATTGAGATAAAGATAGGACGAGTAAAACGTATTTCCTATATTTTGGCTCGGAGTTTTGGCATGAATTAGGTGACAGTATGATAGATTAGTCACATTAGTGTCATCCTCTTTGGTCCTTTTATCTGGTGCTCTGATGAACACTTTGGATAATGATCATGGTCAAGATGGTAAGAAACCTATATCATATAGATTGAATACCATCTACAATTAATCACAGATGCCGCATCTCCATCGACTTTCCAGTCGGCCTATTTCAAAAAGAGGCGCTAAACTCCAGTTTCGCTCTCATTAGAGCTTATCAGTTGTGCTTATCCTTGCCACGGCCGGACTGAAACTGCGACCAAGCTTCATGAGGGAACCGCGTTGACTGCTGTGGTGTTTAATGTACATGAAGAGCAGAATCTCCTACTACACATCACTAACCCTAAGACCGCTCAAGAAGTTGATGATTTCCGGGATTTTAACTTAGAGAGAAGTCTTAATCGAAGGCTGATCGATCGGAGTTAACATGACAGTTACTGTCTTCTGTCGAGGTGATCGGGCAGTCAGAGCATTACTCACAAGCGAAAGTGGTTGAATGTTCACATATGATAATTCGGTCGTGCTTAGTGCGAGGTTAATGGCACTTTTGTCTGAGGCGAATTCGAACAACTTGGATAATCATTTCCATCTGAGTAATAAAACAATATCATTGCGCTATCTTGTCGAGAACTGATGTAAATATTTTGTTTGATATAATGCGCAGGTAATCGGGATAATCACCTTCATTATCGGAATCGTTGCTCGTGTGACCGGTAGCTTTGGACTATTGGATTCTCACATCCCGGCAGTACATTCAGGTGAGCAATAAAATTTTTGTTTCTTGTATCTTCTTAGTATACTTACCTATTGTTTTTCACCTTTGATATATTCACAAAATCAGGTATCTTTTTTGATGTACTTTGATGAACTTGTAACTTCGAACACAGTTGGCTTTATGTTCACCCAGCATATGTGAAACTGTTCCTCTGATGTTGCCATGCAGTTGTGGGTGTCAGCGTGAACAATGAGGAGCACTTTCTTCCTAAGACACAAATTGATCGAGTGTTGTTTCTTTATAAAAACATCTTAAGTACTCGAAGTGTTTTTCACGATGACGCAGCTACTGTTCAATGATATCAAATAAGACACTTTTATTTTGTCAATAAAAGCATAAAATTTTCTTATCTTGTAATCATATATTACACACGTATATTTTGATTGAAAAGTTTCCAGAAGCATTATGTCCTTCAGGGATCATTTTTTACTCTTGGTTTGAATCAATCCCTAAAGTCACTCCGAACTGCCAAATGAGTCGCACGAAATGCAAACAATATTGGTTTGTCATTTCGGTAACACTGTGTTCAAGTCTACTTCGACAGTATTGTTAATTTATGTGTATAAGTAAAGCCTTGATACGCGGTAATATGTTTGCTATACCATAGCCTAAAACAGCTTGCATATCTGAAATATTTTTGAGGTGGTGTTTGTCCGCTAACTGTCGCTATAACAAGTCAGTGCCTGATGAAACGTTCGTACTTCGTAATCGGGTTCTGGTGTAAGAGTGGTGTCTCAATTCATTAAACTTCAACTTTTCATGATCCACATTATTTCTCGGAACAAATCTTTCGGTTTGACTTCCAACACAGAATCGTATATTTATAAGCATTTCGTTTTTTTGTTGTTAAATTTCAAACAGCTCAAAAGCGTCCCGGGAACTTAGTTAATTGGGTGTTCAGAAATATGCACGTTTTAGGTATGAAATATGATGCGATAAAAAACATACCGTTCTCCTCGAAATCAGCCAACATTTTATTTCGGTAATTTTATCTAATGAGTCCAACTTTAGCTTTGCTCATCAGCTGTGGTAATTTCGATTACGTTTATTGAGTAGTGGTTGGTAACTAGGGTACAAATAAACCGGATATTGATGGGATTCTGTGCAATCATGCTGCTGACGACTTCATTCGTAAAGTTTATATAAGGTGACTGAGATTTTCAAAGTAAACATATTGTAGCTGTTTTTTTTTGGGCCAACCACTAGATGAATACTTGGCAAGCGACTTGTTCTGGGCATACCGAAATCCGATACGTAACGGACTGAGCCGCTGTGATTCGATTCTGACAGATGAAGTACTGAATCAACGTTTTACCAACAATGCCTACCCGTTAACCATTTCACATAGGTAGTTTCACAGATTTACTTGATAGGATAACATCTGTGTGAAATGTTCGTCTATTTGCTGGAATTCAACCAATAAATTTAACTTCATGTCTCCTCCCGGCATGTGCTGTAACAAATGTTTCGCCTAATATGACATTTCGAAGCTACTAACATACCATCGTAACTCAGCCAGTTGAACACATGTTGTACGAAACCATGTGATTGCTATTTTTGGTTTGACACCAATCAAGGTCCAGAAATTTCGCATTATGAACACTTCATATTTCACCATTTCTTACAAACTGCCCATGTTAATTTTGCTACTCTAGGTGACTGCCCATTTATTCCTCGTCCAAAATGATCGTATTAAACATCCGTTATGAGCAGTAAAGCTAGAAATACTCGAAAGAAAAGCTAGGCGAGGAAAATTACATGAGGAATTCTTTTGACTCACCTACCGTTTCTTGTTTGTTGTCAAGACATTAGGTGATATGAGGCGGTAGTGATCCCTATTGAATAGAAGCGTTCTCCCAGACAATAGGGTGAGTAATAACGTATAAGTGTATTATCATGAGTATCTTGAACTAATTTAAAGTTTTAAGAAGGATGCTACCTTGTTGGAAAAAACCCTAATCTTATAGTACAGTCCGCACCCTTCAAGGATTTACTGCTGATCAAGAGAAGCTTTGACTCACTTGCGTATTCCATGTATAGAACAGAGGGAATGAAATAGGGAATCTAGCATGTACGTAAGTTTCAAACAGATTTTGTTCATTAGTCGAAGGCGTTCAGTTACTAGAAAATGAAGGAATATTTTAGATGAGGCCATTTTTCAAAAGCTCTCTTTGTCTTAAAGAAAGGCTGGTGGGGGCTTCGTGATGCTGACTGTTGACGGGTGGTTGACGTTCATACTTGGAGGCGGTTTTTATAATTCAGCTCGTTCCTTTCAAATTAAGCGCCACATGAATCTCCTTCTCATCAAAGTGTGTCACTGGTGTATATCTCAGTCTGAACATGAGGTTCTATTAGGACTACTGTGAGGATGAATCAAATGTGACAACCTTCTCTTATCGGACAATCATTTGTGAACGCTAAGTCACACCGACGTGTGAATAGTGTTCAGGTTGCTGGACTGTTTCAAGGACAGAAAGAACGATAGCGTTAGTATCCACTTCAAAAATAAATGAGTGCGGAACCTACGTTCAGAAGTGTGTGGTTTTTAGTTTCAATGTGAAAAGTAATCACTTATGCTGAACTTGTTAGTATTTTTTGAAAACAAGATTTCTACTCACGTTTTTTTCAGCAGTCTGCATTTTCAGTCTGTTTGATACATACTCGGATAATTCCCTGCATTTTGTCATCTAATGTAACTCATAACATGTTATACAACAAAATGTACTAGACCTTCGGAATGTGCTGACTTTTATAAGCAAAACCAATGTGGTATAATAGTAATTAGTAGATGACAACTGAATTTTCTTTAGTGAACAGAATCTACTTATAGATTCCTGGTGCTGATCTTTCTACCCATAAGTACATGGATGAAATTATCATCAGTGATGACCCCACATTGCACTGTCTGTACTCTAGTACATTTATTATAATGGGTAACACACATCATAAGATGAGTGCTTGAAAAATGTCCTTTCCACGTTAAGTATGATCTTTCCGTTCGACCTTCAGTTCAGCCGTAAGTTTGTTTTGATTAATTACCGGCCCAGTCAAAAAGGATGCACCGCCAATCGTTGAACTAAGGGATTCGAAAGTGCGCTAACAAAGTCGAACATTCGACAAATTTCTCATTGGAAGCATTTGACTTTCTACGAAATTGTTAAAAGTCCTAATTCACACCTGATACATTTGCTTTAGCCTGAACTGCGTTGGGCAATAAATTTCGATTACGGACTTAAGTATTTGAATAAGCAATGGCTAGCACTTTTTACCTTCCTGAAGTTCCGTTACAAGCTGACGCTACACGAGTATCGGTGGTTTCCTCGTTTGGATAGCGGTCACTGGCAGCAGGGCCTTTTTACGAACAAACATTTATCGAATTGCGATCAATTGTAGGTGATGCTTAATTTATATGAGAGTAAGATATTTTAAACGAGGACGCTGCTAACTTTTCATCGGTTACTACGACGAAAATAAACTACCCTTGTAACAGAAGGTAAAGACTTGTTAATTTGAAAACATGTATGCACTACATGTGAGTGACAAATTGTTGTATAATAGACGGCTTCGTTTGTGAGTAGTATAGTGCATACATTGAGGAATCAAAAAGCAAGCCTCAACGCCAGCAAGACGATGGACCAGAAGCGACTATCGGAATAGTGTGTATGCATTATGGAGGAAGTGCCATCAGGACGAATGACAACGTACTGCTACCCGGTGTGTGTGAATGCACATGAGCCTTACAAATGGGTGTACATGTTCGTGGTTCTGTCTTTTAACACAATCTGTACAGGAGTTCGTGCAATAAACAACTTTGCAACCCAAGTGTCTTTTGGGGTCACAACAAAATCAATTTATATGCTCAGTGTCTCCATTGGTGCTGTCAGCGGCGTTCGAGTAGCGTGAATTATTGTTCCATTGACGGAAGAATATTTGAACATCCGTGGGTCGCTTCGGACAACCAAATAGTCCACTATGTAGCAACAACAGTGAAGGATAGAACTCAAATTAATGAAAAATGCCCGTAAAGGATATAACGTATTATCAGGGTTTAAGAACCCTACATAATATTTCGACATAAAAACCTGTCGGATCATCCGGCAGCTTGTGAGGCGAGAGTTAAACATCATGGTACGTTCAGAAGGATCTGTTAGGAGTGACTGGAAACTCTCAGTTTGCTAACAGGCAACCCAACGAATTCACATCTTCGAAATATCTGTGGATATCAGCTCAACGTCAATAAGCCGTTTGGTATGACTTTAATGTTACTTGGTGAAATTGATCCTGTAATCTACTGTGCGAAGTCAAGCAAACGCTAATTAGGATTGGGGCTGAATAAGCCTACCGGTCACGAACAATGGTACGTGGTGCTGTAGATCAATGGAAACATCAAGACTTTTTCCCCAATTTATACTCATTTCTCCGTCAATCACGAGGCCAGTCTTAATGTCTCCGGTTGAGTTTCCGTTACGCGTCTGTATGTGGTAGATATATGCAGAGTAGAGCGCAATTTGTAGTTGAATCCGTTTCCAGGATTGGGTGTTCTAGCACACACAAACGACAGTAGGAGGAAGCTGTGAATGATCATCCCCTTATGACCCCACTGTTTGTTTCTGTTGAAAAAACACTGTCAATGAATTCTTATGAGTGGACTATCCAAAATTACTTCATTACTCGTTACACTTCAAATGATGCTCGAAAGTAATTCTGTGGAACGCTACCCAAATATCACTTGCCATCCATCTTACCTACCGCACAGATAACATCACTGTAACATATGGCAAAAGTTCTTGGGGATCCGACTAGATAGATAACCGCCTGTAATTTGTTGGCCAATGATCAGCAAATCCTTAAGATTGCGGTAGTAGTCTAAATGTTTAAAATTTTAATGGAAGTGCCCTTCGTGTTATTTTGTACATGTGTATTCGTTTTATGGTGGTAGTTGGCAAATTAAGTACCAGACTGTTAACATGTAGAAACGCGGTCAGCAGAGTCGCAAGCTTGCAATCACCCATTGAGACTGAGTTTCGCAATTGCATTTCGGCTCTCAGACGTAATACGCCTGATGGCCGAGATGATCTCATGACGGAATTCTTAAAAAACTGTGGGGAGGCGTTAGCAGTGGCTTTGACTCAGCTGTTTCAACTTGTGTGGACGACGGAGACCATCCCTGCCTGCTAGAGTCACGCTATAATAGTTTCCATATCCAAAGAAAGTGTCCGGGGCTCTTGCGAAAACCACAGTAGAATTAGTTTGATCCCAGTCATGTCCAGGGTTCTGGCATCCATTATACTTCGTCGACTCACTGCAGTTCAAGATTTGAACATTAGAGAAGAACAAGCAGGGTTTCCTCCTGGCCGGGGATGTATAGATCATATTTTCACGCTTCGTCAAATTTTGGGCAGCGTCATGTATACAGCCGACCAACAATTGACATATTTTTCGATCGTAAAGGTGCGTTCGATTCGATGGATCGATCTACACCTTCAGAGTAGCTTAAACACATGGATGTACCGACAAAGTATGTGAACAGACTGTCGGCACTTTATTCCCATACCCCAGAACAGGTTAGGGTTTACGGTGACGTGACTGACAGCTTCAACACCATGAGCGGCATACGTCAAGGCTGTCCAGTTTGACTATTTTCGTTTAATTTTGTAACGGACATTATAATGGAAGGGTTTCTCTGGCACTCACAAGATGTCGATGTGGACCTCCTACTTGGTAAAAGGCTGACTGATCTGGATCATGCTAGCGATAAGGTTTCGCTGTTTGACAGTTTCCAAGCAGCACAAGCAACTTTTAAGGCAACAAAACACGGATAGAAGACATGAACCGTCTTCAGGTATTTAACCACCGGTGTTTGCTTTCGATCGCTCGTGTTGAGTGGCCCTAATTAATAAGTAACGAGAAGTTTAAAAAATGGGTATTCAGTAGTGATTGCCAAGCGAGTTAATTTGTTCAGTCCTTACACTTGCACAGACTTAGGTGGTTAGATCATGTATTAAGGGTGCCAGCTAGTCGTTTGCCACATCGAGCACTCCACCGATGAGGTGGCCGATTGGCGCAAGGTGCAAGGTGGACAGATGATGACCTGTCGTGGACAAGTGATATCGTTCACGAAGGAGTTGGTCATTGTAGATCGGGTTAGTCTCCCAGGCTGGTAACCTTGTGACTCACAGTTTTGGTGGCTTGAGATGTTAGGTAAGATGGCGGCTAACGGAGCTCAGTGGCGCGAATGTTGTCATTGTTTAACTGAGTTGTCTGTGAATGACGCGGGACAGTGATGACGCCTTATTTTCACTTACAGTTTGATTGTTTGTGTGCATGCTGTAGGCACACGGATGTCAAAAGTTCGAATATAAACGTAGCTATTATTCTGCTAGCAGTTAGGTCCGTTCTCATCATCATTCTTCTCTCTTTCTGTATAGGGTTTGCTTTATTCCTCCTGGTTGTGAGGTTGTTAAACAGCAGTGTATACCACCAATGTATTGCTGTCTATGTTGAAGTATGTGGTGATAAAGTTACGAGGTTAATGTGCGAGACATCAAGACAAAGCTTAGTGTTGAAACGTTAATGAGAACAGCACAATAAAGTCTGTTGTAAAATTATAAACTCCGAAAACCCACGAGTTGTCTGATTTTCAACTGTAATAGAATTGTTGTAACTAAGCTTGCTTTTTAACTCACATGGAAGTTACTGATTCATGAAGTTCAGTTTTTTTGAACCTCCCGTATATCAGATTTTCTGAGTGGTATGACCAAATATAGTTTTTGGCACTAAAACACAATTCGTTGATGCATGATATGCACGAAATACGGTATCTACAACCCCATGTTTCGTCAGACTTGGTTTGTTCTCCCGTTCGCGTTTGTGACTGCAGAAGGGAGAAAAGGAATTCTAGTTTCATGTTTCACAGTGATACAGAACGAACTCACGCGCAACTAGAAGTACATTTCGCTATTATTCCGTTCAGTGTGAGTACGCTATCTCCTCTTGCACGACATAATCGACACGCGACTCCAGACTATATCTCGACATAATGGCATTTCAGACGTGAGCACAGTTTTTATTTGAACGTTCATTGCCGTTAGGTTTTGTGCAGCCAACTCGGGTTGATGGTTAAACAATATGTCGTACACTAGTTTTTATTAATATGGATGTATAAAGTTCTTCCTTACGCATGCACCTCAATTATCATGACAATGCTCGAACTAGGCGTACAAAACTTTAATCTGTACACAAAACCACGAACTCATACGGTCACTCTTTTTAGTCAGTTAAATTTCACGCCTGTCTTCAGACTTACAGCAGTCTACAATTGTAACTTGCAAGCGCATTTCCATTGATTTTCTCTCTTCTCTCGTCCTCCATCCATGTGAACGATTCACGGCCTGTTTGAACCATCACACACACAGACGCAGACGTACGAACATTGTAAATTGGTGATTAGAAGGGCGGAAGATCTTGTAAAGGTTCTGGTGAACTACTAACAATTAACAGCCTCTCTCGTCGTGGTATCATAATAACGTTGATACTTATGCCATAACACAGAAGAACACCGGTTCATAACAAGAAAGCCGCGTTGTTGATTAACACTATTGCTGTGACGTCTGAATGAGTTTTAGTGTGCACAAAAATGATGCCGATCTTTAAAACTTTGGCTTGAATTTACTCATCACAATCACGTCGTACACAAATTCTGTCAAAGAAATTTTCTTTGCGTTACTGTTGTAAAGTACTGCGGAGTGTTCACGCTCAAACAGTCAGTCCACCAAGAACTTCTCCACGTGTGTGACCTACCAGGTATGGGTAGGCCAAAGAAAGTCTGAACCAGCAACTTTGGTAGTAAATGTCTTATAGGTGAGTTTCTATCCATTAGACCAAGATCGCGTATGATGAACTAATTTATGTGTATGACATTCAGTTTGTTCACGCTCGGTGGAATGGTTGGACACAGTCCACCCTTTATTCATTCGACAGTCGTTAGTTCAGATAACATTTTATCAAAACACACAAGATTGAGATATTGTGAAGCACTTGTTGAATATAAGAATTGTAAGAAATGTAGACGGGTTCGTGGAGAAAAGTGCTCTCTTTCCTACAGGAAAGTAGCATTGACAGTTGAAACTAACAACAAGAGGTTTTTTGTTTAACTGGTGAAGAGTGAGCAAATTTTGGTTACCCATGAGGAATTAAAGTGAAGCATTGGACAAGTAGGCATACATGTTAAGATTTATATGAATTCCGTCAATGAGCATAGGCCTGTGAAATACGGATCACATGACGAACAATTTATATAAGGTCGTGTTGAGACAAAACGTTTGGTTATTTACCTCATCTAAGTCGGTAGTTAGTAAGAGCAATAGCAGTTGAACACAAACAGTAAAACATACCAAATTCAACTGAGATTACCCGTTGGTAAATAAGTCTATAAATTCGTAGATTGCGTGTAGCAACTGAAAAACATTACCTAGAGAATCTGCTCTCGCAACCAAGTTATTTCTAATAACATTCACATGAGGCTACCGATTTCATCAACTGATCATCGGTTCTACAACAGGAACCTTAATTTTCGACAAGTGATAATTGTGATTTACGGTTTATGATCAGGGTTAACTGGTGATTGTCAACTCATCAAAGCCTCGGCCGTAGACGCCATTCTAACGTTCAAAACTCCGCCTCCTGGCTTACACTGCCCTTATCACTGTTGGAAACCTAAAAAATAATCTATTATCGATATACCCTTATCTTACACAAAAGTGTTATATTCCGCCCACGCATTTTAATAAAAACACCTCACAGCACAATGCTAACTGAGTTATTGTGTTCCCGTTATCCATGTAGGCCTAATGGGGGATTGACGATTTGTAAAAGTTCTCCGAAATAGGAAAACCTTATAGCTGAGGATGGAAATGAATTATCGCAGATTAAACACGATGACTATAGACAAAACTCGCAACGTGATCCTAAGAAGATCGATCCTTCCACAAGACCGACCTAAAAGAAATAATTGATTGGACAAATCCATGAATATCAGCGCAGCGTCTATTAAACAGTTAGATGACGTTATCTTATTGGTTGATTGAAGCGTACATACAAACGGAAGTCTAAAAATATGCCAGAACGATTTTCCACGTTTATTGTCTGATACACTCACTTACACAGAGTGTTTGTTTTACTTTTTCTAAAGTAATTTTTGAATCCCTTTTTCCGTTAGATGATTGGTGAGACACTTTTGAAATGTGTCCAATGGATATCACGTAGTAGTAATGCGTCTTCATTCAAACTCTTAATTTTATCGTGTTAGTTCGCTTACGTTCCTCGTAAAGTTCATTATTGTAGAAATGTCTTCTAGGTTTCCATTCGAGCTATTGTAAGTTACGAAACGCAGTTGTTTTATCATTTATTGCCGATTGTCTTAGAATTGTGAAAAGACTTATACAGCATAATTAATTGTTGTCGTTAAGATGATTTATAATCATTCTTCAGTGGCAGTATGAACACGATTTTAAGACTGAGACTGTGGAGATCAGAAAATCAAAGCGATCTCAACGCCTTACAATGTTAACTTTGCATGGTCAGGTTCATTACATGGAGTAGACCAGATAAGCATTTGAACCGCTGACCCCTATGTTAAGTATCAAATTTGTTGATCACTCAACCAATGGGAAAAGACGATGAAGTCTAAATGTTGCTGACGTGCTTGGACATATAATCTTTTATTCATGTTTTCAGTTAATGGAGTAAACACGACAAAGGTTGATTATTCAGATTGACCTTCATTGGGTTATTCCTTGCATTGTTTTTGCTACCTACATGCTTCTTGTGAGCGCCACTTACCGGTTTGTTCTGTGTCCCACAGGAGCCAATCTGCTTATAGCTGTTGGTCTTTTCATCACGATCATGGGCTTCTTAGGCTGTTGTGGAACCATTCGAGAAAGTCAGTTGATGTTATTCTTGGTGAGTTTTTGATTGTACTTCTTTCCCATTTTATCACACGAGGTTATCCGTGTGAATCAAATTTTATCCATCATGATGTGATGATGACGATATTAAGTTTTATTCTCAAGATTGCTGGTCATTTTCTAACTAATAGTAAACTTAAATGTTTGATTCATTTTTATTCGTCCCTAATGAATTGTAAGGTAGCAATCCAATCAAGCTTCATGAAGACGGTTACGTCAAATCTGTGCCATGTCACTGTTTCAGTATTTTCCGTTAAGCCATAAATAAAAGGATGTTTCCGACAACCTGTATGAGGGGTTTTATCGACAACCTGAGTATAAGGCATTTGTATGAAGTAATCACTTGTATAATGTACCACATAAATGATTTGGCAAACTTTTCACCGATTTCAGACTATTCTGGCTTATGAGACATGATTACGTAACGAGTACCGGATTGCGTGTAAAGAAAGGGAATGAGTGCAATTATATAGTTGATCCCGTTCCCTTTAAATCTATTCAGCCGGAATAGGTCCGAAATTTCATGGGAAGCCCTAAGTCTTCACTAAAGGACTTTGTGTACACAGTTAGGGAAAGTGTAGACGGAAATGGAGCCTGTGATTGTTAACAAACGACCTTTAACGTTTCTGTCATGGGTACTAGGAACGCGATAGAACGGACGAAATAATTTTGCTAGGTTGACTGCTTCAAATTTGCAATGATCGTATATGAACACAACATTGCCTAGTCAGTTATACCGAATGCGTTCACAAAGTTTTCATGCCTTGTTATCAATGTACTGTTACCCTTTCGTAAAAACGACTACTATTGTCACCGTCTAAAGGATACTGCTGAGTTTTCTTGCGGCTTAATAGTTGTTTTATTGGGTTTTACCAGACGTTGCTGACCTTGGAACATCAGGAGTTATGGACATACCTTTAGTCTGTACTATGCAACTTACATAGTTTTACATTTTCCACAATACAAGTGTGAATAAACCGCTCCGGGTGACCCTTTCGTTTTCAGATTTACAACAAGTAACTCATTTTCAAGTTGCTGTGTGACTGACTTTTCCGATTAACCCAGCTAAAGGTGTAGAATGGTTGGAGTATCCGAGTGGTTTGTTAACGCTTGTTTAAGAGGCGCCCTTTGTTAGGTCCGCGATTCAGCCATGCTTAATAAAAAAATAGATCCACGTATGTAAAACTAAAGCCCCTGCGGTCGCACAACTACATAACAGCTGTGCTTCCAGACTGCAACTCATGTCACTCCTGAAATTCATTAACGTCAATTCGGTGCTTTAGTAGACAAAAGGTTGTATTGTCATTCTGACACTTGCAAACAAACCGTAGAGTTCATTCCTTGGGATATGGGGTGATGAGGGGACCCAGCCTGTTCATATCGGGTGTTCATCATTTCGCTGCTACCAACTGCCTCCTAGCCTTTTCAGAACGACAGATTGTAGGCTTAAACGTTTCGCCAAAAACTGAGATGTAGTCAGTCGTGATTTACACATGCTGTTTAAACCAGTGAAGGAAAGTTTCTACCTCTGTTTGTTACAGAAGGGAGGGTTGGCAAGCTACTATCTTTCTACATGCAATTGGAAAGCGAAACATTCGTTGATTGCTTTTAGCAGCTTTTTTTATGTGGATCTGACAACTAGAGCTACCTGCCTATATCCAATCGATTTCCATCCGTTTCAAGCAGTAAATTTATGAGACCATTGTCTCTTTTTCTGTCCAACAAAATGACAAAAACAGACAGTGCACTAGTGGAAGCATGTTTTTGGTAAGTAAACCGAAACAACAGGCTGAACAAGCGGAAGTCTACAACATTGTTCATAACAAACCATGTTAATTGTTTTGCATTCATGATGAGTAGTAGGGGATTTGGATTTTCATATAGATTGAACATCACCCACAATTGATCGCAGCTGTCGCATTCCCATAGACTTTCCAGTCGGCCCATTTCGAAAAGAAGCACTAGACTCGAGTTTCGCTCTCATTAGAGCTCGTCAGTAGTGCATATCATTGCCACTGCCGGGACTTGAACCACGAACATTCAGTTTATGAGGCAACCGTGTTTACCACTGCGCCATTGACATCACATTAGGCACGACCGGATTATCATATGTGAACACTCAACCACTTTCGTTGGTGAGTAGTTATCAGGTTGCCCGATCACAGCACTATTGACGAGCTCTAATGAGAGCGAAACTCGAGTCTAGTGCTTCTTTTCGAAATGGGCCGACTGGAAAGTCAATGCTAATGCGACAGCTGCGATCAATTGTGGGTGATGTTCAATCTATATGAAAATCCAAATCCCCTACTACTCATCATTAATCAAATACCGCTCAACAAGTCAATGAATTCTGATTTCAACTTGGAGAGAAGTCCTAGCCGAGGGGTCATCGATTGGAGTTAACAGACAGTAACTGTGTCTCCTCTCGAGGCGATCGGGCAACCTGATCATTATTCACAAGCGAAAGTGGTTGAGTGTTTTGCATTCATTTGAAATCGTCGTCTACAAAATTCATGACCTTTATCCCATCTGGCAGTGTTCGCGCTGTGTCCAAGCCCTTATCTCTTAAACACAATACCAAGTAGCAACGTTTCCTAATGATATTGCATGATCATTGCAGTAAGCATTAGATTATTTGATTAGTGAATCCAGCACAAATATTGATTGTCTGCAGTTCGTTCAATAAAATTAGAAGTATGGAATGCTCAGCATGAATGTCTACCAACTTCACTTATTGACTGGTCTTGATTTGGTTTTGATGTGGGAATGGGGGTGAGATTCCGAGTGCTGACCGTTGTCGAGGCCATTCGTATCCGATTGCGCAACCCTGAACTCTGCGCTCAGAAGAAGTTTGTGTGGACACTTAACCTCCCCTGGCCCACAGTCAATCAAGCCCACGATTCGGAACAGTGATTGCGTAACGCCGTCCGTAACCTCTATTGACCGTATTTCTGACTCATTCTAGTCACTGTTTTGTCATATTTACTATGTTGTAATTAGCGTGATGATCAAACACAGAAAATAAGTCAAGTTCGCTACTTTGTCATTCTCAAGGATGTAGTTACTTCGCTGGGAGGAAACCTCATTAACGAGAATAGCTTTGTACTAGCAGAAGCGCATGATTCACGTGCAAGTCGAATCTCTGTACTTAAACATACGATAAAAGACAAATTCAGTAATCATCCGGTCAAGGGAGATGACAATCAAAGGGAAGACTCAAGCTCAACAGTTGCGTATGACATAAAACTTTAAGTGCAACTTTTCTGCAGGCATTTAATCATTTTGACAAAATGTGACTGATTAATGTTGTTACTTTTAAGCACAAAATTTACACTTTTTAACCGAACGATTAATTGGTGACTGAAGTGGAAAGAATAAAGCTGTTAAAGATTGTATATCTTTAGGCGTAGAATCGCAAAACAGTAGTAACACCTGAAACTTGAAAAAGGGGTGCAGTATCAGAATTAAAATGACCTACTCTTACCAAGATAAGCCTTTAAAACGGAAATAGAACCAGAGGAAATCACATATTAAGGAAGAACCCTCCATATTTTACAATTTCGCGGTGAGAACACCCCCACGACGATATTCCAACCAGCCATGTTGGACTTCTGTTTTGAGAGGGTCGTCTTTCAGCGAACTGCTACGAGCCATGGTGAGCATAGAACCATATTAGTAGCAAGGTTAAAGTCACGTGTAAGCCAGTGGCACTAGAAAGAATATAAATCAAAAGCTGATAATCAGGCTTTATAAGATTTAGCATGAAGACCTCAAAAGATTTAAGTGAGACGTTGATGTGCTCTCTAAGGAGCGTTTTATCCTCTCGAGGACAATTTGGCTGGAACAGACCTTGCTCATTTTCAAGCCAACCACAAAACGGCTCATCGATTTTAGCCTATGAGCCAAAGGAGGCGTCAAGCTGTAAATCGCTTGATCATCGCTGTTCCGAACACTGTGTTTGACAATGTAAGTTGTTAACATAGCTGAACAAGGAGAACACGGTGCTTGCATCATCAGTCAAACTGTGATCAGACTTTGCAACACCAAGTAAAATGCACGGTGATTTCACTGTCTCATCTTCTGCAATTCATATCGTAAATCTGGACACATATTACAGTCCGGTCAACCATATTTAAAGTTTATTGCAAAAACAGGCATTCTATAATAATTTGCTAATAGATTTAAGCTATTACGACTAGCATGAGTACGGTTTTGAATGATTTCAGTAAAACTGTGATGAAACTGCTCTGTGTTTGTGCTTTTTTCCCCCTTGCCAGTTCTTTCTGTTCGTATTCTTCTGTTTCTCGTTACTCATGGCTGCGGGATTGTGGGCTGTTGCTTGGTCGTACAAGGTGGGTATTGTCACTGATTTCCATCATGCATCGAATTTCATGTTTTACCTAAAAAACTCACTGAATTGTTATAAAGTGTATCAAGGCAACAACTCTGTCTAATTTCTGGAAATCAATTGAATATAAAGCTTACGGGAAGTCGGTGCATCATTCTATTAGGCTCTGTAAGAGGATGGAATGCAAGTTTTTCCAATACATCTTCTGCTCAGGAAAGATCGTTAATTCCAGAAAAAATTAACATTAGGCGTAGCAACTGTAAATGTCGCCTTTTGTCTAGGCATGCCTTTCATTAGACGTACATCTGTTTGTCGTGACTGGCTGTTTTTGCTTGTCAAAAATTAATCTTTTGTGCTTTGCAACATGTTTTCGTGTTTATGTTAATGGACGAAGCACGATTACGACGGTATTAGTGACATACAAAGAAAAAGTCGGCTACAGCATTTTGACAACGAACTGTTGGAAATAAATCCGGCAGTACTGTTAACCATGTTAACCAGTAGTATGAAAATAACTCAACAGAAATTCTTCCACTATGCTTACTATGTCCGTGAGTGGGTTAAAAATTTGGTTCGGACAAAATAGTTAGGACACTTAAAGTGGCAAATGCAAACAGTTCTTATTGATTTATCGATTTAAAGTGTACAGCGAGATTAATCGAACTTTTATAGCAGACAAGTAAAGGAACTGATAACCGACCAACAAGTTAGAATAAGTCACTAGGTTCAGGGAAGAATCAAGTTCACGAACATCTGTTTGTGAACATACAGAGTTGACTTGTGTTGACTGATTACGACCGCTCCAACTAACCGAAAGAATTTTGAATTGGAATGGGGTGACAGGATTCTGAATGCATAAGTTAGCTCAATCACATAATCAGTGTTTAGAACGTGTGTAGTGATTGAGGAATCTGGCTGTTTACGTGTTTCAACAACATCGCTGTTATCCGGTAACACGGACTTCTGCATCTGTTTCAACAAATGTTCTCCCATTCTGGAGATCAGGCATCTTTCGTTTAGGCCTATGTAACTTTCTGCGAATTTACATACAAATTGGTAAATACATTGTGAGGTGGCACCAATAGGCTGATATCCTCTGACTGAAGACACTTCAAGCTTCCGAGTTCAAGCGATTACAACGAGTTCACCTAGATTAAATGTCCGTTTAATTGAGTTTTAATTTTACTTCACTTGTGTGTTCGGAAACAAATGTTCGTAAACCTGACTCCTCCTTGACCCCCGCCAACCCGCTGATTGATTATCCAACCCCCGGCTTACTTACTTAAATTAAACTCCAAACTCAACGCTGAAAGGTAGTAGTATCCGTCTGTTCTGTGGTGTTAAAACGGACTCACAGCACCCAACATTTCTATGCAATCTGATCCGGAAGATACACCTTTTACTATGGCAGTAACATATAAACAGGGCCTTCGCCGTTGCAAGCGTTTTCTTTTATACTACCACTGTTGGTTTGCTTACTGATTGTTCGTAAACACATTCCTTCTCACTGATGCCCCAGTTGTTGCGGTAGTTTACCACTGCTTCTGAGAATGTACCATTGAAACCTCGGATTACTCTCGCAAACATTTTTGTAGCGCTGGACCAGTCTTCCGCAAGACCAGCTCACTATTCGACATGTCTTCTGAGATATGGTTGTCTTGTATCTGTCTCACAGGTCCAAACCATCTCTAACTTCTTTAAATGAACAAAACAAACATTCTTAAAATACCTGCTTTGTCCGATCTAGGCTAGATCGCTATAATGAGAGCGAAATTCGAGTCTAGTGCTTCTTTTCAAAAGGGGCCGACTGGGCAGTCTATGGGAATGCGACAGCTGCGATCAATGATGATTGATGTTCAACTTGAAATTAACCAAATCCCCCACTATTCATCAGTAATCTAAAATATCTCTTAGCAGGTTTAATGAGATCGGAGATTTCGACCTGTCTAGGAAGTCCTAATCGCGGGGTTATCGATTGGAGTTAACAGAGGCGATCGGTCAACTCGATCATTACTCACAAGCGAAAGTGGTTGAGTGTTCATATGATAATTCAGTCGTGCTTAACGTGAGGTAAATGGCGTAGTGGTAAACACGGTTGCCTCATGAAAGCGCGGCCGGAGTTCTAGTCCAGGTATTGGCAGGGATATGCACTACTGACGAGCTCTGATGAAAGCGAAACTCGAATCTAGTGGTTCCTTTCGAAAGGGGCCGACTGGAAAGTCTGTCAAAAAGCGATAGCTGCGATCACTTGTTCATTCCATACAAATTAATGCAAATTTATGGGAACCAGAGATTTTCCGAACGTATGGCGATTAAAGCTAAATAGCACATCCCCGTTATCAGATTCTGTCTTATCGTTTGTGTGGCACATAATCGATGGTTCTTGTTAATGTCGGCATGATACAAATCACATTACACTGGCTGAAGTTTTTAGGACAACTGAAATAGAGTTATGGAAGTTGTTAAGTTTTATTCTAATCGGGACATGTACAGCTTAAAATGGAATGAAAATCTGTTGATTGCAGGCGGAACAATGACCATGGAAATATGCAGTCAAGACTGTCCACTTGATTAATGGCGTAGTCACGTGCCCACTAATTCCCTTAGACTTGTAACAACTGTTTGTTTCCCTTGGTTGTTAAAACAAAGTCGAAAAACTCACGTGCAATCTAAAATTTGAATACCTAAGGATTATGCCCTGGAAACGGCTTTTCACTGATTTCATAAGATCTTGGACATTAATTGATTTAGAACACGGGCAACAAACAATTGCTTGCGAAAACAGAGCGTTCTTAACAGATAAAAAATCGACTTCTGTTCACCGACAGTATATAATTGGTGCATAAATTGTGAACACTGTTTAGAGTAAAAAAATATCACTTTATCATCTGTACACAAGTGGCTTCAAAATTGAGGACTACTAGGACTCGTCTGTCTTTCACAATCGAATTGCAGTTAATGGAAATGAATTGAATCAATGGTTACTCAAGTTAGTAAATAAACTTTCATTTAGCACGGCTTGCGTTGTTTAATGAACAACTTGGATAGCAGTATCGTGGTTTTCCCCTCTAATTAGTCACGCTTTTAACTCTTAATAGCCATTTATATCTCATTCACATTTGTTAGCCCTAGACCGGAATTTCATTCCATAAGCTTTCCATTTTGTTGAGTGTTCAAGTTTTGTGTTCAGTCAATTTGCATAACTGTTAGCCTGCGGTCGCTCGGTTTTGATTTTCTCTCATCATTTCTAGCCGGCACTGAAAATCTCACTGTATCACATGAAACATAAGCATATGTGTGTAAGTGTGTCTTGGGCTGGATGACAGAAACTCATACACCAAGAGAAGTGCTACAGTACATCTATATGTACTATAAATGCACACAGTTAAGATATACTCAGTCCGTGACAGTCATGATGACAGCTGATTGGACTACGAAACGAAAATGGGCTTGGCTTTGGGCGTTGGAACGTATGCTCATCTTATGGCCAGTGACGGAATTTTCTTCCACTGAATAGTCACATGCTAGACATTTTCAAAAAAATTACACGACCGCAAACTGGAACAAAAATAGAAATCGCAATAAACTATCACCGAATGCCTAAACTTGGCGATTCTGAGTTATCAAGTGGCAAAATAGGTTAATTTAAACAAGAGGTGTTATAGTGAAGACCGAAATTGAACAGTTTATCTGTTATTTGCGCCACCTTCTTTTCTCTGTCCATCCTTTAGTGTATGGAATCCCGAGCGAACAGATGATGATGTTTCAATTTCCTGTGTTCCGCTTGAACACAATTTGCGTTAGTTAGTATGCGTTAGATAAGGCGGTTAAGTTAAGTGGACTGTTCGTTAATCGGAAAGTCACATAGAACGGGTAGTATTAATGGTTCTGTTTGTTTACGTCTTTAGTTTACAAGCTTGGTTCAGTATGAACACTTTTCCATCAAGTGTGAAAAGTGTGTACGATTCTGAAGAGAGGCTCTTGTAGAATGCTTTGTTTACGAACGAGTATTCAGACAAATTTGTTGGAATTCATTGTAAGCAACGACTGCGTTTCTCAACCACAAGCAACAATGAAGAATCAGACCTTCATCAAAATTTCCTAACATGCGAGACTTTTTTGCTAGCGATATAAACGAAAGGTTGAAATCTGCTATTGGTTTCACTTATCCTGTTGCAGAATAGCGTTTGTTAATTTCCACTCGCGAGATTAGTCCTGACTGCCCTACTCGACCTTACTCAGATAGTTTTAACTCTCATATAATCTACCAGGACATTCGAAGTTGGCTTGAGGCTCACGTTAGCAGAACGGAACGAAACTTGTGACCAACAACAGCGGTGTCCATTCCGAAGGAGCTAGTGTAGACGGTGACACACAACGGACCGACCTGCCAACACCCGAGTAGAAACCTCGCGTCTACGGGCCGGGTAAACTTAATCGTAACCGTTCATGTGGTTTGCTTTGCTCACGGTACTATTAAACAGTCGCAACGCCAAGATGGTGGTTTTTTCCGAAGTGTTTTTATTGAGAAAAGACATATAATCTTACTGTTAGCAGAGGGTACTGATGCTACCATTGTCGTGACTATGGTACTGAAACCGTTTAACCCACGTTGATGTATGTCTATGTGAGGTTCATTTTTTCCACTGTTATATGAAACAACTAGCTAAGTCGAATGTAACTAGCACGGAAGGAAGTCTTCTGCAAACGACAGTTCCATAAAATAGATAAAGCTGTTTAATTTCAAGTTCATTATGACAATGTCCGGTTCGGCTCACTCCAATTTAATTCGAGATCGCTATCTTGCATTAAAATTCGCAAAATTTTGCCTAATGTGCTACCACAGCGAAAAGAATGGAACAACAGTAGTTCGAACAACATTATGCAATCTCAATTTATTGGCAAACTGTAACCTATATATAAAGAAACAACAGTGTTCGTGGTTGCCGTTGGGCGACGTACGGTTTGCGTTCTGGTCGGCCCGTTTATTGTTATGTTCACATGAATTTACCTCAAGAATCCTGCTTGTTTAAATTGAATGGGCGTCCAAACAACTCGTTTTGATCACCACTTCTTACAAAACATTCCGGTGCAGCAACCGATGACCCTTTTTGATGGGTTGGCGCCGCTAAGCTGCAATTTCGTTTGCGGCAGCTTGTGTCTGAGCTCTGATTGACTGAACCTTCTCAAATCAGGAAACCGTTCCAGTCCACTCTCATAACAGAAATGACATACAATTCATTCGAGCCCGAATAATCACGAATATCATAAAATTAATGTGAAGTAATCAACTGAATGAATAGATTCGAATAGCTGGCCCTTTACGTAATTCAAAAATTCTGACACAACCAATCACCAGTCGTGTGGAATCGCTGAAGAATAATCCGTCGTGTTCACGTTATGCACTAGATGGGGTCTGTGCACAGGCGGATTTTGAGAAGTT
The DNA here is from genome assembly GCA_013368495.1 of Paragonimus heterotremus. NCBI lineage: Eukaryota > Metazoa > Platyhelminthes > Trematoda > Plagiorchiida > Troglotrematidae > Paragonimus > Paragonimus heterotremus. Next base: position 29,121 of record LUCH01000264.1, on the reverse strand, counting down.
GTGGAACTTGATTCCCACATGTTTATCACTGATAAAATGTGTTAGGGCGACGTAAACTTATGGAAAACTTTCGTTTGGTCATCTGCTGTTTCGCCATAACTTTCACCAGTCTACTAACCTTAAACTAGCTGGTTTATCTTGATGGTGTAGTTACCTGACACACTCACTGTATCTTCGCTCTAACTAGCTAAACAGCCCAATGATTACTCACAACAGACGGTGGTTCATTTCCGAACCCTCATGGTCATAGCCAGTGCAAAACCTACGCGCCGCTGTAAACGAAGTGAAAAGCAAGTTATACACTCACATTGTTCTATCACACATAATTGGCCGAGCTAAAAATAGTACCGTCTCGAAATGCGAACGATAGCCGGTTCTATCCCAATTCAGATTATCTCGACCTCATGAGTTTGAACGAGTACGAGACCGGTCACAGAATGTCAGTTTGAGGGTTAGCATCAAGAATTCTTATGGATCCAGAGATGTATTTCAAGATGTTTATCACACCCGAACGCTCTCATGTCTTACGGAATACTGCTAAACTGACGAGCTATTAACAGCTGTTTGATCAACGTTCCTAAAATCATATTCAAGTCTGTAAAAGATTACACCGTGCCAGAATTCGATGTGTTTTCCTGAAACTGATTATTTCTTTACCATAGTTGGATGGCTGCGAACTTACACTTCAGGTCAAAATATCTTTTCTCACTTGTACAATCTCGTTTTTCTCTCTGTTACCGAATGCGTGCTTTTCTACTTCGTGTATTAATCTATGATACCATTTTCGGGTCTTTTGATTTCGGAATTCACTAGAAATCTATGGAGCCTTTGTCTGACGTTAGTGAGACTTCTCGTCCCACACATCGGAGTGACTACTTCGTATATTTTAAAGTTTGAAATGCGTTCGTATTCAGTCTTTTATCGCTTAGTGTGACTTCTTCATATATCAGTCTATTTAGTTGTTCATCCACATTTGCGACGAGATTAACTGATAAATCAATTTCTATCCGTACCCGTATTCATGGCTTCTCTGGTATTTCTTATGTAACACGATCTCTTTTCAATCTGTTTATTATGGTCACTGAAAAATTTATACCGAAAATGATGAAGCACAATTTAACTTGTCTTGCATGTTTTCCTGATACTGGTACCGAACAGCACTTCAAACGTCATTTGAGAAACCATAATAGATAAAGATTATGGGTCTCAGCGTTTTCTGTACAAAAACCATATCTAATAATCAAATAGACACGCAATTTTACCCCAGTTCAGTTCCTCAAACTGTTGATATTTCTTGTTTGAGTGGTATCTATAACATTTATCTGACGTACCAGTCCAAATGTTTACTAATTCGTTTAGGAAAAGGCTTCTTAGGAAACACAGAACAATCAGTTCCGTTAGTTCATTTGAACACGCAAAATCGAAGGATGGAACTATCTTAGTTACAGAGCTGCAAAACTTCCTAGAAGTAAAACAGTGAGGGGGGAAACGTGACAAAGTGGCAAAATATACCGATTGTCTTGTTACAGCAAATTGTCTTAAATAAAGGTGTTAGGTTTTTAAATGCGTTGCAAGTAGCGCTTTGAGTAGCAGCAGCAGCAGCACATTTTATCGTGTTCGTAATTCTTTTCCGCAGTTCGAAGTTCATTTCACCCCTTTCGACGGGTTTCACATGAGATCTGGCTAGCACCCTGATTATTACGTCAAACAGTATTTCGTTGATTCTATGGATTGTCGCGTTTATTCTTTGGGTTTATCTTCAGCTCGATGACTACCTATATCGTTATTTGGAAAAGCAAATCGTCAACTATCGTGAAGGAGAAACACAGAATGAGAGCACTAAACTGATGGATTTCGTACAAAGCAAAGTAAGAAAACTTTAAATGATACAGTTTTGTATTTACAAGCAGTTTACCAGATTTGTTAGTTCAGAGAAAGCTCAATTGTGCAAAGTCAGCTTTTCGGCTGGATTCAAATGACCTGAAAAATGTTACCAATTTGATATGAACAAAGTCCATGGGTTCTAAATGATCACGTCATTAAACTAATTTTCATCCAGACTCATTTTGCTGGACCATGTCAACGATGAATAGTAGTGCGCTGACTTCTTCCAGTTGACGTTTACAACAAGGACACTTGAGTCAGAGCTGGATCAGTAAAGCATTCAGCACGTTAAAGTGATAGTTTCCGTGACCAATTGGTTAAGTTCATTAGGCATCATGACTTCAAAACGTGAGAAAATTATGCGGTTAAAATCCTGTTTCACACAACCCAATCTCTTTATCCGGGTTTGTCGAAATATGTGCTCATATCTTTCTAGCTAAACCCGTTCCGAGTATTTGTCCCCACGCATCCGATATTGCTGTCCTTCTGTCATTCGGTATTTAGCTCGACCTCTTCATAAACGCAACTTTCTTGTGCTTGCACCAACTATGAAGATGAGTCGATAGTTCCCACCAACTGAAACCGATTGTTCCTGTGGGCCATATTTTTCTGGAGGTTTGTAGGAAATACTATTACCGTCTCGTTCAAATTCAGTTTGTAATTTGCCTTTGATTCACTCGTAAACTAAAACGTTAAAGTTTGACCTCTCGGGCTGCGCAAAGCGTAGCGTTGATTTGACAGAATTTTCATGTTACCCATGTTTAAACCAAGACCATGGAATGCCAGATTTGGAAACCGACATTATACTTATTGTCAGCTTAGCTACAAATCGAATGGCGCAATATGGTAGGCACGACTGTATACAGTTGGCGACATCCGAAACGGATTATCATGTCACGGTAATTGAAGCCAAAGGATGCCTGCGCTTAATTGTCACCGCAAGTGGCTTGCGCCGCACCACTTGTAGTTCCACTCATACACCACGTATCGGGTGTAAACCTGAAGGAATATGACCAGGAGGCGTGTGAGTGAGTCCTCTATGCAAGCAGGCCAATGCTGGTTAGCCAGTTTATCGGTTAGCAGGAAAAGGATATCTTTATCTCTCAGAAAATAAACAGAGAGAGACTGCAATAACAAGATATAAACTAAGAAGAAAGATACGTAAAATATAGTACAACAAGCATTTTAGTGTAGGAATGCAAGTTACTGCATTCCAGAGAAAATGGGGATGAAAAATAAAAACCAGGGTTGGATTACGGAGAGAACAAACAAACTGTTCATCATACAATACACTAACAAAGCTCAAGAAAAGAATGGGCAGAAAATCGCAGGCACCCAAGTTTCTCAAAAGAGGACCGGAATAGTTGCCAAACGACCATGGTCTTGGCCGATGCAATCGTTAAGAAAAATAAAATGGATATGCTGATATGACCTACCGGAGCCTGAGGTACTCGTAATCTCTTCGCCGACGGTGCACTATAAGTACGTTGATGACCTATTAAGCCAAGACGGCCAGCGCATTCACGGCCATCCACATCGCAACGCCATATAGTCATGTCACCACGACTTATGGTACCGATGTTTCCATTGCGTACCGCGTGCTTTCGTTCCCGACCGCGCAATAACTACTCGTTGAATTCGCGGACGCCCGTCCGAATTGTATTACTCCAGGCCGTCCGGTTCAACGCTAAGTCTTCCCGACATCTAAAATTTATTTTACAACGTGAAAGACTTACCTGCACACCATCCTGGTATCTCCGCTTTTTGCCGCTAGGAGTTCGTCTACTTGACCTCAGTTGTCCATAAAGCAGCTGCTTCGGAATACGGTCATCGCCCATCCTGACGGACGTGACCCCGCCAACGAAGCTGATTTAAAATCAGCATGGTTTCCATCCCAATCATGTCCGCCCGCCGCAGTACCTCAGTGTTCGGAACCATGTCCGAACACCGAATATCAAAGATGCACCCTAGACATTGCAAATGAAAGCGGCTCAGATAGCGCACGTTCCGCTGATACAATGTCCACGTTTCACTGCTGTACAGCAGTATGGACAACAACATTGGGAGGTAGATAAAGAACTTAGTTCTCGGCTTCATGCTGTGGTTCTTCCAAACACGTCTTTCAAGACGCCCAAAATCAGTACTAGCCTTTGCCACACGAGCTCTCAATTCGCCCTATACTCCCAACTATTTCTCCTTCCAAGTCAAAGCTATGTACCTACAATCAACTGATAAAATATTTTGCTATTGTTCCAAGACCGTTAAAAATCTATCATGCGAGCTCATTTATTTTAAGATGACAAAGCCACCCTGATGACCTTCAGATAACAGGTCATCGTGGTGAAATTCCACTCACTTAACAGCCATTAAAGCCCATAACTTACCACATTTACTGGATTGACATTTTTACGAGTTTACTCAATCCGGTAAGCCATGCCCTGAAACAAACCGCCTTACATGATATCAGAAAGAAATATTCAAAAAATGTCATAAACTTATTGCAGACAAAATATCTGCATTAATACATGTTCTCTTGTTTTGTACATTTCCTGTTTTCCAATTTTCCTCTCTATCAGTTTTCTTGTTGTGGAGTGCAATCAGCAGCTGATTACGGTACAAAAGGAGTGCCAAGAAGTTGTGGCATATATACTTCACAGAACAGTGTAAGTCTGTCCTTGTTAATAATGTGCTCTGTATTAAAATATTGTTATTTGAATGGGAGCTTTCGACACTTAGTTTCTTGGGGGTATTATCCCGGGATTTTATCAAATGCCAGCCTTCTACGAGACAATGTTAATCAATACTCACTTTCCGGTACTGTATGTGCACATAAACTGTTGACTCATGCAGTTTGTCTGCCATGGAACTGATAACAACCCTTGTTTTATGTCAACCCAACCGTTGGTTGTTTCTATTGTTGTTGCTATCCGCATGTCCTATATATTTCAATGTATTACGTTCGTGACTGAAGAGAATAAACGAAATGTTAACATCTCATGACGTACGTCTTCTATCGTTACTGGCAAACTGGATTAAGGGAACTCAGTGTTCCAAATGGTTATGTTGGATATAAGTTTAGCACCTTTCTGTGGTCTGTATAACAATCGAGAATTCACTTGAAATATAAAGTTGTCAATCTCTCCACTATGATATATACATTTATAAGTTTAATTAGGCAAAACCCAAGCTCCGATATGGAAGCCAATCCTACTTTTGCCAACTTACGGCTTCCAGTCGGTCAATTTTGCTTATTGTAGATTAGAAGCAACATTCTTTAACCGTCGAATTTTTTGTTTGGCGGCCTATCAACGATGCAGCTATGCATGTAAATACAATCCACTACAATACTTCAGCACCGTTGAGACTGCTTGTGCGGCTTTTTTGTATTACCAATTCCCTCTTACAACTGAATATCCTTAGGTTGCGTAACTCTGAGTTTATCGACACTTCTGTCATCAGGTTCCATTGGTCACGTTGTGGAACTCTAAATTTAACAAGGTTACTGGTTAAGTCATTTTGTCTTTGATTTAACTCTGTCCCTCGATTTGATGGACAACCGTAAGATGTGATGCTGTAGAAAAGATTCAATCAGGATAATTTTGAAATTCGGTTGGAGCCAAACCGGCTCCAGATACAGATTGTCCAAGTGTGACAAACGCTCTATCAGCTGAACTACGAATCGGCGCCAGAAGCTCAGAAGTAACACATTTGTCTGCTGTTACGTAGTCGTCACACTGTATCGCACGGAATCCACCAAATGATCCAGAAGATTGATTGCCCCGTTAGGATTTCTCGAGCAGTTCACGTAGATATCCACCGAAGCCATAGCTGTGTACCAAAAATTTATTACAAATAGGTCTTTTGGAGGGTGTGATCATTTGGATCACTTGGTGAATTCCATAAGAGACAATGAAATGAGTGTTCAGCTGAGCCCAAACACGAGCACATCGAGCTCCCAAAGTGAGTTCATAACACAAGACCACAGTTTAAGATGAGACTAATCTTTAAGTGGACTGACCAAACAACGTTTTAACAAAGGCTGTGGTTATTGCCACAGAACTTTCAGTTCATTCGTCGCCTCAAGGTTTATATATAATCAAACTTAACTCGCTGGGATTAATGTTGCATTTGAAAAGCATTTCATTGTTTATGTTAGCGACCTTTAAATCGAACAGTGAATGGGAAAGTCAGAGATACACGGCTTCGTGGCAGGAACTTGTGAATTCCGTTTCACTTGTTTTGTATGACACGAATCAACCGTGATGCTAAACGAAAAGCAAGTATGATTTGTCAGTTTGACTTGTGTGAAAATCAGAGCAATATGTTCACATCTCTATACAGTCATTAGAGGATTTGGATTAGGCGCATCAACGACTGGAGAATGAAGGGTAGTCTCAACACGATTAAGAAAAAAATTATCGCCTGTTGAACGTATTAGAGCGTTCTTTGAATATCATTTCTCGATGCTTCCGATGCCAATCTGTATCGAATGGAGTAAACAAATTGATAGATTGAAAGAATAAATATGTTATAGCAATGTCGTAGGTACACTCTGAGTCAGACATTTACGTGACCAGTCCGTTCAATATGATTTTTCGTGGAAACCTTCCTACGGACTTCAGAAATGGAACCGTGTTTCTATGACTCGCATATTCTATCAGAAGTTTGACTTAGACAATTTTGAACGTTATGAAATCTTTTTGGGAGGATTTGCTCCAAGCCGCTTTAAGGAATGTGATAGTGTTTGCACCAAACAACCGGTTGATACTCTAAAGAGAAAAGAATTGTGAACTATGTGGATTGTGAGTGGTAGATTCTCATCTTTGGTAATCATGATTCGAAAATAGATCTGAAGTTACGTGAAATAAACGGGTTTCTGTGGCTAGCATAACCACACAGTTTATCAACCAGGTTAAGTTACGCCATTTCGTTTTAATTTAAGACATTTCGTTCGACCATTCCATGTGTTTCTCTGCCCAGATCGGTAAACCTGTGTGAGAGGAAAAGGCACGTGATCCTCATTGGCTAAATTTAGCTTGTATGATAGGGCAGTTTAACTGTAAACCTAACAGGCGTCAGGCTGAAAGTGCATCGTTATCAGTAATAGCAAGAAAGCCGGTTATTTACAACAAATTGTGGATTTGTCGTAAACATTCCATGGTACCTATGGTTGACACTAACAGCAGAAACGGAGGGATAAAAATTGAGAGACTACACTCGTGTCAGTCCAAAGTGCATAGGACCGTTTTGAACTTTAGTGGACGGTCGGCAAAAATCAATTATAGAAACTTGTAAATTGAAAGAAGCAAATGAATATATTTCCGAAAGTTCACTCATCTGGTGCGTGTGGTGGCTGGCAGGCGTAAGGAAGGTACCGTCGAGTTGATACAGGGTACGCTATAGCTGGGGTGCACAGGCGCTTTTGTGAACAACAGAATAGCTGAACTGTCAAACAAACCTGAGAAAAGCAGTTAAACAAGAAGCACTTAAAATCCTTCGAATTTTGTTTCTCACGATTGTCTAGGTAGGAAAGTCTACGGGAACACACTAGAAGTAGCTTTAGAGTGTGAACATTTCTGTTTGTTGAATGAAAGATTAAGATAAGGTAGCCTAAAACAAAAAAAACTCTGACCAGTAGACGGTTGAATGTGAATTCCTTTGCTAATCTACGTACTGTCTGCAGGTAGAAGACGTTTCTCTCACTGGGGAAAGGGGGCTTATTATCATGTGTGATCTGCCTTGCTACGTAGTTCGGGATCAGGGACTGTTCGTGTTAAACATGTCAACAGTCCTCCAATTTTGTTCTATAACCATCCTTTTTCACTTAGTCCTATCAAGTGAGTTGATCATGTGATCAACTGAACCGTTCGCCAAAGCATCGTTTAAACATTTTTGCCCCGCAATACAACTGCACAGTTTGCGATAATTCACTTGTGTTTTATGTACGCCGGTTGTGCATCGAACAGGAAATTTTCCCCCGGACAACTATAGGTTGAGTGAAACTATCAGATTATTAAACGATTCGTGCTCATGAAATATGAAACTCTTGACTGTTCCGTTAACTAAATCGGCGGAGAAGTCGAGATCACTCAAATTATCGACTGGACAAATTATTCCTTTTGCCAGCTTACTGCGAAAAGTGTACTGTCTGCATTCATATACTTACCGGTTCCTCTAGTTGGCCTCAATTTCAATTCCTCAGTTTTGATCAAAGAACTATCTCCTAGTGGTCAGATAAACAAGAGTTTGAGCCATAGCATTGACAACAGTTATAAACACACGAATGAATGAATGTGTCATTAAAATGGGAGCAGATGATCAGTTACAACAGTTTGATTACCGTAGCCTTAATGACTGTTATGAACAATAGGAAAAAACCGAAAACGTATACACGACAAATGATATGGGGTGATGGGAAAGTCCACCGTGCAGTTCGGAGGATACAGATGTAAAATACATGAACAAATTCATCTACAGCAAATAAATAACCTTCTGACCGAAAGTGCTTTTATATATATATATATATACCGGTTTACAATGTGCAGTCCTCAGAAGTTAATGATCTGAAAGTTATACAACCAGGTTTAAACTGTTTAAACAATTAGGCAAGCACTTTCCTCTGATTGTAATAACTATGCAAATATTCCAAAATTCATGTGATGTCAGATACTTTATTCTACTGAAGGACAACCAGAAGACCTTGGACTTCAGATCAACTGGTTGACTAATTACAGACGACTACAAATACAGCTTTAAACATTGCGTTCGGTTTATCTGGCGTTGTAGTTTCTTTCGGTGTTCTACGTAGTGTTGGGCAGTAGTCCGGTCGTATACGTCGCTTTAGATTGCAAAACACTATATGTGGAACGTTGTAACTGACACTAACGTTGCTGACAGCTCTGGAATTGTTGACTTTGTAAGACGTTGTCTATGAGCACCTCTGTCAAGTGTTTACCTTATAAACGTAGCTGCATGTATGATTCAGCGTATCTTTTGAAAGCAAAGAGTTATTAACATCGAACCACTTTGAAGTGCTGAATACAACACATGGTATAATTTGCCCGGGTGGTTAGATGACAAGATCAACGATTTATCTAACATGCGTTGATAAAGATACCAAAGATGTGATGTTCATTTTAACCTGATAGTTCGCTGATGAGCAATCGATCTGTTTCGGAAAATGGCCTCCAATTCTATGCATATTCAACCATCGCTCACTTAACTCACTTTAATGGAGGAGTGTTCATTCGGCAACCTTTGTAATGAACGGTTCGAATTAGTATCGTCTCTCTTTCAGGCAAATTACTCAATCGCAACCACTTGTGACTATCCTGTCCGGTTGAATACGCATTTTACAGTTGTGTGTATTGTGTACATGTCATCGAATCTAATACTGCCCGACTGTTTTTGTTTCAACATCCAAATGTTCTTGTGTCACGCAACTGTTTCTTGTAGCGACAGTTATGTATTGTAATGTTTGCTTTCACCAGCAGGATTTTCTCTAACTCACATTGTCTTCCTGACTATTTTTTTAGCGGCGTTACACAACCACAGAGAACATCAGGGAACACTTAATTGATTCGTCCGGTCACACCAGGCCGAACAGGATTTATGTTAAGTACATTCACGTCTGTCTTGCAAACTGTGTGAATAGCCTTTCTAACTAATCACTAATAAGAACAGTTTTAAAAATCCGACTTATCTGGTTAGTATGTTGCTTGCCGTAAACAAATCAATCCATTTTTAAGCATCCTGAAGCCTCGTTGACATCCGAGAGGAAGTTGAACACAACTACGAGATTCGTTGCTGGTCTGGCCTCTTGTCTTTTTTAGACTTTATGTGACCGAGAGAGAGGGAGAGAGTAATTTGTTCACAAATGACTACGACTATTGTATCAAGCGACTTGACTTACGCTAACTAGTCCGAACATTTGTCAGGGAAGCTAGGTCGATGGAAAGGTCAAGGTGGCTTTTAACATGAGTTAAGGGCTGACGAACATTACTCAGTGGGCAATGGGGTGATCGAACTTATTCATCCAGTCATGACAGACACCATGAACCCAAGCGAATCTAACCAGCAGGCAATGTATTTGGTAGTCTCTGCAAGCCAAATCTATAGGCTGGAAGTTCCAGGTTTTGTCGTTGTCTTTTATCGTTACCGGTCCTGCAAACTGGATTCAACCCGATTACTTAACAGGTCATGGTATACCAAGTCCGTCTAACATACGTGAACTTAAAGGTTTTGTTACATGCATACAAATAAGGAAAACACAACCCCACCTCAATACCAACAATCCGGTGTTGCTTAACATCGTTTTTGGTTTATCCTATCCATTTTTTCTGTGCATTATTGACCCAGATCACGCGAAAATCACTTGCTTACATTACAGGGTTGTCACAAAGTTCTGGTGGACACATGCAAATCGAATTTGTCCCTGATTTGTGGTATTGGCATTACATTCGCACTTATAATGGTAAGTAGATTGTACACTTTTAGGATATTGCCATCTGGTTTTGAGCAACATCGTACTGTTTGGTGTGTAACTAGTAGTGTGTGAGATTAAATTTTACCTTGTGAGCTGTAATGTGCCATCACGGCTACAAATTATTGTATTCGTTGTAACTCTGCCTTTAGTGGACGCATGGTAGCGATTGTTATTGACATGATTGTTGGTTTAACCCACAACTACTCTGATCGTCTGTGATTACATTTGAGCTTCCTCGATATTTTTAACTCATATATGACGAAGCAGACTGTGTATTAGTAAACTTTCTGATGTCACTGATGAGTGGTGCAGGATGCTCGTTTGTTATGAAGGGATCCAAGCTAAAAAATCCGAATTTCAGACGCGTCCAAACCAACCACATACACAGCCCTTCCTTACATAGAATGTGCCCTATCAAGTATGATATCAAGTCTGGACTATATACATTAGGACCGCAATACCCGGCTGATCCAATTAGTCTTCGCAATGAGAGACCTTAGTTCCTGTCTGTTAAACGAAACGATAGATTACGATAGATTCGTAAGCACTTTCTGGCCTAAGAGTACTCTAATGAAAGTAACTAGTTGAGGGAACCGAGAAGCTGACCTTAGATGCAACTCATTGAATTTCATGGATGACAGGAAACATCTGCATTTGTTAGTAAGTTGTTCACACTAAAATATCCGACAGAGAATACTTACTGGACTGGGATCCGAACCATACGGGCAGCAATATATTATGACAGTTGGTATCACTAAATAGTCAGAGACAATGTTGGTCACTTCACTACTCGCGCCTGTGAACGGTATTTTACAAACTTGATGGTATCCTACGAAGCATCAGTAAATCGATTCTGGCTCTCAAATTTCAAAGCCAAGTTTATTTATAATAACAAAATTTACTTGAAGTTTAAACTGCTGGAAAATGAATCACTAAGAGCTTTGCTAGTCCTGTTTGCTCGAACTAAACAGACATACTGATGTTACATTCCATCAATTTGCTTCAACCGAAGTTTCCCGTGTGACTACTGTGAATGACAGTCGTAGTTTCCGAGAAAAATCTCCATCATTTTTGAGCTTTCCTATAAATTGCTGCCTAAGCATTGTTCAGCTCGCGCTACCCTCCGATTCATTATTGTCTTCTAATAACTCTTGATCATTTATACAATTGCCATGTTTAAGAATGGTTTTATACCCGAAATCAAGCTGGTGATGTAGTTTAGCAAGTTGTTTTGGAAATCACGCCAAGACTACTAATTATAAGTCCCGCGTGTGACGGAGTCATGCGTCACACAATGTTTTAAATAAAAATGGTGATGTCTACTTAACTGATGTGTCTTCATCGTTGTTTTGTTCATTGGAGTCAACGGGACAGTTAGTGTGTCACGATCTGCACAGTATTCCAGAGTGAATAAGGGAACATGTCGAATGCCTTTCTGTGATAAACACGCTATCTGTAAAGTCTTTCGGACGACGAAAGCTGTGGTCAACTACGTATGTTTTTCATTCCCAATCAACTAAAATTTGATACCGTTCTATTCTGTGAGAACATCAACGGATTAGATCCTAGAATGCAGACATTTTCGGTGAGAAGGTTTCCGAATTTTTGTCCGATGACATAAGTCCTTGATTTACTGAATGCATTATACATTAGTTGAGTAACTTACATTGAAATGCCATAGTAAGCTTATCTAACTGAATCATTCTGAATTGCGTACAGATTGTCGGGATGGTCTGTTCAATGATGCTTTGCTGTGCTCTACGAGAAATCAGCTAAACAGTCCGGATGAAAGAACTGTATCGATTGCATTTGAAACCAGGACTCAGCTTCCCATACCATCAATATATGTGGTATTAAGTAACTCTTCCTATGCTAATACGTATAATTTAAACTGACGAATTATTGCATTATGCTTTTATCGATTTCTGGGCGAACCACAAAGTTATGATGTGCCTTGATAGAACACTTGATTTATCAGAATTTTCCGTAAGATTTCATCTTCTGTCAAACTGTAATTTCTTTCTGGAAAAATCATTCATATTTGGAAATAAAAATATCATAAGTGTATGAACGTTTTACTTCGAATTTAGACAAGAATAGGACTATCTGAATACGCACCTTGTATCGTTACTAACTGGCGTCATCGTGAACAAAATTTGTCAATTTCACGTAAAGGTTGATAAAAAGAAAAATATACAATGATTCATTTATATTACAAATTTCTTGTGATATTTTTCTGTGGGATGTCAGTTTTGTTTATTTCAAGCCACAGCAAACAGATTTGCAAGCTGAATACACATAGTTTCCAAGAACGGTTAACACTCAGTTTGAATTACCTGGTTTCATACCCTAGAAAGTGAATTTCGTAATTGTTTGAAAAATAATATTCTATAGTTTAGTAGCCGGTTCTATATCTGTTGAGCAGAAGTGGATCAGTGTGTGTGTGTGGAAATGCTTCAACTATTTCATGATAGTCATTCATGACCTCGTAGAATAATACCCTCAATAGTTATCTGGACAGGAGTTGGGCAGCGAACTAGAAACGCGTCCGTCCGTTAATGGTGAAAGTATTTCAGGAATTCCATCTACTTATGTTATGCTCCGCATAGTTCTTATTTATCACCTAGTTTGTAGCTGATCTATTGTGTTTATGAAAACACATCTGTTATTCCTTCAGTCATAACTAGCAGCATTGACTAGCATTTCAAGAGTTTACAATTTAGCAGTTGTAACTACAGTCTGTTTTAATCACAGTTGTGGACACCAAACTTAAGTTAGTGTATAAATATTTATTTGGAGTTGCTGTGATTTCCATAGCCGGAGCTGTGGTAATGAACTGAATTGCGTTTAACACAGAACCGCCTCGATGGAATATCGCATAAAAATTTAATTTTAATTGTCATTTCTCGAACATGCTCATTGCTATCAGACAGATTTGTTTCAGTTTTCCTTGTGCACACTGACGGAAGTGCAAATATTTGATCCCAGTGACCACTGCCTTGCTAACAGGCAGTTGTTTCGGTTTTGTTAGATCTCATAAGCATCACGCTTTTTGGGGACTAGAACCCGCGACACGTAAGTAAGCTACAGATTCTAGTCTAAACACTTATCCATCAGTCTATTAGCAAAATTAAGGCTGACATCTAAAGAGAGTAATAGCCGAAAGTGTGTGCGGATACACTAGTTTTGTGTTGTTGATACATCAATACTAGCTGTTTATGTAGTCATAAAAGTGGACGCTGTTTATTCGCACAGACATTATCTGTCATACGTTCATGTGTATTTCGGGTGGAACAATATAGACCACTAGGTTACACCCAATCGTGTGTACCAGTCGGTAAGTAAAGCAAGTGACAGAAGAAGATAACACTGCCCAGATGGCGCGTCGAAACAGAACAAGTGTGTAATCCTTACTTCGGCTCGATGCCTCTCGGTATCTATCTTCAACCTTTCTTGTCATCTGTATCAGTCAGTATCCATAATGCAATGGATATCTGTTGGCTATTAATAAGTGATGATCGATTTTTTTAAAATATGGATTGAATTTCATCCACTCCCCATCCAATCCCTTTCGAATAATAGTGGGGATTTATGTGAAGTGGGCTAAACTAAGGAGGTCCACAACCGCTGTCCGACGGCGACCGTGAGAATGACTGGTACTTGTCAGTTCCCGTGACTGATGGTTAATGGGGTGGCAACCGTAACGTCAGGTTGTTTTATTCCCTGTGAACGAATGGGTACTCTGTAAGTACATTAAAGTATGGTAGATCTCACCAAAAGCAATGCATTTGAAGTGCAATGGAGATATCTGCTCCGAACGCTATAAGACAGAGCTTCGTACAGTAGAATTTTGTGCATAACTTTTAACTGATGGCTGAACTGTACTATATTTGGTGCTGAAGATAGGAACAATTAAAAGCAGTCCGTCTTCACATGACACTAAGGATTAACTGAAGAGTTTTGAAAGGCTAGGTCAAAGTGGAAGAAACCGCCTTTTAAGGAATGTGCTCAAGCGTTGATGATCACGTTGTTTCTTGGGATCAAGTTTATCTTAAGTTCCGATCTCGTTCAAATTGTTGAAGAAGCTATGGATTTCGATGGACGACCGTTTACTAACTGGTTAAAAATGTTATGGAAATTACGTTTGACACAAAGCATTTTTCACAACACCGTCTACCTACCTTTCTCTCATCGTAGTTCCGTATCTCCTGGATGTACCCACCAGGAAAGGTGTGAGTCTCTTGAATTTAAACTCCAACCTCAAACTCATAATGTGCATTGTGATTTCAGTAACCAACTACGAATTCAGCTCATGGATCGAATGACTGAGGGAAGCAATACCTCCAGTGGAAGTTGTTACTAGTGATTGCGTCATTTTTTTGATCTCTTGGAGCTATCTGTGAACAACTGTTTGAAGTGTTAACGTTGCACCGAATAAGGAACCGTCTATACTCTATAATAGCATCAGTGTCGAGAAGATGACGTACCAGTATCAAAGACATTTTGTAGGGTTAACTTGCCAGAGAAATACACTACTTTACTCGCTTTACTCTAATCAGAAATCTGTTCATCATAGTGGTTACCGTAATTCATGCACTCGTGAACAACCTTGGCCTACTTGTCACTAAATGCCACGTCAGGTTCAATTCGTCTGCCTTAATTCGAAGCACTGTTTGATCCATACCTGTTCAGTCTGAGCAGAGTCACTCATCCTATCTTCAGTCCATTGTCCCTGCAGTAAAGTTCATTAATTACATCGTTTTTGCACAATTGATAACAAAACCGTTTATCACTAACGTTGTTCCCAAACACTTCCTCATTAGTTACATCGATAATGTTGAATCTTCTGTTACGGCTGATTACAGGAATTAGCTTAAACTTTCTGTTGTGTTGAATTTTGTCGAGCTTTCTTTTCCAAATGTTGCTGAACAAGGTTTATTTGCTCTTGTCTTTCTGGCACATTCATTCACAAATACACAGTCTAGTATTTATGCATGTCCATAATTTGTTATCGATCTCGATTCATCTACTAATAATCTTAAATATACGGAGAGTTGGAAATTTTACCTTACATTGTTCGTTGAATCTTCTGGGAGCAGAACTCACGAATTTATTCCCGATGACATGCGAGCTGAACCTGATAGTCTTGGTGTATTAGGTACATTCAATTGTATGAGGCAACTGATAATTCTGTCTGGTCTCCATGATACTGTAATAATAAGCAATACATTTTTTTCGCACCAACTTCCAAAGCCATACAGGATTTTGTGGAATGTTTTACATGAGCTACCTCGATTTTAACACTCGCTATTTGATGGTCGATCGGAGAGATGAAATCTGTTCCGTTAGATCGAACAAATGCTTGTGGCAGACAGGTAAGATATAGGAAGCAGAAAAATCCCCCATGAATTTGTTCGGTCAAGCGGCCTATAGAAAATTGTTTTTAAAGAGACGTACTTGCAAATTCTTTTTGAAGCCCCACCCACTTCGCTAAGTATAACAAACAGGTCATTATTAGTTTACAAACAAAATCTATCAGAGTGACTGCTTCCCAAGCAGTTTTTCAAGGTGTTATAAACAGAGTCTACAATGATCTTGAATGTGTTGCAGTTCATTGGGATAATAATAATGCATTCGACTCATTCAAAAATATTCGTCATAAAAGACTTCTTGAAGGACTGTGATTTCAACCACTTGCGAATCTCTCCGTCACAAGTGTTCATAGAACTGGTGGCTGTGCACATAAGAGCATTGACTCGTAAAGCAAAGGGTTGGTGGTTTGATTACTATCTCAGACTATCTCTAACTGATGGGTCTAAACCACGACGGGTGTCTGTTTGGGGTGAGTATCGAGAGTCATTATGAACATAATCTCTATTCTAAACTAAGCTAGACCCAAGATCTATAGTGTGTTGTCGATTGCACACCAGATACAAATTATAAGGAACTACAGTTACTGACGAGTAGTCGGGGATTTTGTTAATTTCAAGTTGAACATCACCCACAGCTGATCGCAGCTGTCGTATTCCCATAGACTTTCCAGTCAATCCCTTTCAAAAAGAAGCATTAGACTCGAGTTTCGCTCTCATTAGAGCTCGTCAGCAGTGCATATCATCGCCACTGCTGGGACTTGAATCAGGGACACGCTGTTCATGAGGCAACCGTGTTTACCACTGCGCTATTGACTTCACATTGGGCACGACCGAATTATCATATGTGAACGCTCAATCAGTTTCGCGATCAATTGTGGGTGATGTTCCATCCATATGAAGACCAAAATTACCTAGTACTCATCAATAATCAAACACCGCTAAACAAGTCAATGATTTCTGTGATTTCAACTTGGAGAGAAGTCCTAGTCGAGGGGTCATCGGTTGGAGTTAAAAGACCGTAACTGTGTCTCCGTTTCAAGACGATCGGGAAACCTGATCATTACTCACAAGCGGAAGTGGTTGAGCGTTCACATATGATAATTCGGTCGTGCATAATGTGAGGTCAATAATGCAGTGGTGAAGACGACTGCCCCAGGAAAGCGTGATCGAAGTTCTAGTCCCGGCAATGGCAAGGATATGCACTACTGACGAGCTCTAATGAAAGCGAAACTCGTGTCTAGTGCTTCTTTTCGAAAGGGGCCGACTGGAAAGCCTTTGGAGATGCGACAGCTGCGATTAATTGTGGATGATGTCCAATTGGAACTACAATTGTCTACCATTTCAAAGGTGGGACAACAGACACTTCTGGTGAAGTAATGAGAAAATCTGCTAAAACAAAACTAATCGTATCTTCTAAATGACAGTTTAATATCTTTGACCTGAATGTTGGCAATATATCACGACATACTTTGAAGATGCTGACAAGCTCTCAGTAATCTACCAGCGAAATCCCAGACGGAGCATTGACTCTGTTCAATCGAATTGGAAGTGAATACTTGAGATGAGTTTGAAGTTAATGGAAACTCTCGAAGGAATACACAGCGCATATGTAACTTCAAGCACATCGTAACTGATCGGGTCTTTGCATTTTGTAAATATAATCAAACGGGGACTGTTGTGACCGCCTCCGCATAGCAGTTGATCGGCAACTGACCAATAGCGCCAGGTTGATGAGGGGGGCTGGACTTGTGTGCCCTTTCGATCTAGCGTGCAATGCTGACTAATATTCTTGTTCTTCCCGGTGTTACCTTATCAAACAGGCCAAAGAGGAGAAGTCAGACGAAAAGCAGTTACACGCATAGGGCTGTATTTCGCACTACAGACCACTTAGGGGTGTTTTGATAGTGTAGAGTCTGTTACTTTTTGCTCTCTTGTTACACACTATTCTTAATGTCTGTTGCTTCCATTGTACATATAAACAATGGTTTCCACTTGCACCTGGCCGTTGTTACCTAGAGTTGACAACGGCAGCAGTCGATTTTAATACTCCGGAGGAACAGAATTCGCCGAAATTTACCTGTTATTCAGGAGGAAATTTCTTCCAACATAAAGCGGCCTTAGTGTTGTGGAATTTATTGCAGACAGTTACTGTAGATTGCTTCGTAACACTGTCGATTCATTTTTGGTTCCAGTGCAGTAGCGAGGCAAGATCCTATGGGCATACAGCAGAAGTGTTTTGATGAATTTGTCACTGCCGTCTTCAGTGACAGGAAGAATGGAGTTAGAAAAAAGACCTTCAAATAAAGATCACCCCGATCGCCCAACGGTTGACCGTGAGTGACGGCGTATTATCCAATACGGTCGAAAAATATCTGGTACCACCCAAAAGCTCGATGTAGCTTCGAGTACATTCACTGTGCGCCGCAATGCTGAGACTCAGACATCATTGTCTTATCACTGCACCTTCGGGCTAGGCGAGCCCCTACTATCAGGAGAGTCAGGCCCTTGAGTCATTGGCTCTAAGAGGAGTTCCCCATGAAAACACTGTATCCTCTTGTCCCACAGGTCACACTTTTGAGTCAGACTTGGTGTGGAGCCCATCAAGTCAATTCCCTACCGACTGGGAAGTATCAGAAATTATCGTTCACACAAGAGTGGCATTACTAACCCGACAAGATTTCCTCCTAGTATTTCACAATACCCACCCTTGTGTCTTCTACCTCTCATGTACCTTTGGGTGATAATTGTTTTTTGAGACCATGACAATTGGTAAACATTGGTGCTTCCATTGTCCACACTCTCCGACAAGTCAGTCAGCAAGCTGCTCTGGCAAGTACTCTGTCTCTCTCTTTTAAGTCTGGAGCTTAATGTGTGCTGCGTGTCGAAGACTCGAGTCTACAGTTCTATCACCGTTACCCACTTGAACTCATCTATAGATGATTGTCATCCATGCACCTGTCTCTTGGGGTCTGTGGTGACGACGAAGCGGAATCTCGTGATCAAGCTGGAGTGGGAATCCTACTGATTTCCAGTCTCAATCGGATGGCAGTGAACAGTCCCTTGTGCGCTATCAGACTCAATAAGCTGGTTAAAGTCTGTCGACGTAAATCAGAAAGGCATTGTGTATTCATTATATCGGCGAACGATCCAACAGACTGTTGTTCGGATCCTACTAAGAATGCGTTCTACGATGCTACTTTTGACAGTCTGAAGCAGACTAAACAGGGACATCATCATACCATCGGGCAATTTTTATGTTCAGCCTGATCATCTGTCTCCAGAGAAGAAGTGGCTTGGAGATATGATTGTTGCCTGGACACAACAAAGTGACAATGCGACAGACTGCTGCAGCTGTGCATCTGTCACGGTCTCCATATTTTGGGCATCGCATCATAACAGAGGAATAGGTATTGTGTTACATGGATACCTTCGTATACTTCTTAGCCATGGACAGAACTCAGTCACATAGTAGTCAGTTACAGGTGGCGCCACTCTTTTGAATACTGTTGTGCATTTAGGGGCAATCACCTGGGCTCGGACCATGCTGTTGTGCGTGCCTGTTCTGTATTGTCATTTGTCCAGGGGGCATATGCTCGTAAAAGCAAGATACTTAACTGGCATTCGAGCAGACAGAGAGCAAAAAACATTTACCGGAAAGCATTGGTGAACAAGTTGTGTGGTTCCAGTCAAGCGAGAAATCCTAACGAACACTGGGAACAAATCGCGGTAGCTATGAAAGCATTTTGTGGAGAGGTATGTTCCGAAGGATCTGTGCAGTTGCAACAGGTGTATATTTCTGTCACATCGATAAACCTCATGAGAAAACGTCGCTCGATTTTAGCTGGTTCTGAATACGATGACCACCGTTGAGAACTTAAACTCAAGTTGACTGAAAGCTTGTGCAAAGACTGTGAGCACTACTTGGTCGAACGATCAAAAGAGATGGAAAGAGCCTTTATCTGAGAATAGCAGAAGACCTTTTTCCATGATCCATGGTTGTACTCATCGTTGAGTCGGTATAAGTGAGACCATATGTGAAAAAGGCGGATAGTTTTACATACTTGGGTAGTATTATCTCGTCAGCCTGTATTATTGCTGATGAAATATCAGCGAGGATAGCAAAGGCACGAGTCGCCGTTGCCAAACTGCGTCATCTGTGGCGTCGAAAAGACGTTCGGTTGTCGCTGAAAGCAAGAGTGTACAATGCTAGTGTATGTTCCGTTTTGTTCTACGGTTCAGAAATATGACCAATTTGCAAAAAGGATGTCAACAGGCTTGTTGTGTTTGACCATCGTTGTCTCCGCCATATTAAATGGACTGATCGCGCGAGCAATGTGGCCGTACGCCGGCGCGCATTCCGGAACGCTCGGGATGCGCGATCAATCGGTCAACTAATCACGTTGCTCAGTCTGCGATGGTTGGGTCATGTACTCCGTATGCCAGCTGAGCGTTTACCGCATCGAGCATCATATACTGAGACCACCAACAGTTGAGTAAAACCGCGTGGTGGTCAACCAACAACGTGGTCACGAGATATGAGGGCCCTGACTGCTCCATTGAGCAAAGTGGGTAGGTGTCGCCTGCTTGGATAGGGTCCTCGTGATCACTCAAACCATTGGTTAGAGACGCTATTCGAGATGGCGATGTGTCGCAGTCAATGGCGTACCTGTATCCATACCATTTTTAGTTCTTCCTCCTAGTTATCATTTATTAATTTTCAATCCTCTCAGTAACGTTCTGTTCCAGGATATTTCACGTCTCTTTTGAAGTGGGCGGCGGTCCGAACCACAGTCCCTTCTAGTCAGGTCCATGGCTGTTATGACGATGATCGGTTGACCGAAACGAATCATCTTATCACGGCAGGGGCGGTTGCAATCAAGTTTCAACACTCCACGTAAACCTCCCGAAAACCCAATCGCACAAACTCTGTACAACATGCAAATTGTGTAGTCAGTAGCTCGTAACTAATCAGAAACTGCCAAAACTAGTTAAAGTTCCCAATGAGTAGCTATATATATATATATATATATATATATATATATATATAGAAGCAAGCTAGCTAATTGCCACTATATACACCAAAAGACCGCCAGGAATTGGATCAGGCTAGACCGAGCTTGAGGAGGCGTTTGCTTTAAAAATGACAATAAATAGCGGAGATGGAATGTAAAACAGTAGCTTCCCTTCAGAAGTTTGAATAAAACCGTCAGAACACGAAAACTGGTGGACGCAAGCATTTCGTATTGACTCATCAATACCAAATTTATAATAACATGAGTCAGTTGTTTTATATAGATCAGTCAGGGGTGGGTGGGATGGATTGTCGATAGATGGTTTAGGAAAGGTCACTAAGTCCAGGGCAGGGTGAAGCTCACGAACAGTTGTTTCTGAACACTCAGGGGTGGCTTCAGTAGCTTGATTGTGACAACTTCAGCAGACTGAAGGAACCTTCGATTGGGATGACCTGCTGGGATTCTGGATGCGTGTTGCAACTGCACATATCGAAGTTGCGCAAATACGATTGGTAGATTTGCGTGGAACGTATTTCCATCATATTTCTATCGATTGTACGAAGTGGAATCACATCAACCGTCGGCAAAAGTCATGTAAGAAGCCTGGTGATGAACCAATACCGCTGAATCCCTTCAAGTACGTAATGAACTGTTCTGTAGTACAGTTAGATTTATTGCGATTAGAAGCCTTTGCTTTACGTCTGGATTATAAACTACCATCAAGTGGGCCAAATCGTATTTGAGTTGAAACCTAGTTTGAGAACCTGATCGATCAATTATCGGACCTTCAGCCAACTACTGCTGACATTTTAAGATGGCTTGAGACCAAACTCACTGGTATAATTAATGGGTTTGTCATGATTCTGATCAACGACCGATGTGCTTTCACGAAGCAACACCTGCAATCATTAAGATAACTTAAGTCGAAAAATGTACCAATACTTAGGCCAGAAAAGGGCCCTAGTGCAGTAGTTTTAGACAGAGATATGTATGTACAGAATATGCTGTCAGTATTAGAGGACCGAATGAATTTCTAGCAAACAGACTAACTAGGAAAATGTCACTGAGACAGAAGGTCACATAGTACGGCATCTTCTTCTTTTCCACACACAAATTCCTTAAACCGCGCTGGTCGTCGACATCTCAACTCTACAGCCTTTTTAAGACACACAAGTCTGGAATCCCTCTTAGGCCTATCCTGGAGATGACAAATTCTTTATCCATAACTTTCCACGCTGGTTAGTCTCCATCTTAACTCCACTGAAACAAACGTTTCAGGCATATTCTAGTAAAGGCTGCTTTGAATTGACGAGTGACGTAAACAACATTAACCTTGCTAATAAGTTGTTGTGTTCCATGGATTTTTAGCTATTCTTCATGAATGTCCCACTACACGATACAGTTGATAACACTTGTGAGGTCGTTGAAACCAGCCACCTTACTTCGCCTCTGTCCAGTGATATTCTAAGGGAAACCTTATAGTCATGTACTGAAAACTTCAGTGTGGCTTGTCAAAAAATATACGATTGACGGAATGCGTTAACACCTAACTGTTAAATGTCAGCCAGTTTCATAGGCATGTTTTATTAGAGAACATTATGTGAGTACGATAGCAACTGCTCAAGCCCAAAACTACAAATCCCAAATAATCGTACTAAACGGTTACTTTCGGTTTGTCTTCCGATTTCCAGAGAAATCGAAATCCCATATCAGGGATTGTTGGACACCTCATGACAACACGTCATCAGGTTGACCAGCTTAACTTATTCAAAACGCTATTACGTAAACAGAACCGGAAACTGCTGATCTTTGGCGAAGCTTTGTTAGTCGAAATCACTAGCCGGCGCTGTGTGCACAACGGCGGCTGAAGCAACCTATCCACTCACCGTGATGTTGATGGCAGTACCTAGTGTGAACACGTGCGCGTCCACTTCATGTCCGTCTATATTTGTCTGTCATATATAACCTGCGTGTTTTGTGTTTACAAACGACTGCAAACGTTGCAGTGTCATCGTTTCTTTCTGATGAAATAGTCAATCTTTCCGTCGGATTGTGATTGGTACGTTGTGTAGCGACCTCCTAGAACAGCTTCATTTTTGTTGCTATTTTGTTGTGCAGTTTGACGCATCCGTATGAAGCATGTTTGTTTAGCCCAATTGTACCCCCTATTTCCGCTGTTATAGAAATTCTTCACTTTTCTGTTCCGCGCGTTGCACGTAGGACGTTAGCTGGCTGTGCACTATTTTGCTTCTCGGTCGTGGCAATATATTGAGAGTACTGCGCTGTTCGTGGTGTTCTGAATTATTGTCATTGGGTAACTGGTCGAATCTAGAGCGAGACTTTGTAGGAGAGTTCCTACAGTTGTAGTACGAATACGCTTAAGTCTGAGGATACGTGTGAGTTGCTCAAATAAATGCGATCAAAACCAGGTTCCACCAATCGTACGGAAATCTCATTTGGCTACACATTTGGACACACAATTCCGAGAAATGCTGGCCATCGATTGAATCTGACAACGCACTAATAACGTCGCGATTGTGGCCATGGTCCAAAAATGTCAGTGTGCTTGGGACGGGAACTTGCATCAGAACCCGCGAATAATATAACCAGAATGGGAATATAATGCTGTGCCTTCGACTTTGGACAGTGGTCCAGTGGTCAATATCTCCGTTCCTGCTGAACCAAAAAGTTCAAAGATAAGTTTTCTGGGTACCTAGGTCCTTGGGTGTAAGATACGGAGCTGAAGTATTTCAGAGTGATCACATGTAATTCAGTCTCCGAAACTACAAAAGAATTGTTTGGAATTCCTCATGGGTAAGTGGTTGCATGAACGACATTGGCAAGCAACTGTAATGTCCAGGTTCTGTCTTTTTCATGAAGATGTCAAAAGTTGTATTAGTCATCACGACAGCACAATATAGGATGATTTAAGCAGGGCTTCTGAATGGTCTAAGGATTGAACTTTCTATTGAAAGCATCTAAATGGTCCATCTCATGAAAATCTACAAAAGAGTCTTCAAACTGTCATCACTCATAGCACCGGGTTTTATTGGACTTGTTCAGAGTTGTTTAACTCGTTCGCAACATCCGCAGACAATAAAAGCTGAATGGTTGTGTTAGTAAGCTCCTAGCCCACTAAGTGACGGATTTCAACTTGGAATATTAGACACTAAAACTGTGTTTGCCATTAACAGGTTGTCAGAATAGTAGAAACAAAAGACTAAAAAACAAATGAGGAGAAACGAACAGTGAAATCAGGTATTAAATCTATCTATCTCACCACAGCTGTAATAAATAAAGTATGCAAATATAACCAATCATGATAATACATATGACTAATGCGACAGAACGTAAATGGAGTGGCGTTGAGATTGTAGTACTTTCAACTGACAGCTGTCTTCTGTAATTCATTCTTATTCATGTTTACAGTGGTATAATCAACTACATCACAGGCAGTCAAGTGTGTAATAACATTAGAAAACCGCAATGATAACAGATGAGTACAAAGGTGTGCATACAGGTAAAAACGAAATACGTGTTGATAGAAATAGAACGATTCACAGACAAAGATCTGTGAGTTGAGAAGATCAGCACATACAGGGGTTAGAAACGGATGGCGTCGGATAGGTGATTCCATACTAAGCAAAATTTCGAAATTTGGAAAATCGGTGGAAACGCGGAGCTGTGCAATTGATTTATCAGTCAAACATCAATGAAAAACATGAGACAGAAAGAGGGATAATGTGAGAAAACTCCTGCTGATAACCGTGTTAAAGCAATCACAACTGGTGTGTAATTAACGCAGAAGATAGAGATTCAGCGACAACGGCTCACGGGCTAAAATATAGAAAGATACCATCAACAAAACAAAATCCTCAAACAGTAAACGCCGGAGACAGCAGTCAAAAATCACGCTTGCCACAACAACACGACCACAGAGCGCAGAGAGTACAACGGCTCAGCAAACCGCAGTACCACATTTATCGCATAGCAAAATAGATTTATGGGGACTGAAATGTTCACAGGGAAACAAAAATCTGAGAGAGATTTGACAAATGTGTTAGACAACAGAAAGTCAGTCTAGTCATCTGTAATGCGTCCATATCCTGTCTCCAAGTCGATTTGTGGAATAACAGCACCAGAAGAAAATACGTGAATAATTTTACGTGTGACACACGGATACGCAAGGCTGTAACGGTGCACGACGAGGTTCATGATTATAGTAGTCACGTTGGTGGTGCTGGAAGCCGGAAGGTATACTTTATGTCAACTTATGACCGCTCGAAAGTTCCGTAATTTCATAGCTTATTCACTAGCCCATAAAACATTCACTGAATGCAGTTTCAAGGCTAAATCAACTGACAATCGTAATTCTCGTCCAGTAACTAAGCCATGTGTGGAGTGATGCGTGCGTGTATAAACCACAGTTCGATAAGCCAACACACACCATGGGTTTGCGACATCCCGGACCCGCGTAGTTGCTCTGTCCATGGACGACCATAATCGTATATTCTATTAGTTGGAATGTGCTTGAGATCGACTGAGCACACATGATTTCGGAACAACTTTGGAGCAACTGATAGTTCGTCATGACAGTAACGTTTCATTTCCGACACGCAAAATTTCCTTCTACCAAATAAGTCAATTGAAACTTTGGTGATATTTAATTCATGCTAGGTATAAGCAACTTACAGGTCACTAGTCAAGTGCACATTGGCAGGAATCAATATTGGATACCAACTGCTAATCACAACAGATCAGAGACATAGGAACATCTAGACAAAAATGAAACCAGTATAGTCTGTCAGATAAGTCGACCAAAAGGTCAGTTGTTTTTCAGAAAAGTACATAGGGGAAGCACAATTTTAATGTTTTAAGATTGCCATCTCATTCAGTCCTCAGAGCAAGTCATTTCAATCGATCTAAATCGGTTGCCACCTACAAGGAAGTTTAACCCCATCTTCTCTACAAACGGCGCACTTTGTTTTCGCAGTTTCCATGGCCTCTACAACTAGACCCTCATGTTTAATTCTAAATTATCAACCAGTTACTTGAAATTTTTTCAAATAGACTTCAGCACCAGTAGTGCAATTTCTGACTATGGCTTAGCACTCCGGTTGACTTCGGGGATCCTTTTCTAGTGTTTCTTCGATACGCATTCTAGATCTAAGTTATTGTGCCTACCGTGCAATAGACATTTACGAACAGTACTCGCATTTTATTCCATATACGCAATCGGTGATTTTTTTTCCGTAGACGAGAGATCCGTAAGAAACAACATGTTACGCAATGCCGTTTGTTTACGGAAAACCATCTTGATACCTACTTCGTCCAACGTCCTACGAAACGTTTCTGACGTCCCTTCCTTAAATGAACAGGCAGAAGTTTTTTCTCATTCTATTGGTGCTTTTGACAATGGATTGGGGACGAGTCTTAATTGTCTTTTAAGAAACTGTTGATGTCAACCTCTGTTTATTAACGTAACCATTTCATCTTCCTGTGCTATCCTTTTGTGAACCGCATCAGCAAATGGATGCAAAACCCTATAGAATACTGAGCTTACAATCCTCCCATAAAGCCGCTTAAGGTGAGCGGATTTGTAGCTATGAATATTAGGTAAGTCTGTGGCTTCCTAATAGACAATGGTATTGAAACTCCTTCCTACCGTATTGACCAAACAGCTCACAAATAATAGTTGGCCACTAACAGACTCCAATTTCATTATCTATTTGATTTTGGGATCAATCCGATTGAGGTATTTTAAAGTGTTTCAACCCGATCTCATCCCATAATCACCAGAATCTCGTCTACATAACGTCATCAAACTTCTGGTGACCTTTCATAGTGACTCAATGACATTTCTCCAAACTTTTCATATAAATGTTTGTCAGAACTAAAAGTGTCGTAGAACCCATGGCTATTTCTTACTTTTGAACAAATAATATTAAGCTGTAAACCAAACAGTTCATATGTAAACACTCAGACATTCCAGTTACAGCTAGCTGGTAGCTAAGTTTGTTCCTTTTCGATTCTTGGTAAAGACATTTTGTTACATAACCTAGCAGAGTTAGCCGCTCAGATATGTCAGAATTGCCAAAGTATTTCGATACCCTGTTTCCTCCAAATGAATTGGAAAAAGTAAAGTGTAAGATGTAGTATGCAACGGCATTCTTCTCGCTTCACACTATTTACTACAGTGGGTGAGCATAGCAACAGGAGACGAGGGTGGTACATTTGTTAGTGGCAAATCAATGATGTTCTAGACACAATGATATGATGACGTCATTGCTAGCGATGTTGGTACTGATGTAGAAATCTTAAAATATACGTGTCAAGTGTAAAATAGTGAACGTTGTTGGTTAGAGTGACCTAGATGTTGAGAATCGGATAGGCAGCAGTCAAGATGAACTCCCAAATCAATGTCTAATTAAAGCATAAGTTAATGCAGAAAACAGGGTTATAAGGTACAGTAAAAGAAAATTGGATTTACCAAGGTAAATCAAGAGATACGATCATTCATGTTTGTACAAAAAGGACAGTGTTGGTTCGACGAGTTGCCACAGCCTGTACAAATCTCAACACGTTCCGCGATTTTGGAACGTTGTTGTTGTATCCTCGCCAAGGCCGCCTGTGTGCCCCATATTAGTGCTGAGACTCAAGCTGCGTTCCGATTGGTCACGCCTTCAACGGTCAACTGCTCACTCGTTCACGCACATAATGTGGTGGATTATCAGGCCGGATGTGCGAGTATTCCAACAATCGGCGGGATACCGCAACGCGGGGAAGGTACGTCCAAAAGCCTACAGTGAATAGACGGCGGACAACGCGAGCAATCGAAATCAACGAAATCGGACCAACCGACGAAGAATGGCAGACGGAAAACTCCCCGATAGAAGGTGTCGATCACACAAACCGGACAGAAGTGCACACGACGTATGAACGGAGACTGGAGGGTGTTGTGGACTGGAATTCTGACTAATAAACGCGAGCGCGCGCGTAGCATGTTAACTAGCACGTTGGACAATAAAGACTGTGTCTTATTGGACGCCTTTTCGTTACAATATGAATGACGCCATCACTTGTAAATGGAACAGTATATTTTATACTTCTGTTGAGTCACGTGTTCTCTCTACCGCTGTTACAACCTGTAAGGCTTACTGTTGAATACACACAAATAGGAATACAACAGTACTTATATCCGTTTTGTGTCCACTTCCGTTCCAATGTCTAGTGATGGTGCTACGCGAAGTTTTGTTTGGCGAATCAGTCTACCATCTGTAGCTTTAACGTAAGGCTAACACATCTGTTTTCGCAGGTAAACGTGAAAGTTTAGGTCACATAGAGTTGAAAACCAAATTTGGTGGGTCCTTTCTTTGTTACTAACTGTAACGTGCGGTCAAAACCAGCAAACGCGCACGGGTTGAATTTGAATTATGTAACGGAGCGCGCGGCTGTATTGTCGATGCCGTTTTAGTTTTCGTTTGTGTAAGTCGTGTGCATGGTATACTGGGCCTTTGGCTCATGTTTGTTTCTTGGTATTTCCTTTCACAGGACTGTTGTTGGAACTTCTACTTCGAAAGAGCGCCGTCCCCTGGTGTCTCCACGTTGCCCTAAAGTTGGTCCACAAGCGTAACGGACAATCAGAGAAGAAACAACCGGCTTGCATGTGACACTAACCAACTGACTGTCTTCACCTCATGTTAATACATTTGCCCACTATCAGTGACGTGTATCATTTTCGTCGTAGTAACTGATGAAAGGCGAACGGAATATAATCGTACTAGGCATCCTCCGATCAAAACCGTTCGGTTTCTCGCGTGCATTTATTACAGCCATTGTTGCCCCATAGATGACAGGTTGAACTGAGTGCTCTAAAACAGCAGTATTTCGGGTTAACTCTGTAGCTCTTAGCCACTACTGAACAGTCGTTGTGTACAATCCGTCGTCACCCAGCTCGAAGACTGGTCGATGACCTAAACATATGTTACTATCAGTGATGTTTGGGCTTTAAGGCAGTTCGCTACCAGACCATGTAGTTTCTTGACGGTAAATTAACAGTTGGAAGTCACCGGAGCCGGATTGCAATGATGTCATCTTGTCGGGGAAGAACTCAATTCCCCGAAAATACCGTCTTATTTGCCATCGCAGTGGCCTATCTCACTACTGACTGTAGTAACCTTCATAGTCGGCACGGTCATGCGCCACTGCACCCATCACGTGTGTTCCCAACCTTTATGCCGATGTCTGGCGCCTCACATACACGCACGTACTTTTAATTGGGACGCCAATGTGCTGGCTGGATCTTTGTCTGGTCCACTTCTGTCCTTGTTTTCTCATTGGTCGCAAACCCTTTAAATGTGGTCTAGTT